>JANRMT010062808.1:30339625-30366318 GCA_026402145.1 Polypterus bichir lapradei | reverse complement strand
GAATAAGAAATCAGGAAGGGGGCAAATAGTTTTTCACACCACTGTATGTATGTATCTATCTATCTATCTATCTATCTATCTATCTATCTATCTGTCTATCTAGAATTAGCATAGTAGAGAGGATTCAGATTACAAAACAGGAATTTTTTATGTGACTTGAGTTTGATGAAGAAAGATTCACGGATCTTGACTTTGCTGACGATGCTGTGATCTTCACAGAGTCAATGGATGCTCTGATTGGGGCGCTCAAGAGACTGAGCGAGGAGTCTGAGTGTCTGGGCTTGCGAGTATCCTAGATTAACAACCAAGATTCAGGCCTTTAATGACCTCCTGGGCACAGCCATCAGCCATGTGTCTGTTTGCGGAGAGAGTGTCGACCTTGTCGAGAGGTTTACTTACCTTGGCAGTGACATTCATGTCTCTGGCGATTCTTCCTATGAAGTCAGTAGACGAATTGGGAGAGCATGGGGGGTCATGAAGTCGTTGAAAAGGAGTGTGTGGTGCTCCTGATATCTATGCAAAAGGACGAAGGTCCAGGTCTTTAGAGTCCTGATGCTTTCTGTCTTGCTATATGGTTGCGAGACCTGGACGCTATCCAGTGACCTCAGACGAAGACTGGACTCCTTTGGTACTGTGTCTCTCTGGAAAATACTTGGCTACCGTTGGTTTGACTTTGTGTCGAATGAGCGGTTGATCATGGAGTCCCGAATTAGGCACATTACCTGCATTGTTATAGAGCATCAGTTATGGCACTACCGTCATGTGGCGCGTTTCCCCCGAGGGTGATCCAGCTCGTAGGATCCTCATTGTTGGGGACCCGAGTGGCTGGACCAGGTTGCGGCAGATAGAGGATCATTTCCGGAGGGCACGACTGGACTGCATGTCTGCCTTGGGGGGTTGCCAAACAAGATCCTAAGTTGTTTCATTGTGTGGTGGGTGTGGCAACGCACTGTACCAATGCATGCTCCCCAACTTGACTTGACTTGAGTTTGACTGTTGATAGTGGTTACGAATTATATGGAGAGAGTATTGGCATTAATAAGTTGTATTAGAGGGAGACTAAGCAATTTACAACTGGAATGTCCAAAGTATTTAAAATGTCTCTAACCTTGATTGGAAGTTTATTAAATTAATGACTCAAACCATCAGACCGTAAAGCATTACAATGGTCAATTTTTAATGAAACGAATGAATTATTTAGCTTTGCAAGATCCTGCACCACCTCTGTGGTAGACAATGCAGGACTTAACAAGTTTCCAACCTTGTCCCTGTGTACTTCCTAAGTGCAGATTTCTCACAACTTTTAGAAAGTTTTTGTTCACACAAAGAACCATAGAAACATGGTTAATAATAAACTACCAAGTACTGTGGTGGTGAGTAGGACTATAGGGGCCTTCACATCTCAACTTGGAGAATATAAATGATGAACTTGCTTGGCTGAATAGCCTGTTCATAATTGTTCTAATTTTCTAAAACATCAAAATTAAAGAATAAAGCAGCATTAAAGATAAACACCTTGTGGTTGGGTTCAAATTAAAGTTCAAACTCATATGTAAAGTTAATTATATTTATCTGTGATTTTCAGAAGTATTACACAATAAAATAACTTTTCATTAATTTAATTAATTAATTAATTAATCATTTTCACTTCACTAAAGCAATTTATTACCCCTATTTTAAATATGAAGTTGATGGAAACTGGGCTGATAATATTATAATTGAAGAGAAGGCTTACAGATATGTACATTCCCATTAAATACTGTGATTACATATCAAATTACATAACCATTGACACCGCTAAACGTTGTGTAGTATAAAATGTATCTGCAGTGCACAGTCACCCCAGGCATGCCGACTTTCCTATTAATGACAGCAGAGGTGTCTTCTTGCTCTTCTTCACTTGCCTTGGAAATCTATCTTGAGTGAAGGTCAGTGAGTCTCCTGGCAACCCTGTAAATTGTCCAGAAAACTGTTTTCTCCTGAAAATTGATTGTGTGGTAAAGTAGCAAAGAGCAAGCAGATATTCATAGTCCTCAAGGAATAGTATGTGTTATATCAACCTCAGGACTTCAGCAATTTTATTTCCTATTTTGAAAAGCAGCATCATTGATAATACTCCCCAAAAAAACTGAAATTCATAGCTGGCTGAAATTTTGTCACATAACCTTTTAAATGGTAACTACTCATCTTCGCTAATGAAACATACACAGAGATATACTTGAATGCCAAGCGAACAATTTTTTTATTTTAATTTGAGGTAAGCGCTGAGTGATTATGCATACATACATACATATACATACAGTATATAACTCTGTTTTTCATGGTTATGTTTTGGAGTGGGTGTATGAAGTAGACATTTAGTGAACTAGCATTTAGTCCAGAGTTAGTTCCTACAGAGGAGGCAGAGCTAAACAAATGATATTTGAAGTGTGAAAGAATTGCTTTCCAAGTTCAAAATACATTGATACTGTGACCTATATAGCATACATCAGTTGATACTGTAAAATGAGTCTTGTTATTTATCACAAAAAAAGTATCCACATTTCTCAAACCCTGCCCCTTTTGCTGAGCTGTTGTTGGTACAGTTTTGCTGTGCATCTTTATAAGTAGATTCATTCTGTTGCAGTATTAATAGTAACAGTAGTATTGTCCGGCATATAGACTACAGAGAAGTTCTAACTTGCTTGTTCCACCAGCATGCCACATGTTGTCACCTTCAAGCACTATGACAATAAGGATGTATTAAAAATGTCATTTAGTTAATAGAAAAACACAAATCACCTTACATTACCTGATGTGCTCATGGTTTCTGTTTTCATGCCATTTGCTCACAGTCTCAGCTTGCTGCCATTAGAGTTTGAACAATATGTTGATGGAATTGTACACACTGTATTGTCAATGCATTATCCTGCACTGGGTGAAGTGAAAATTTACTGTCTGTTATTACATTTATCATATGTTTGATTTTGTCTTTTATATTTTTTTTTAGTAAGACTTGATTAATTGTCCTGCAGTGGGTTGGCACCCTGCCCGGGATTGGTTCCTGCCTTGTGCCCTGTGTTAGATGGGATTGGCTCCAGCAGACCCCCGTGACCCTGTGTTCGGATTCAGCGGGTTAGAAAATGGATGGATGGATGGACTTGATTAATTAGACACTTTAATGGCATTTTCATTCATAGTTGTATTTGTCCTCTCCATATTATTTGCTGTTGATTGACTGCATTAACATTACTTAAAGCAGGAAGGAATATACCAAACTGTTGTGTGTGTGTAATTTAGAGTTAGAATAGGCAAGATCATAGGTTTAAATAAGTGTCAATGTGTAGTGAATAATTGACAATGCATGTCATTGGTTTATTGAAGATAGTCCAGAGCACAAAAACACTAAGCCAATGCCAGTCAGGTGGTTGGAAGCAAACCATTAATTTTGTTTTTCCTGTTGCATACATTTTAAATTTATTTTTACAACATTTTCTTTTACACCTTTGATAATATCAAAAAATTGGAAAATTTGTTTCCATTTTATATAAAAAAAACAGTTAATTCAATGGTTCACATAAAACTGATATTTCACAACTGCATTGTTTTATTGGTATTTGCTGTTACCCAAGGTGACCTGAAAAATCAGGATATAATGTAATTGATTACATAAATTTATTTACCATTGTAAATTGTAGTACAAGTTATTTACCATTGTAGCACAGGCTAATTAAGTAACTCTCCCGTGTAAACAATATGTAGAATGAGAGAACTGAACTGGCAACCTTGTGGTTTGGAGTCCAATTCTTTACACCACTCAATATTCCACAGAAATAATCCTGCTACATAAACTAACACATAAATACGTGTGTAATCCAATAATCTCAATTTAGCCATTTTCCATCTCATTTTCCTTCAATGGACACTCAAGTGCTAGTTATTACTCTGCATAATGTGTGTGAGGCCACCTCATGAGTGGTTACAAAATGGCAGCTGAAGTCAGCATTAATATATGTGCAAAATAACCATATCAGACAGCAGAAAATTAGTGGCGTTTAAAAGAAGACTGAAATACCAACAAGACGAAAATGGGAGAGCATGCAGTAAATAAAAGGTGGAAGAAAAAACTGAACACTTTAGCAGCAATTTCTTGATTAAATATGGAACACAGGTGTGTAGAAACTATCACTGAACCAGTCTGCCTGAGTTCCATAAGTGGCCCAAACAAGTGGTGACTGCAGCCTTCACTAATGTGGAGAGCTTTGCTACAACAATGTTTTATGCAAATATCTTTGAACAATGGCAGGGTCACTCCGGTACTTTTGGTGTCATGGAGACTGTGCAAGGAATGGCCCCGCATTTATGGAGCGTTGCTGTACTAAACTGTACTTGATCCTGCTCTCAGTTTTAAATTTATGGAAGATAATCAAGGATTCCACGTCCATATAATATTTTTACAGCAATCACAAAAAGTTTATGTACTTCTCTAATTTCTTTAGGGTTCCACAAAAGAACTTTAGAAATGCAACACTGCCAATAATGATGGTGACAGTAAACAATTTGTTACCTAAATTTAATACATTTTTCAGTTTTGGTTACATTCAATGAAAGGTTATCTTGGCAATTGCTTATTAAAATTTTTAACCTTCTCTTTATACAGAAGTCTCTTTTACAAATTCAACTCCAGAACAATGTAAGAAATTTTCTTGGTTAAGTTGTTCACAGATATCAGGGTGACGTTGCAGTTTCTTGGGTCAATACTATGCACACATGAAAGTTTCATCCCAGACAAGGAGGGAGGGAACCTAAATGCAGAAGATCTGCAGTGATTTATTGAAATTTTTAATTTGGTTTTAAAGAAAATTACTGGTTAATAGCTCATGAACAGTTCTCTTATGTAAGAACACCAGAATCCAGTAGAGTGCCATTCTGATGTTTCTGTAATTGGTATGGATCTAGTCAGGAGCCAGAAGTAATTCAGAAATTACCATTGGTGATGTCTGGGGGGTATAAAGTTACATCATATCCAGAACCCTACTCCCTGAAGAGTCGAGATGTGATTTAAGACAAGCGGTTGTCTGGTGGAAGAGGCCAGACTTAATAGAAAAATTCAGGGAGGTGAGGGAGGATTTACCAAGCTTGGTAGACCTTTTGACCAGCCTATTTACAGAGACCCTACGAGACAGCAGAGATTTTTGGTTCTGTTTGTTTATTTTATACATTTTTTACTATTTTTATTTTACTGTCTCCTTGCCATTATTCTGAGTTCTAAGGATCCTGCTCTGTTTTTATAACATTTAAACATAAGCATTTGTCTGTGTTAAAGATATATATATTAAGAGTGGCTACAATGGAATTTCTTCACATAGTAAAAGTAGATAAAATAAATCATTTTTTATTAGTAACCCATTATCTATATGCAGTTTACTCTAAAATTAGTTATAACTTTTTGTGTTTTTTTTTTCTTTACTGCAATAGGTGGTAACATATTTGTGATAAAATAGAATATGCTTTACATTTTTAATTTAATTACATTATTGAAACTTTACAAATAAGGTGACCAGTATTGGAGCATTACATTACTTTTGTTACTAAAATGGTAAAACATTATTTTATTATTGTAAATGTATGATTTTTGGATTATTGATATTGATATAATTATTACATCTTTTCACTTGTAGCAATCAACTTTTGTTACCTGTCCTATTACACATGCTGAATAAACAGGCCCTGGTCTAATGTTACTCGATTGCTTACCTCTTTTGTCCGCTATTTTGGATAAAAGCGTCTGCTAAGCAAATAAATATAAATTATTTACTCTATATTTTCCATTCATCTTTCTTGTTGATTTTATTTAACAGTAAAAATATCCTGAACTAGACAAAAGTAAATATGAATGAAGTTGTTATAGTAGGTAAATATACATATACTGCCTTATCAGAATGAATATTAAGAATTGGAAGGTAAAGCTGTTCTTTCGTTTAATGTTAGAACAGATTACATGTGTTTAAAATACAGTATATGTAAAAGTGTGCATGTACACTTTTCCAGTTCCACTTATTTTTTATTTTTAATGTAGTGATTAGATCATAAAATTTAAAGAAGGAACCTGCTTGGACAGTGTGAGGCAACACTACAGCGTTTTCCATTAACGTATGTTTACGTATGAGCGGCAATCCCGACACACCCATTTTCTTGCACTGATAATTTCAAATTGTCTTTCTAAAACAAATGGAGATTTTTTAGCTCTTTGTGGTGTTTATATTTCTGATTACATCAGCATGAATAATTTTGATAATCCAGGAAGTAAAAATGTAAATATTACATATATTACTACTTTTCCTGCATGTAGCAATGGGGTATCATGCATTATGCATGCAGTCACATTTTGCTTTGCCTCCCCATGAGGACTGAGATGGAAACACAGGGAAACTACGGAGGAATAATGATAAGAAATTCCAGCTGCCTGAAAGTATGTACAGTACATCTTTTCAAAAGAGGACTGAAAGTTACTAAAGAGAAAGTCAAAAAAGAAACCAGAACTTCTAGGGAGTCTGACCAGCATAATGAGGTCAAAATCATGGATTTAAGTACTGCCCGTCCTGGTCACATGACCAAGGGTCAACATAAATGCTGCAGTCAAGCACTATGGGACATATGGGAAATAGAAATTTCCCAGTCAAAAATTTAATGTAAACACCCTTCAAAATGGTAGCTGTCAGTAAGACAACTTAAAGAAAAAAAAGCTGTCTGAATTAGTCAAGCTCTAAATTAACATTGATCTCTTACGTCATTCAAAATAAAATAATAAGCAGGTCATTCTCCAATAACATTTTAGATAACTTTATATTTAGGATGAAGTGATACATATTTAATACATTTATTTTGCTTTTTATATTAAAACATATGAAATCTTTAAGGACCTATTAGACAGAGCAGTTAGCAAATTAACAGCATGTTCTTATTTTTCCCTAATTGCTGACAGGAAATTCCCATGAACACACTGAAGTGCAAAGTGAGCCTGTCGCAAGTGGTAACTAATCTCAAAACATTCTCATAGCATTTGAACACAGCAGGGAAAGGAATGGAAATGGCAGTTTACTTTTGATTATCCAGAAGAAAAGAACTCTGCCTAAGAACTGAATGTGGATATACAGACAAAGGATCAAGTGGAGGCCCTTCCTAGAAATCAGGGCAAATAGATATTTGGTCTGCCTGTTTGAAATAAGCCCAAAAAGGTTTGAACCACAAGACAAAAAGAACCATCTCTGATAACTGGGAAACACATTATTTTTATTTTGCTGTAAAAGCAATTTCTTCGATTTATTGTAAATTGTCTACAAAGGACTACATTAAACGCTTCCTAAATGGCTGGGATGGAAAATGTATCCAAGAATTTGTGTTTTGGTTACTTGAGCTAACCTCCTTGGTCACAACATTGTCAAGAATATTAATTTTGACAACCTGGTTTTATTCTGTTATGTTATTTATTATAGTTATTATATTTTTTTTGCCATTCTCTCAAACTTTTGTCTCCTTGTTTTGCTCCGGGTTCTGGCATCTTGAGACAGCAAGCATGGTGCACTGCCAGACAATGTGGTGGGGTGCGTAATGTCTGCATGATTTTGCAATAAAAGAAGGCGACACATAATGTGAAGTTTCTGAGTTTTGGTTAACAAAGGAAGGACCTATGTGAAAGACTCAGCCTTTAAACAAATAAAAGAAAAACAAAAACTCTTAGGGAAAAGTTAACTGGTTTTAGATAATGTTTTGTTTCAACTTTGAAATTGGATTTGTTTAAAAAACATAATGAAGGGAAAAAGACAAATTTAGTATTATGATTCTGCTCTACTCTATTCTACTCTCCTGCTTTAACCCAAAAGAAGAAACCTTTTCAAATCTATTCCACTTGCTACAATGTTTGTTCAATGGGGTATTGCTATTATTGTTCATTAAACATCATACAATTTTTCTAAAATACGCTTAACAGCTCCAAATTTTTGAGTTTTAAAGGTCTAGATATCTCTGAGCAATGTCTGAAAATGTTTGGAGTAATGCCTTATTTGTACATATGTTCATTGGGTTAGGATGTGTCTGTGCTGACATGATAACATGAAGTATCTTAATGATGCAGTTGTTAACATTTGAAAATGGCACAAGTTTAATGTTTTGGAGCAAATTCCACATTGAAAAAAAATGAACTATAATATTTTATTGCTAAATTCACAGCTTATTTAAGGAACGTTGTGTGCTGGAAACATTAGAAGTGTAAAACTTTTTAAAGAATTATTTTTAATTCAGTCACTTTCTAATCCACTTAGTCCCAAACAGGGATGTTGGGGGTGGGATACCATGGCCTATCTCAGCTAGTTTAGGACACAAGGCGGGGACAAGCCTTAGACAAGGTGCCAGTCCAACACAGGATGAACACACACACAGAGAACTCCAACCACACACTAGGGCCAATTTAGTATCGCCAATCCTGTATACCTTTTTACTGTGGAAAGAAACCGGAGCAATCAGAGGAAACCCACATAGACACAGGGAGAAAATGCCAGCAACATGCAGGGAGGTCCTGGGACATTAACTTCCTTACTCTGAGGCAGCAGCACTACCACTGCTTAAATTGCTTAAATCAGAAATTTCCAATCCTATTACTGTAATATCCATGCGACTGTTGGTTATGCGGTGGAACATTTGATGCATCAGGCACACACCATACACAGAAAAAATTCTGAAATGGAATTACATCACATATTCTTATACAAGTGATCATTTTTTTACTTGACTGGCCAAACACATACAACTTTCACATTTAGTCTGTTGATTTCCTTAAATGTGCAATACTTATATTGTTGATGAAAAAAATTGACTCCTGGTACAGTATTGTAGTCAAGAATAATCCTTTTCCTTATGCTACTATTTAATGTACTATTGTATTAATGTACTAATGTACTATTTCAGCTTTGATGTAACATGCAGCTCTGTTTAAAACAGTGAAGTCTGCTGCATTTGCCGCCTAGATATTTTCTAAATGGGAGTGGATGATAAATGCAATAAAGATAACTTAGAAATCCAAGATATAAAAAAGTGGTTTTGAAGCCCACCTGGGTTCTTGCTGATTAAAGGCATAGAGTTTGTAGTGGGCCTATAAAATGTCTTGCATGAATTGAACCTTGTGGGAAATGGCTTTGAAAAGCACAGACTGCTGAATGGAGGCCTGGGGACTTGAAGATAATGAATTGAATGTCAGCATTTGGACAGTAAGATTGATAACACAAACTATCCAGTGTGACATGTAATACTACTGGTGGGTCATAAACAAAAAAAGAGGCTCAGATTGATAGCAATAGGTGATTTTTACAGTTTACGTTTTTCTGACAATAAACTTGCACTCTAAATCTCAATCTTATATATTACTAAGAGAACCATAGGCTGAAATGTGACCAAAGAATTGTCCAAATTAATCATGCAAATTTGAGTTCATTATTACTTGTAGGTTTGATATACAACACATCTAGCGAGATTAATACTGTAGAATGAAATTGTATATAAGACATACTGTACCTATTAACACACTGCAATACTAGATAATAGTGCTAAGTGATCAACCCCTTGTCATCATACTTAAATTAAAAAAGAGAAATGTATCATCCTAAACATATTACTCCTTCTTACCTTAAGGATACCAAAGTTTCAAATAAAAACTAACAGTGATTTGAGATCCCATAAGTCAGATCCCATAAGTCCCATAAATGTACACCATCTGTTACAGATGCAAACCAAATATATGTGTGTACTGTATAATATTAATAATAAGAGCAGCTCACTACTGAAAACGGCAAATACAGGAGGCAGTCGGGACTGAACTGGGGACTCTTGATTACAAGTCAGTAAATCTTACCACTACGCCATGGAAGCTGTTGTATTATCCTTATTAACCTTTTGTGAAAGTGTTTATTTGATCTTTGGAGTTCAGGCTTCACACATCCTATAGTTTATGCCAACATTTTCTCATTTACTACTAAAATATGAAAAACGTTGCTGTTTTAACAATGTGTTTACACAGATTACTGTAGAAACGGAACACACATGAAATGCATGTGTTCCAAATAACAATCTATTATTTCCATTCTAAAACTCCAGCACTTCACTCCCAGATAATCAATCAAGGCATAAGCTGGGAGAACTTTGTGCACATTCTGCGGTGGTGGGGGGATGGAATAGCACGCTGCTTGCTGCTTGTCTTTATCGGCACATTTACAAGACAAAAGACGCTGACGGATAGGTGCAAATGGATTTAAGGTGGGCCAGATCTACCATACCATACCATACCATTTTTATTTGTTGAGCGCTTAAAAACACAGCATTACAACTGATCGAAGCGCTGTACAGTTAAAAAGAAGCAGGACTAATAACAAAAATATTAAAAACAAATCATTAACAATCATTAAGAGAGAATTAAAACAGAGATACTAAAAACAGGTCAGGGGACCCAATAAAATAAAGAAATAGCAAGAAGCAAGTGGAAATGAGACAGGTTAAGAATTAAAAGCCAATGTGAAGAGGTGTGTTTTTAGGCATGATTTAAATGTGGCGACTGAGGCGGCTTGCCTAACCACTAAAGGTAGGGAGTTCCAGAGCCTGGGTGCACAGATGGAGAAAGCCCTTTCACCACGAGCTTTAAAACGTGCCTTGGGAACGATTAGGAGCAGCTGATCTGCGGATCTAAGAACACGAGGGGGATTGTGACGATGGAGCAAGACACTCAAATAGGTGGGGGCTAGACCGTTTAGCGCCTTATAGGTTAAGAGGAGTATCTTAAAATCGATTCTGAATCTAACCGGCAGCCAATGTAGGGTTTTTAAAATCGGTGTAATGTGTTGGCTTCTGCTGTTTCCAGTTAGAAGCCTTGCAGCCGCATTTTGAGCCAGTTGGAGTCTAGAAAGAGTGGCTTTACTGATACCATATAGGCAGGAATTAGAGTAGTCGAGCCGGGACGTAATGAATGCATGGATTACTGATTCCAGGAGGTGGTTAGACAGAATAGGCTTGAGTTTGGCGATTCGCCTAAGATGGAAGAAGCAGGATTTTACTGTGCTGTTGACTTGAGCATCCATTTTCAGGACCGTATCCATTTTGATTTCAAGATTGGAGACAGACGAAGTTACTGGAATGGGAAGAGAGTCGAGGCCAAGGGGTGGGGTCTGTTTGCAGTCGGGACTAAAAACAATGACCTCGGTTTTTGAATCGTTCATGTAAAGAAAGTTTACAGCCAGCCAGTCCTTAATGTCAGATAGGCATTCGAGGAGAGGTTTGGTGGAGTCAGTTGGCTTGAGGGAGAAATAAATTTGGCAGTCGTCAGCATATAGGTGATATGAAATTGCATGTTTTCTAAAAATTGCACCTAAAGGCAGGATGTAGATTGAAAAAAGTAGTGGCCCTAAAATGGAACCCTGGGGGACCCCACATGGGAGTGGGACTGATTCAGATGAAAAATCGTCTAGCATGACTCTGAGAGTCCTGTTGCAGAAATAAGACCTGAAGCAGTCGAGGGCTAAGCCAGATACACCAGCCCAGGATTTGAGTCGGGAGATCATGATGTTGTGATCGATTGTGTCGAAGGCAGCAGATAAGTCGAGAAGAACCATAATCACGTGGAGTCCTGAGTCCAATGCCAAAAGGACGTCATTTAGGACACGTAAATGCAAGGTTTCTGTGCTGTGTTGGGGCCTAAAGCCTGACTGAAAAAGGTCCATTACCTGATGGTCCTGTAGGTGATGAGTTAATTGCTCATAAACTACTTTTTCGAGTATTTTTGACAAGAAAGGTAGTTTGGAGATTGGACGAAGATTAGAGAGAACGGCAGGGTCAAGATCAGGTTTTTTCACGATTGGATGTACAACTGCGTGTTTGAAAGCATGAGGAACTATAGCCGAGGATAGACTACTAGTTATGATCTTTAGAACATCGTATCGAATCGCAGGAAACACATCTTTCAGCAGTCTGGGCAGCACCACATCGTCCGGAGAGCCTGAAGGCTTCATTGAGGCGACGATTTTTTCCAGATGGAGGAGCGAAATGGGTTCAAAGCTGGTGAGGGAGCCATGTACAGGAGCGGCTAAATCAACAGAGCCAGAAGAAGAAATGGAGATCTGGGATCTAATGTTCATGACCTTATCCAGAAAAAATGTGAGGATCTGATTACAAAGAGCAGTGGAGGCAGAAGAGAAAACAGTTACAGCTGGAGAGAGGACAGCATTTAGTGTTTTGTATAAGACATGCTGATTGCCAGAGTTTTTTGAGATAATGTCAGCGAAAAAACGGTTCCTTGCACCTCTGACTGCTCTCTGGTATTGGGACCACGCGTCTCTCATGTAGTCGAAGGTAACAGTGAGACCATCTTTCCTCCATTTACGTTCTAGTCGCCTACAGTTTTGCCTGATGGAGCGAGTTTGTTCGTTTAGCCATGGGTCATGCTTGACTTTGGATTGTCTCCGTTTGAGTGGGGCTACAACATCCATCACAGAACAGCAGGAAGTGTGGAAGGTTTGCAATAAAACATCAACATCCTTGGATTCACATGATGTGGAGATTGGTGAAAAAGCAACTGCAAAATCTTCAACAGCAGAGGGGGGGAATGACACGGGAAAGACGGGTGGTGGTGGATTTACCATGCTCAACAGAGACCAAATCCAAATTAAACAGAACAGGCGAGTGATCAGAAAAGCTGGTAGGCAGAATGTCTAAGTCACTGATTCTGAGACCGCGAGAAAGAACCAGGTCCAGTGTGTGAACCTGTCCATGTGTTGGTCCGTTCACTAGTTGAGAGAGACCAAAGGAGTCAATAATGTCCAGAAAGTCCTTTGCTAGAGGTTTAACGGGACAGCAAACATGGATATTAAAATCACCCAAACAAAGGAAGCGATCATATCTGCAGGTAATATCAGCCAGGAAAGCTATGACTTTTTTCGTAGGCTCTGGTAATTCTAGTGTTAATTAGACCTGCATTGTCTTGGTTACTAAATGGTAATATCACTTTCAGTTTTTCTTCAAATTGCCTAGCATAATTTGATAAAATAATATATCATAAGCAGGCAATAAATATACAAGTAACATCCACCTTAGTAAAAGGACAAGTCTCTGTGTGTCCATCCGGTTGCTATGCCTCAGTCATTCCAACAGATGACATACAGTAATCCCTCCTCGATCGCGGGGGTTGCGTTCCAGAACCCCCCGGGATAGGTGAAAATCCGCGAAGTAGAAACCATATGTTTGTATGGTTATTTTTATATATTTTAAGCTCTTAGAAACTCTCCCACACTGTTTATAAATATTCTCTGCACAGTTATACAGTAAACCCTCGTTTATAGCGGTTGACCCGCTCCAGACAGATAAATGAATTTCCAAGAAGTAGGATTCTTTATTTATAAATCTAATATTTTTGCAGTTAGAGCTTTGAAAACCTGTTTACGACCTTCTAAATACGTTTTTTAACATTATTAGAGCCCTTAGACATGAAATAACACCCTTTAGTCAAAAGTTTAAACTGTGCTCCATGACAAGACAGAGATGGCAGTTCTTTCTCACAATTAAAAGAATGCAAACGTATCTTCCTCTTCAAGGTGCGCGTCAGGAGCGGAGAATTTCAGAGAGAGAGAGAGTAAAGTAAACAATCAAAAATCAATAGGGCTGCTGCCTTTTAAGTATGCAAGTACCGAGATAAAGCGGCGCAATGAAGGGATCAATGTGAAGGTAGCCTTTCAGCATTTTTTTTACAGGCGCGTCCGTATCTTCTAAGCAAACAGCCACTGTGCAAACAGCCCCTCTGCTCACATCCCCTCCGTCAGGAGCAGTTAATGGAGCCAATCATACACCTCCCTGATGGTATTGCATGATGGATAAGTATCTGCCTGTATTTCTCAGAGAGAGTGAGAGAGACAGAGAAAAACAAACAATGAAAAATCAATACGGGTTGTTAGAGCTTTTAAGTGTGCGAAGCTGCGCGCGGGAAGCATATCGTATATCATTGAGGAGTTTTATTTAATATGTAATTCGTGCACTGATTGGGCAGCATCTCAGCCATCCACCAATAGCGTCCCTTGTATGAAATCAACTGGGCAAACAAACTGAGGAAGTATGTAACATAAATTGAAAGACACATTGTCCGCAGAAATCCGCGAACCAGCGTAAAATCCATGATATATATTAAGATATGCTTACATTTAAAATCCGCGATGGAGTGAAGCCGCGAAAGTCGAAGAGCGATATAGCGAGGGATCACTGTATCACAAACATTAACACTGCTACTACAACAAGCATTACAAAATACATTCTAATAGATGGTGCACGGCAAACATTAACACTATCTTGATTACTTAGATTTCAACCTGTCTTAAATGGGTGACAACTAGTACTGTATATAAAAACATTTGGTACAGGATCCATACAATCTGGAGTTAAAGAGTTAGGGTTTTCTTTGGACGCTGCCCTTTTTTGTGGTGTTTGCTAGTATTAATTCCCATAGCCCAACCTGTGAATATTGCTATTAAGTAACTTACCGTATATACTTGTGTATTAGTTAGGTCTTGAAACCTGAAAAATCGATCATAAAATCAGACCCTGACTTAATATGCCCATTCAAAAGTTCTCATCGAATTTTGTTACAGCAGTGCAGTCTGGTGTTATGGGTCTACAGCTCTCTCTCAGCAAAGGCCATTATGATAAAGTTGTATGAGGGTGTGAGATACAAAAAACACAAAACAGTACAAACGTCGCTTCGGAATACCTCAGGTATTACCGTCTGGTCATGTAGGCACAATACATAGAAACAAAAGGCAGTGTGCTCCGTGGTTACTCTCTCAGGTGGGTGTTAGCATATCATAATCTCTTGGACCAATAGCGTGAGTTTTACGTATTTGACTTATACGACCGAAGTTATAAAATACCAGAAATTATACAGTAAAATCAAGCCCCGACTTATCCGCGGGGGAACTTAAACGGTAATTATTTACTTAGACGATAATATGAGTACCTTAGGCATATTTATGTAGAGTAAACCCTAAACCTTGGTAATGTTATATGTAATTAAAACTTTAGTGAGTATTCTGTTTCTTCAGTATTTGAATTGTGTGTCTGTTTTTTGAATTTTGCATTTAGCTGTGCAAATGTTTGTGTATCCAAACTTTGTCTGGCTTTAGGATAATGCAGTGTTTTTCAACCAGTGTGCCGCAGCACATGTGTAACTGTCACGGCGCACCAAGGTGTGCCATGGAAATAATAATAATAATAATGCATTTTATTTATTTGTAGGCGCCTTTCCAAACACTCAAGGACACTGAACAATAGACAAAACACAGATTATAAACAATAGTAAAACACAAAAGTTAAAATCAGACAGAGCAATTGTAATCAAAGAGAAAAAGCAGTCTTAAACAAATGAGTTTTAAATTTAGATTTGAAAAATGAAAATGATTCAGTATTTCTAAGCTCTGATGGTAGTGAGTTCCAAAGTTGGGGAGCAGAGCATTCAGTTGGTAAGACGGATGAAGAGGACAGTCAAGTTGATGGAGGAAGAGGAACTAAGGGTACGGGAAGGAATGGCAACATGGAGAAGGTCAGACAGATATGGAGGGGCAAGGTTGTGGATAGCCTTAAAAGTTAGTAGGAGAATTTTTAATTGAATTCGGAACTGAACTGGAAGCCAATGAGGCTGCTGCAAAACGGGAGTAATATGGTGAATAGCGTGGGTTCTAGTAATGATGTGGGCAACTTAATTCTGGACCAGTTGAAGCTTATAAAGAGATTTGCGAGAAAGAAGACCAAAGAAAAAGGAATTGCAATAATCCGGATTAGAAGTGACAAGGCTATGAACAAGGATAGCAGTAGTGTGGGGAGTGAGGGAGGGGCGAATACGATTAATGATATGCAAGTGGAAATATGCAGACCGGGAGATGTTATTGATGTGGGACTGAAAGGATATAGTACTGTCAAGGATGACACCCAGACTCTTAACCTGTGGGGAAGGGGAGACAGAGGAATTATCAATAACAAATGAAAAATGATCAGTTTTGGATAATGTTGATTTTGTACCAATGAAAAGAACCTCAGTTTTGTCACTATTTAATTTAAGAAAATTTGAAGAAAACCAGGATTTGATTTGTGCTATGCAATCAATAAGTGAGGAGGGTGGAAAGGAAGCAGTAGGTTTGCTAGTGAAATAGAGCTGGGTGTCATTAGCATAACAGTGGAAGCTAATGTTGTATTTATGAAAGATATTACCAAGGGGAAGGAGGTAAATAATGAAAAGAAGGGGCCCCAGGACAGAGCCCTGGGGCACACCTGAAGTAACGGCGGTGGGTTGAGATGTAAAAGTTTTAAGCTGAACAAACTGAGTGTGGCCTGAGAGGTAGGATCTGAACCAATCTAGTGGAATGTGGGTAATGCCAATCGAAGATAATCTATTGAGAAGAGTATTGTGACAAATAGTGTTAAAGGCTGCACTCAGATCAAGGAGGATGAGAATAGTAATTAAACCAGAATCAGCTGCCATAAGGAGGTCATTAGTAATTTTTATAAGTGCCGTTGCTGTACTGTGGAGGGGACGAAAACCAGACTGGAACTGTTCATACAGATTATTTTGAGATAAATAAGAATGAAGTTGAATAGCCACTATTTTTTCAAGAATTTTGGAAATGAAGGGTAGATTAGAAATAGGACAAAAATTACTGAAATTAGTCGGATCGGCACCAGGGTTTTTTAGTATTAGGGTTATTGCAGCAGTTTTAAAAGATGAAGGAACAGTACCAGTAGTGAGAGAAGAGTGAATTATAGCAGAGATAAGAGGGACCAGAGAGGGAGGCAGGCTTTGACCAGAACTGTAGGGAGGGGTTCCATTTGACAGGTGGATGGCTTAGACTTACAGACAAGATCTGAGATTTCTGAGAAAGTAGGAAGCTAAAAAGAGGAAAATGAGTGAGCTGGTGGGTGAAATTCAAATGAAGTACTGGAGGAATCTGAGACTTATGAATCTTCTGGATTTTTTCATTAAAAAACGATATAAGGGAATTGCAAAATTTAGTTGAGCAAAGGTGAGAAGGTAAAGAATCCAGGGGTTGTGTGATATTGTTAAGTAGTGACAACAATGACTTGGTGTTGCTTTCATTGGAAGAAATAATGTGAGCATAATAGATTTAGTGTAGCACACTTGGATGTGAACCTGAGTGGGACAAGCTCCACAGGTGGTTGAGACCAGTCTAAGGAGGACAGGACTACCTGAAGAAGCTGGCATAAAAGCAAGTCCACAGTCACTATGTTACAGACACAGCACTTTGATCTCTTTGGATGTGTCTCCAGGCTGCTGGAGTCTATCTGCCCTGAGTGTGTGGTTGTTGTTGGATAGTGGGCATAGGTGAAGCAGAGAGGAACAAAAGAATGAAGCAGCTGGGAGATGCGACCAAAGTGCTCACTAAGTGCTATGTCTGTGAATGCTAATCTTGGAGCTGCTTTTTAATTGGCCCCTCCAGTAGTCCCATCTCTTCAGACAGTTGAATGTGTGTATGAGATATGTCTTTGTAGTTGGTAGTTTGTTTGTGGTGCAAAACTTTGTCTTGTTTGAGCAGTACACTATACACAACCAATCAGTAAATATGTTTGCTTTGTTATGTGTACAGATTATTCTCATAATCAAGATCTGTATATGCATGTAGGCCAAATATTCATTTTGTTGTCTGCAGTTATGATTTAGGCCTCAAGGCTCAAATGGTACCTAAGGCCTAAACATTTGAAAAGGCCTAAGACCAAAAAAAACGCAAAAAAGGTATAAATAGGTGAACTCCAATAAAGGAAGAGAGAAACAACATTTGACTCAAATACACAAACACCTGTCATTAATTAATTCATTATTTAATGACTTAATTAAATGAAATAAAGAAGATTCAACAAACAAAACTAAAGAGCATAAAAACTATTTTAAAAAAGATGTTGGAAACACCAAAAACAAATCACTCATTTTTCAAAGAAAATACAAAATAACATAAATAAATACCAAATAAAAAAAGAAAAGTCCTATTCGAAGAGCAAAACCAAAACTTCTTCAAAGAGTCAGAACCAAGAATTAATAGAAAAAGGACCAAAAGATCTACAAAAGAAAAAGACACAAAAGGGAGTAGAAGACCACAACAAGGAATTTTAGCTATTAAGTGATATACATAGGGCTATTCAGGGCATACCTGAAAAGTCTAATTGAGAGATAGTGAGGAAGGGGACCAGGCAAACAATAAACAAGGGAGCTAGGGAAAGCCAAGCTCAATAATTTTGGCATTCAAAAACACAATATTTTATTAGCAGTTTCCTTCTTTTGTTTGTCATTGTGTGTTATCCCAAACACAAAATGGCTCAAATGAATCGCAGCTCAGATGTCCACCATCCAATCTTTTCCCAAACTGACTGCCCTGGATTGACTAATGACCTGGGGCCCAAAGTATAATGCCGTGTGTAGAATTTTAACTATAACATGGCATACGGGGAAAAGCGGAAATGTGCTTATGCACAAAAAAATCAAGATGCATAAATCTGTTCGTACGCCAACTTCCACATTCTTCCGCTACATAAATCCCAGTCAGCGTGAAAAGTATAACTCACGTGCACGCGCCTGCTGTCCCGCCCCAACTCCTCCCAGAATTACGCCTCTTTCAATATGCAAATCAATATAAATAGCCCTTAAGCTCAGCCTTCTGTGAAAAGACAATGGCAAAAGCAAGAGGGAAAATATAAGAATTTCAGCGAATTCCAAGTGGAGGCAAAGAAAAACGTACTATATATTGGTTTAAACAGTGGTATAAACAACAAAAGGAAGTTGATCGAGTGACATAGCATGTCGGAGAAACTCAAAAGCTCAAGTTCACAAAGTCGCACGGTGCCCGAAATAAAAAAGAAATTGTCAGATATCAAATTCGCCGTGAAAAGGTGAGTCGTAGCCCACAGTCTGAGTGTCATATGAAAGCTTGTTAGGGTACAGAGAAAAAAAAGGCACACAGTGGGGAAAAAGCACGAAATGTCAACTTTAATCTCTAAATTTTCACTTTAATCATGTAGTTTATTTTGTCATTAAAGTAGAACATCATAAACTTAATCTTAAAATCATTTAATTTACTAGTTTCTCAATCCAATCGTAACTAAAGTAGCATGTTAAATGCTTTGTTTTGTATTTGATCTTCTATGTGCTCTATGTGTGTGAATCACTATGTGCTTCCAGGCTTTCTCTTCCTCCGACAGGACACAGAATCCATTACATTCGTGATATTACAGCTCTTTGAATAATTAAAATACTGAGATTTATACGTGATATCATTTTCATGATGATAGGAGTTAAATCATGTTATTGAACATGGGAACACGGTGGCGCAGTGATTGTACATGTCCCACGCAAGATGCTTGCTGCACCACATGCTACCTTCGATGAAATACTTTATTGTAGCAGTACTGTCTCTTTCAAACGTACTAACCTCCAATTCCTGTCCTTACTTTTCCTTCTCCAAATACCCAATTGCCACACAATCAGCTCTTTAATAGACGTTAAGCCATCTGTTAGCTTAGAACGCTGATTCTTCAAAACTTTTAAGGAACATCGAAATATCTTCATAGCACGTGTTTAATTATTCTGTCCATCTATCCTTCCAGTGTCGTGTCAGCACCAGCAAGAATACAGCGTGAGGCAGAAACAATCCATGAACGGAGCGCCAGCAGCTCGCTAGCGCTGCGGCACCATGTCGTTAAAGTTAAACTTTTATCTGTATAATATAATAAACATATTTTGCTGCATTTCATCTTAAAAATGACATTGTCATCATATGTAAATACGAGCTTTATAAAGTGGCTCAGGTTGTGCAATATTATAACTGTAGTGCAAGTTTACAGTGAGGTAATTGTACTTATAAGTACAAACAGTTCTACAAGGAGCACTTGATGGACTGATTGAGTTCGTTTAGAGTTCTTGGGATGAAATTGTTTCTGAACTGTGTGGTCAGTACAAGAAAGGCTCTGAAGCGTATGCTGTAAGAGATCATTTCAATAGAGAGCATGGCTGAGGCAGCGTGTGCTTAATGCTGTATACCGATAATTCTCTTTCCAATCAGCTGCTGTACAGCTGTGATTGACACTCAGATACAGTGATATAAATACTCCGAGTGGTGCAGTGAGAGTAATATGGAAAAAGATGATCCGATGTGGGATCTGAGGTGCAGTGAGAGTACCAACGCTAAAGCAGTTATGGTATTTGGAATAGTTTGACCATTCTGTGGACCATTATATTGTTACAGGTTAATTACAATCAGATGCATTAAACTAATAAACAATATGCGGTTAATTTCAGTGTATTTATAAAGCCGTGTTAGGGATGTGGACCTAAAAAAAAAAAGATAACCACACAGGAACAGTAGCACTGCTTTGACGCTGGGTGCCGCCAGTCTGCAAAACCGAGCAGAAAACTTGCGTATGACAGGGTATGAGCTACCATGGAAATGTGTGTGGCTTTACGTCAAGTTTAGGTTTTATACATCGCGATTTGAATGTGGAAACGTTCTTACACAACATTTTTGTGCGTACACACCGTTTATACGTGAGGCTCCTGATGTGTTATATTCCATTACCTGGCTGTTAAAGGATGAAGTCAATTTGTGGAAACCTCATTACCCTTCACCTCCATTATAAAAGGCAAGAGCAGCCTAGGTATTTTTTAAAATTTACAAGAAAGGGCTTAATTTCTGAATGCAATTTCATATGGCAAATTAATATATACCATGATTGTGAATATATAGTGAGTTTATACTTTAAGGGCAGGTAATGATGAGATGTATATTTGTTTCCTTAAAGCTTCGATTAAAAGTGAAAATCAAAAGTAAACTTTTTTGAGCACTGAAATGTGTTTTTCTAAACTTGAGAGTTTAACCGTAATAGTTATCATTAAAGAACTGCAAAGTGCTGTTCATAAAGAATTCTACAACTAGAGCCAAAATGGCAAAGCAAATACTGAGTTAAAACTAAAGAGAAAACTTAAGGAAAATCAGTCAACAAGTCATCTTTGAAAGTCTAACCCTAATTTAGTCAGTATCTCAGAAGAACAAATCTGCACATGCTACACTGCAATTTATCAGTCCATATCAAGGGGGAAGATCATAGAAACCAAATTATTATCTGCCTGTAGTCACTTTCAAAAGGTGATGTAATGCAGTTAAAATTCAGACAAAACACAATTTGAAACTTTCTCAAAAAAATAAAATTTAGACCCATATCTAAAAATAAAACATCCAAAATGAAACTTTCAAAATATAAAATTCTCATAAATTAAAAAAATACTCATAGCACAGAATTTTTTTTCTTAGCACACCAAACGGGTTTCCCCATTCTCAACATTTTAAACATTGTTTTGGCACCATTTGGCATGTGTCTTTGTTCTTGTTTTTGTTTCATTTTGTCAGTGGTGTGGTACACTTGTACTCAACAAGAGATAGTGTGACTACGCAGGCGCTCACTCTGTCTTCAACTGGGGACAAAAACAAGGCCATTGTACTAGCACATTCCTTGGGGCAAATGTTAGAACCTGGTAAGAAATATAGAACCTGTGGTGGACGGCTGGGGTCCCTACCCAGCCAGGACGCCTGGACAGACCACGAGAGGGACAATACCTCCCCTGGGCCACAAGAGGGCAGCTGCCCTGGTCTGCAGGGGGGAGCCATGGGAAAAGAGCTGGGAAGCTCATCCCTGTTGAGGCCTGTGGGTGCCTCCTGGTGGTGGCTACGAGGATCAAAGAGCCCTGGAATACAACACTTCTGCCTGGAAGTAATTCCAGGTACACCCGGAGTGCTTCCAGGTGCTCATACGGCACTTCGCCACTCCAGGAAATGCTGTTGGAAGACTATCAGGAAGCACCTGGAGCACATCCGGGGCTGGATAAAAGGGGCCACCTCACTCCATTAGACAAGCCGGAGTCGGGTGGAAGGAGACGGAGCTTGTGAGAAGGGGTGGAGGCGAGAGAAGAGAAAGAGAAGTATTGAGAGAGACTGAAGAGACTGGTTGTTTTAGGCATTATGGTGCTGTTTATTATAATAAACGTGTGTGTTTCGAGACATTTGGTGTCTGCCTGTCTGTGCCCAGGGGCTGTCTTTCCACAAACCATATGCTATTTAATGTGTCCAGTTTTTTTTGTGTTCCCTAAAGATTTTTTTTTTCTTTTTGTATCAGTTATATCGTGACAGTAGCGACTGAAGATCACCAACTGTTCCGTGACAATGTCAACGTGGTTCCTGATTCTGATGGTCCTAATACCTGTGTGCCTCCTGATGTTACTGTTGACTACTGATGCTCTCACTTCCAACATACCCCCTTATGTTCGGTTTGTGCTCCTTTTCTATTTTTGCATATTTCTGTAGTTATATGCATATTTGGAAAACACTGTAACAGGGGCTATAAGACTTTACTGCATTTGTCCCTTTATTTTATATACTAACAAGTGCTAATCAAACCCATATCCTTTACTCCCCAAAATTATTAAGCAGTTTATTTCAGCAAGTAATCACAAGATCAGAGAAACCTGTGTGTTTAAGTTGGGCAAATCCTGAAGTATATACCTTATCATCGTGTGTGCATTTGTACTTTGCTTTTTTGGAATTTGCCTTTGCTTTGTCTTTATTTTTTACTTGCAGTTTGTGTATTAGACTATTGTATTTTGGACACCTAACTGTGAGCTATAAAACTTACTTACTTTCTTTTCTTTGATGTCCTGGCATCTGCTTTTGATCAAAGGCTTTAGTGATGATTTCACATACTTCAATCTGCCTTTAACCATTGTGATTCACTACTCTTGTTATTTTAAGAGATGCCAGATTCACTGGCCTTGGAGGTGGCTATTTGCTCATTAAGAATTATCCTGAAGTGCACCAAATAGTTTGTGACAATTATGAATTTGTGGCACAGGGAGAAATGAGTGTGTTCTGTCATCATATACTGTATATGCACAATATTTTATAAGTTTGAAATAAGTCACCTAGTAACATTGTCTGAGACTTCATCTACATTCTGAAGCTGTTTATGGTTAATGGCATCAAAAGCTGTAATAACAGTAAATATAAACCACAATGTTGGTAACATTCAGCATACTACAACATATCAGAATATCACTGTAAACAAAAGTTAAGACTGTAAATATAACAAAAAACAGCCTGAAATTTCTTTTTTTTTTTTTGATAAACTTGGTATTACAAGGTTACATTTTATTTCAGAGAATTTGAAGAAGAGCAGTCAATCTGAAAAGAGTTCTGTACTTTGGAACACTCCAATGTTGATCTACATTTTTTAATAATAGTTTATCAATAGTCAGTTTGAAAGGAAAAGGGACAATGCCAGCCAATACTGATGTATTAATTAAATTCAAATTAGGTTTTCATCACTCCAGTGGGTATTGTGTGTTGCTTGTGTCTGGTGTGGTAAATAAACGTTGACACAACAACTGAAAAGAGTTAGGGAATAGCCCCGTATATTGCTTGGATGCAATACGCTGGTCAAAGTAAATGAAAATAAACCCAAATATTCGACAAACAATGATGGTGTAATGGTGGCTTTTATACATGAGAAAAAATGGCTGCAGGAAATGATCAAATGGGAAGTGACGTCATCAGTGAGGGACCAGAAGTGATGTAATTGTCAGGAGCCGGAAAGTGGCGTCATCGGAGAGGGACCGGAAATGATGTCATTGTCAGGAGCCAGAAAGTGACATCATCAGAGAGGGACCGGAAATGACGTCATCGTCAGGAGCCGGAAGTAACGTCATCAACAACATTTATTTATATAGCACATTTTCATACAAAAAAAAATGTAGCTCAAAGTGCTTTACAAAATGAAGAAATAGAAAAATAGAAGACACAATAAAAAATAAAAATAAGTCAACATTCATTAACATAGAATAAGTAAGGTCCGATAGCCAGGGTGGACAGAAAAAACAAAAAAAAAACTCCAGACGGCTGGAGAAAAGTTATTGTTTATTGAATGAATAGTTGTATTACTTTTCTTCTTTGGTTCTATAAGGTCAGAGAGAGAGGCATTAGTACCCTGAAACAAACCCCCATCCATTATATCGCTCACCTTAGGACTTGTTGACTGCTTCCGAAGCGCACGTGTGTGACACTGGTTTAACTCTAAAACGCAATTGTAGGAACTTTTTTCCTGTTATCAACATGATATTATTTAGGCCAAACATCCCCGTTTGATAAAAATTGGCATGTAATGTACTTAAATTAGAAACACATAGAAGATTTTGAGTTATAAGAAAAAATCAGAATGAGGAGCTGGGTAAGAAAAAATCCTTGATCCTCAACAACTGAACTGGGAAGAGGATTACTACTACAGGGCGTTCTCCGGGATTTATGTACATCTAACAAGAAAACGAATAAATGGGCTCTACAATCCATGACAAAGTGTGTGAAGATTAGAAAACATATAACCAGATCTGTGGTCAGCGGAATGTTCGTCTGACAAATTACAAAATGAAGGTAAAGGGCATTTGTGTGTCTGTGAGTTATTTTGTTTAGAGGGTTCAGTCTGTCCCTAACTTAATTTAGCACAATACTTTTAAATAATGCCAAGACCAGGATGAAAGGTGTTTATTGGTTTTGTTTCTTCCTTTTTTAAAACATTATTGGTGAGTTGCAGTGTGCATTCAGCCCTGAATCACTATGAGATGACCTTGTCTTAATGCACAATTACAGTAACAAGAATATCTTTCAGGTTTAGCAATGTTGCAGTGTGTACAGGAGCTACATACTGGCAGAAAATCAAGACTAGCTGTGGGCTGAGACTAACTGCTGCATCTTGGAGCTGGCAAGTTGGGAAAAATGTTGCATATTAACAAACCACCTCATGTATAGGACTAAACAAATTAGTATTGTGTTGGGTATTATAAAATGAATTCTTAAAAGCACCATACAGACTGTAATGGACACAAAAAACATGGACTGTATGTGCAAATGTTTAGGCTGGAACCATAACAAAAACATGTATATCATCTGTCCTTATTTGGACTGAAGTACATCACAATAATGAATCAGTCACTGAATGTTTAATATTGATCAGTTCAAACTGTCATCCAGTGAAAAAGGGTCACCTTATACATTTAACAGTTATTTATTCTTCAATCTTGCCAATGCACTTAGTGAAAGATGAGGTAAGATTCTTCCAGGCTGCATAACTCCTTTGTTCTGTGGAAATATGTTTGGGAATGTCCTTCAAGTCTGATATTACATTTTACACAATGGGGGGTAATGCAGAGCATGTGCTCTAGTGTGAAGTTTGTGCTGCAATTATAAATATTATGATGACAAATTATATACCTTTTAGTGAAGTTAGGATTATTAACATGACTAGAATAACCTGCATGCATAATACCTGAAATTATTCAGATTGTCAAGGAATTGACAACCAACTTTGAAATTGCTTAAGATGCAATTCTAGTAACATATACAGTAAATACAGTATTCAGTTTGTAGTAAAGTCATTTTCTTCTGAATATTTCTTTTGTTTTGTGTAAACCTATTAATTCCACACTTACTGAAGATGGGAGTGAAAATAAAAAGAGTAGGATCAACTGGTTAATGCTACTCAACATAACATTTGTACATACTAATACAGAATTAAAGTCCTTTTTTAGGTCATGTTTTACAGTTATAGGTAATGGTATGAAAATTGTCAGGCTTTTAATGAGCAAAAATTATTTACACTAATCAACAGTAAGGTACTGTTTCCAAGAATGTGTGATAAGGATGAAAGTTATAATGAAGCGGTTCTAAGCGTGTTTCATGGGGTTGAAAACACGGATCTCCTGTCCCTTTAAATTTGTGTAGAATGTTTTGCGGCAAGTCATTAATTATTGGAGTGTTACTGTTAACAAACTAACTACACAGACAATAAATACTTCAGGACTAGTTGTGGATTCGTTAAGCTTAGTCCTGATGTCCTTCTGTTGTTCACTGCAACAGCTCTCTGTAGTATGCAGTCTAATCAATGGTGCCAGAGTGGTTCTTTAAAGTAATGCTGTTCCCAAAAGACCCATCCACATGAAGTTTCCAGAAAGAACCTTTATTTATTTAGATTTGTAACAGGCTCCATACAATAAATAACTGTGAATAGAAAATAACAGATCTGTGAATTACCAATGGGTCATGATTTTAAAATGGCTATTGCTGCATATGTGCAGTAACACAAGCTAAGTCCATGTTTTCTTATTCTGCTACTTTACTGCTAGGTAATCTACCAAATATTAAATATTTCAGTTTTTTTTCTGCATCTTAGAAACTTTTTAAAAGCACAAAGAACCAACTTCATACATAAAAAAATCCCTGAAAATAAATAGTGCTTTATCAAGCAATGGCTATGTGAAGAACAATACACCCAGTAAGGGACCATAAAATGCCATTAAAGAACCAGGATTTGTAAGAGTGTAGCTGTAGTACTATCTCAGGAATACTGCATAATGATGCACACTTCAACCAAATAAGTCCTCTATACATTGTTTTGAATTTTTGTGATGTTGCATGTATTATATTTTGAATTGTGCGAGGCATTAAGGGGAGGTGGATTTTTTTTTTTTTACCTTGTAACATGTATAAAGAGTAATGTAATATACAGTGGTGTGAAAAACTATTTGCCCCCTTCCTGATTTCTTATTC
>JANRMT010062808.1:30226810-30309625 GCA_026402145.1 Polypterus bichir lapradei | reverse complement strand
AGTAGAGAGGTGGGTTTTTAATAGTTTTTTTTTTTAAGTGTTTAGTCGTATTAGCCTGGCATATTTCTCAAGAATAAAGTATTCCAGACTCCAGATGGTTCATAAAAAGAAAAGGTCACCTCACCAGTTCTTTTATGGTTTAGTAAAAATGTTGTGATATGGTCAGATTTTCATTTTATTTTGCTGCTGTGTTTTGTACAAAGTGTAGCCGAGATATATCATGTTTCCAATCATCCTGATTGGAGTAAATTATAATAATTTAGACAGCTAAAGAAAAAATCGGGGTTTAAAGTTTTTAGCATCTTACAATGATATAAGAGATAAAACATTTGGTTTGTTTATTAAATGAATGAATATAGTCTTAGTTATATGTTTAATATGTCATCTGAAATTTCATTCTGAATTTAAATTGAAACCTAGATTTTTTTACTTTTGGCCTTATTTGTATACCAAGATGATTTATTTTATTTCTAAGATATTATTTTTTTGGAGCGACAACTGTAATAAATAATGTTTTTTTTTCCTTTTTTAATTTAAGGAAATTACAACTCATCTATTCAGTGCTAGGAAGACACTGGATCAGAGGATTTAGAGCCTTAGGGTCATTTGGCACTATCCATAAATAAATAGGCACGTCATCTGCATTGCTATGGTAATTAATTTTATGTTTTGTAGACATAAGTTCTAATGGAAACATATATATTAAGAAAAACGAGGCAAAAATGGTTCATGTGGCACTCCTTACATAATACCATGGGTATCAGATGAATAGTCACAACTTACAAAAATTGTCGTTCTGTTATAGAGGAGTGAAACAAACTCCTGCAGGCACTGCCAGAAAGGATCACCCGCTGTCTAAAGCAGTTGATAAAAAGTCTGTGATAAAAGGTATCGAATTCACCACTCAAATCTAATACAGCATGAACATATACAGTATATTATTTGTCAACATTAAGCTCTAAGTTTAACTAAAGCAGTTTCTGCACTATGATTTTATGAAAAACATGAATGGTATTTATCCATAATCAAACTGTTATTGAAGCAATCATTCAGCTGTCAGAAAACTATATTTTAAAGAATTGTACTCAAGGCTGGAGATAGGTCTAAAATTGCCCAAGACAATTTTTTTTTGTTTAAGTATTGGTGAAACAACTGCAGTTTTAAAGAAATCTGGAAAAATGCCAGAATGCAATGAACAGTCCACTATGCCAATTAATGAGTCAGAGACTTCTTTACAAAAAGCCTATAAACTCTCGATCAAGGACACACATGGAGGATGTTAACTGAGTAGTTATTATATGAAGATCAGGTTTATTTTACTAATGGTGTTTAATTTACTGTGTTTGAGGTTCAGGTCTGTGTTATACTACAGCTTAAATTATTTATTTTAAGTTATTTTAAATAATGCTTCAAAAGCCTCTTATTTAGCTACTGTTGGTGTGATCGTCCATTCCAACAATTTAAAGAGTTTAAAGAGGCGGTTATTAGTTTCAAAAAATATTCTCAGATTTCCTGCTCAATCGTTTATAATTTGGGAAAGCAGGGTCTCACAAGTTAGACTGCTGAATTATACTTGGTTATTATGTGACCCTTTCAAACTGAATTTTTAATTTAGGTCTTCTCAGTTTATGCCCATTCTTATGGCACTCTCTTTTGATTTTTCATACTTCTAGAGTTTAACACAGCATTATAGCTGCAGTTGATTGCTCACTATGTTTCTCAGTTGGTACAGTATGTTGGAAATGGTACTAACATTATATTATTAAATTTAAGCATATCTTTTTATACTTTTGTCTTACTACTGAGTTTACTTCTACACCAAACTAATAATTTAGATGTTGAATTATTTCTAGTAATGAGCAAAACAAATTCAGTGGTTAATACTGCTGCTTCATGGGTCAAGTATCCTGGCTTCAGCTCCTGTAGTTGTCATTAACTGTGTGGAGGTTGTATGTTCCACCTGTGCTTGTATGAATTTTTCTGAATGTTTTTCTCTGATATTCCAAAAGGCAGGTTAGCTTAACCACTAACTCCAACCTGGGCTTCTCTTACTATGACTGTATGGTATGTGCAACTGAACAGTGTGATGCACTGGTGCCCTGTCTATGGCTGGTTTGTGCCTTGATCCCTTAGTTGTTGGATTAGGTTCCAGAGCCCCACAACCTGCGTCTTTATGTTTACTCTTTGTGCAGTTAGGAATTTGTGTTTTTTGTATAACTGAAAACTTGTCACTCATTAAAGGATGCTATAAGAAATCAACTGAAATGAAAAGCACTTTAAATTGGATTAAGCAGATTAGAAAATGTCACATTATGTTAAAAATCAGATTTCATTCTAAGAAAAAGAGTCTATCAGTCTATTACAGTATGCTAAGGATGGGCAATTATATTAAAATTGGAAATAAAAATTAAAATAGTAAAGAAAAGGTCAGCAGTATGTGTGTTGTACTAGCACACTTTGATAATCCACAAGGTAATAATATATATTAATTAACATGTTCAGTCATCTCACAAAACCTCTGAGCCATGTAATCCACATTGAAAGTAACTTCAAGTCATAATATATGATTTCTGTAAAAGAGGGGCAATTTTTTTCACCCCAGTAAAATGCTTACACAATTTTTTTTTATTAAGACTATATCTAATTTTAACATTTTCACAATTCAGTGCTCATATTACATTGTTAAGACGTTAGCAGCATGGTGTAGTAGTGGTTATTTTTGCTGCTTTGCAACTGTTCGACTTTTGTTTCAAACCTGAAAATCAAGGATAGAGTTTGCTTCCTGTGTGAGTTTTCTGTGGATTTCCCATCCAATACAAAGTTTGATTGTTGACTTTAAATTGGCTCGATGAGTCCAAAGACATGCAGGTTAGGTGCATTGGCAATTCTAAATTGTCCCTAGTGTGTGCTTGGTGTGTGGGTGTGTGTGTGCTCTGTGGTGGGCTGGCACCCAGGGTTTGTTTCCTGCCTTGTGCTCTGTGTTGGCTAGGAATGGCTCCAGCAGATCCCCATGACCCTGTAGTTAGGATATGATGGGTTGGATAATGGATGGATGGACTTTAAATTGGCTTGTTTGTGAGTTTATCCAGGTTTGTTTACTACCTTGAGTCTAAATGCTTCTGGTAATAGCTCTGGTGCTCAACTAATATGTACAGGAATAGTCCAGAAAATGAATGGATGAATAAATGAACACTGAAGAAATAGAAAGTGAGTAAATTTCCTTGAAATCAAAATTTCTATATACACTGTATACTTCACAGTACATTTGCAATATAAACATTCTTTTTTCCTACAGTACAAGTTTTGTCCATCAAATCCATCCGTTTCTGCACTATAAATGCCTCATTCTTTCAAACCTTTCCAGGATATGTGGGTGCCTGGCTGTGTAGAGGCGGCTGTGGGCAAATGTATGGCTGCCCCAAGGCCAACCTGCTAGAAAGTCCTATATGAGTACTCCATGACAGACAGAGACAGGAAAGAACAATGACAACAAAACAGATCCTGCAGATGTTAGTTTGTGAAAATAAAAACCAAAGGGGAGATAACTCTGTGGAGAGAGCAATAAGTAGAGTCACCAGTACAAGTTAGACAGAGAGGACTGAGGATTAGGTAGAAAGCAAACAAGACATCAGATGAGAAGGGCATCTGACTCTTTCCTTACAGAATGAAAGAAAAGCTGAGACCAGAAGGAAAAGGAAAACGACTGCAAAATTTCCTAAATGCAGTTGGGAGGTTAAAGGAATACAGCATCCACAAATTATATATTTTTTTAAAAGTTAATTACCCCATATACTTTGTAGTGGTGACAAGCAGAAATTTTTAATCTCATGCTTTCATGCAGAATGGACAGAACAAAGTTTATGACATAACAGAAGGCAGTGTTGTACCTGAAAAATGATGTGAAAAACCACCATGGTAAAAAGAAAAAGTCAGTTGTGTCACATAATCCAAATGTCTGTTATCCAGTTGTTACGTTCAAAACATACAAAACACATGGTTTATTGCTAGAATATTGTTATATAGTTACATCCTGAATTATTATCATACACATAAAAAGGAAACCTAAAGCCTCATGGGATTGACTTTTTGTACTGAAGACACCACTCCTATCCCTCTGATTCATTGGATTCTCTCAATTTTTGTATAAGTGTGGTCTCCCTGGTATTCCTGGTGTGGAGGGGCTGCCTTGAGGCCTCCTTCTATCACAGTGTTCTGTGCAATACGAAAAACATATTAAAATTTAAATATTTAAAATTTTTTTTTTACATTTCAACAGATTGAAATATCTACTGGTAATTCACCTGTCTTAGTCTACTCAATGAACTAAAAGTAAAGAATAATTAACATTATTTGAAACTTTGTAATGTAAGCCTTATTCAGTACTAAGTGTCCAAAAGTGTTTTAAATCTGGGGAAGCGCAGATTGTATTAATTCAAAGACATCAACTATATAAGCCCAAGTATGAAAGTGAATGTTGCAATAGAAATTTAAGTAAAACCTCGATCAGTAAACAAAAATTGTGCCACAATTTGTGTAATGCTTGCAGTTACTTTATTTAAATGTTCTCAGTAAATCTACAGCTAATACTGCAGGTTGAACTGGCTGACAAATCTTTTTTTATTTTATTAATTTTTATAATGAATTACTAGGGGGCTCTGCCCCCTGCTCGCTTCACTCGCCAACACCCATGCGGGCCCTACACGCTACTCATTTCCCGGATCTGCTGCTTGGACCGAATCGTGCTGTGCTTTTGGATAAACACAAATATCAACTCTGTCTTTGATATCTCCGTCTTTCGAAACTGTTATCGCTGACAATTCGTCACATGTTCGTTTATTATATATGTGAGCGTGATCTTTCGGATTCATATAGAAATCCAAGAAAACTTCTTTGTCCGTGTTTTTCAGATAAATTTCATGTAAAGTGCGATACTTTTGGACATCTGGATTTGTATCCATTATTGGCTGTAGAATTTCTAATACGTCCAATCGTTTAACTCTTTCGATTCTATGTTGCATCGCTTCTCCGTGATCATAAATATAAACCTGACCAAATTGTAGTTTCATTGAAATTAAACTTGTAGTAGCCTCTTCATTGGAAAGAAACACTACTTTTCCCTGATGGCAACACGAATTAGACAATCTACAAGTTTCCGACTTGTTTTTGAACTTCTTAATGATGTTCTACTTTGTCTTCTATTCTTTGTCTTCTTCCACTATTTGTCTTTTATTTCTGCCCTGACTTGGACCCATTAGGTTTTCAATTCATCTCTTGGCACAAAGTCTTGTCTTGCGGGACATGAAATTATCTCTCTGAAAATGTCTCGTCTCATCTCTCTGAATAAGTCTCATCTTGTCCCAAGATGTTTTTATATAATATAAATACTTCTGTCATGCTGGAAGCTTGTTCATATGTTTTGTTTAATCCACAATCCTCCTAGAATTATAATGCATTTACACAGTAAATTTCAACAAAAATCCAGCCTTAAGGCTACAATAATCAACTATCCCCATTTCCGTGTCTTGTAATTAATTATGCTAAATCTCTTTCTTTTTTAAAAAAAAATCTGTCAATGTACTTCAAAAATAGGAGATGCTTCTGCTATTTAAATGTCCCCTTTTATCTTTTACAGTTGCTGTTATACAAGTGAACAATGTCAAAGTCAAATAAGCTGATTTTTGGGAAATGTATTGTTGCATTGTTTCCTTGGAATTTGCATTGATTTAAAAGGTTATTAAAATAAATGTTGTTCCTATTTGCTGATGTTGTCATTAGCAACACACTTTTATTTTATTACAATGGAAAACATTTTAAAATGATAAGAGATTAGAAAGAAATGTTTAAAAATCTTGTTACTTTTTGCATGCCTAAAAATCAATTACTTTTTAAATTAAGAAAGCTTGTTACTTTCTGCATGTTTAAAAATTATTTTTTAAATCTTGTAAAACAGGATAATAATAATAATAATAATAATAATAATAATAATAATAATAATACATTTTATTAATTGAGCACCTTTCTCGTTCTCAAAACACTTTGCAAGTACAGTATTTGTGTACATTTCTATATTTATTTTACAGTCAGCACACAGGCAAGCTAAAAGACCTTCTTAGGGTCACAGAGTGAGTCAAGTGCAGACTGAACCTGCTAACCTTGCTGGTAAAGCCCACTTCCCAGGCTACTTTTACCTGACCTCGACTTTCACTACTTACTATGGAAAAGCTGGGTGTGGAAGCAACCAGATTTCCTTATTTTATCAAATACAGGTACGTATACAGTACATATTTATGATGTGTTAGATTACATTATTTGTTACTAAATGGTATTATATTACAGGGTGTGAGAACACTGCATGGTTTAACCCTAATAGTATGAAAAACTTTATTTTTTATAAATATAACAGGTATAACACTGGCATGCAGGTAAGTGCTGCTGAATTAACCCATGCTTACCATGTGATATTCAGGCATTTTGTTGCATTTTGAAAGAAACAATATTAGTAAGTGTCAGGGAGTTGCCACTGCATCATTTTCTTTTTCATGTGTAACCATAAAATCAAACATTATTCAAATACATTCTCTATGTTTTATGTTTAGCATATACTATGCAACTATTTTATATTTAATATTTCAGCTTTAAGTTATTTTTTCTTTTATTCTGAAGTCTACAATTAAAAAATTAATAGTGATTTAAGTTTTGCTTTCAATTTTGAATGAAAATGCTCGGAAACATTTCCATGCATATTTGTTTTCTGCACTAGGCTTTTTGTGCTTTGCCACTGTTGGTCAAAAATATTTTGAAAATGTCTTAAGTAATTTCCAGTTTAAAGACCATCAGAACTGTTATTAACAAGGCTGATGAGAAAACACCAGGAAAGCAATCTAGGCTACTTGTAGGAAAGTGTATCACACTCCTTTCATATTGCTTTTCCTAATTATATGTTTTTTGTTCATATCATATAATGTCAAATTCTGCACTGTACTCAATAGGCAGGTGGTTGTGGTTTGTACTTTCTGATGCACCATAGCACAATAATATTTATACCTTAAGAAAAAGAAAGATCTCTTGGATTAAAATATTTCTAAGAAGCAGTATATAATTTCCTTGTCAGTGTACACCCTATTGCTCACTTTAGGTACACTGATAAAGAGTTTATCTAAAGCTACGGTAATGTATTTGATGTCACGTGCGTGTGCATGGAAGAGTGCTTAAGGGCTTTGGTGATAGCAATTACTCCTCTGGATCTGTTTTCTAATGCTTTCCTTTCTCCTCCCTTTGCAAAAATGGATGATTGACAGCCACTCCATCTCCAAAATCACTTCCATGTCCATCTGCCTGGACCCTGCCCTTCCTGCCACTTCAACTCATAACTTGGAAATCAACTGTCTTGATTTAGTTCCTGTTCAGAACTCTGGTCTGAAAAGACTTCTTTGCATTTACCTGATGTTTTTCTTTGTTTTTCTCATCTAATTATACGGGGTTACCAGGGTGGTGCCTCAACTCTTTATCTTTGTGTCATATTTTACAACTTACTGTCAAAACATTTTACTGTCATCTTACTGTCAAAACATACTTTTATTACTAAGATGATGATGGTGTTAGTCCAAATTAAGACAAATCAAAATTCTCCACTAAAATTCCAAATACTGTATGTGCCAAATTGCAGCACATCTCATTTGTTGATTCATAGTAGATGGATTGTCCAGATGAAGCAGTGATTCTTGTAAATCTTTTAGGTCAATTAGCTACATTAGTTCACATTCTTTTTTTTAACTGGCTTGAAAGGCAGCATATTAGAAAATAAAAGATATCTTTATTCATATCTCAGTCTTCATTATCAGAGTTAGTGGCAGAATACAACACTTTTGAGAACTAGGAAGCATTTAAAATTCATGCACCATATACATGGAGGTTTAACCAAAGGTGTGGATTTTTATTGTTGGCTAATTCTTTTGTATCCAAAAATAATTTATTCAACCTTGTCCTCATACTCCCAATAAAAAAGCAATTGATAAAAAGATACTTTTAACAGACAACACAACATAATAAATTTAGGATTTTAGGATGATTACCATAATATTGTAATACCAGAGATGCTTGAAAATGTTTAGATTTAAACAGAAAATAGCTACCAAATCTCAAGTTTGGTCACTGGCAAGTGCACATTTTTATAAATTTGTTATAATTAACTATGTTTTTGTTTGGATTTCATACTGTTTGAATGTTAAAAATGGCCAATCTTTTTGGTGCTTTTGCAAAAGAAATTATATACTCCAGTGCTTGGTTAGCTTGAGTATCGAACTACATGACTACAACTCCATTAGTAGGCTCTCTTGCTGCATCCTTCTTTTAAGCCAATGAATGATTTATTCACGCATTGTTATCAGATGGGGCAGCACGGTGGCGCAGTGGGTAGCGCTGCTGCCTTGCAGTTAGGAGACCTGGGTTCGCTTCCCGGGTTCTCCCTGCATGGAGTTTGCATGTTCTCCCTGTATCTATGTGGGTTTACTCTGGGTACTCTGGTTTCCTACCACAGTCCAAAGACGTGCATTGGTGATTCTAAATTGTCCCTAGTGTGTGCCCTGCCTTGCAACCTGTGTTGGCTGGGACTGGCTCCAGCTGACCCCCGTGACCCTGTAGTTAGGATATAGCGGGTTGGATGATAGATAGATAGATAGATACTTTATTATCAGAAGTCTTTCCAATAGTCTTATTAGAAATGGTCCCAATGCCCAAGCAGAATAGCGGAAAATATTTAAAACATAGTATGGATGATTGATGCTCTAAGAAATCCCCTTATTTACTTGTAAACATTTTTCACTGTTCAAGGATGAAAATCATGAAATGCAAATGATCATCATTGTGAGCTTCAGGAGTAAAATCATATGCTGCTACAGAAGTAAAATTCACCATTACCATAAAGTACAAGAAATTGCCTGCTTTTTATATATATGCAGTTCCCGTAATACTCAAAATTAAGTCTGACACTTTTCATAGCAGGTTTGTCACATACAGAAGCATAAAGCCTAAAGAATGAGCAACCACTTTAAGGAATCTTGCAGGCATTTGCTTTTTAAAGGAATGTTCCTACATGCCTTACCATAAATCATGTAGGGAAGATTATCCCATTTTACAGTAACTTTGCTGCTCAAACACTTCCACCCCTCCCCAAACCACCCGGGGTAAGGGAAATCACACTTGTGGGCTCCATTAGGCAAATATTTAAGAATGCCTGATTTATGATGTTAACTTTTCTGTAACTTCTAAAACCTGAAGCATTTTTCTTAGTTTTGCAAGTTTTTACGCTCAGACTGCGGGAATAGACTGTACCATGCTTTAAGCTCAGGAGTTACCAGCAGTCTGGTTACTTATAAAGAATGGCTTCTGAATGTTCTAACTGGCCACCTTAGAAACAAGCACCTTTACAATGACTGCTTGTTTATCTGGTAACTGGATTGTATTATTTGTATTAATATCAGTGCAACAACCTAAAATTACATCTTTTGTCAGTTAATGGTACACTTCCATTTAAAGCTGTAAAAAATTGTATTAAGAAAGAAAAAATAATGAAAAATTAATCTAATCAAATAATGGTAATATCCTGTTTTAATAGGATCCAGTTTTGAAGGAGGAAGAAAATTTCCCTCTGCCTGAAGGGTGAACCACAAATTCCGCTTTTGTTATGTGACACTTTGAGTATGTTTTTGTCACAGATTGAATGAATGCATGCTTAAGCACAAAGACAATTTTTTAACATATTAGTACTTTATTTTGTGTAATTTATAAGCATCACTTAAAAAGATAAGGCAGTGAAATTTATACAACCCTCTGCCTTCAAAAAACAAGAAACCTGTTTCTCAAACCACCAGTTCAGGGTTGCAGGTGGGCCTGAGTCTATCCTGGCCCTAACTTATACCAGACAAGTTTGAAATCGCCAGTCAACTTTAACAACATGTTTTTAGGAAAAGAGTCCACACTGACATGGAGTTGAAGCAGAAACTGTGGAAACCTTTAAGAAGAATCTAGATTAGATGTTGGGACATCTTAACTATTAGCTAAACCAACCGGTTTGATGGACTGAATGGTCTCCTCTCGTTTGTCAAATTTCTGATAGAGGGTAATTTCTGGAGGGTGGGACTGGACCACGTGTCTGCCTGGGGGATTGCAAACCAGGATCCCGAGTTGTTTCATCGTGTAGTGGGTGCGGCAATGCACTGTACCAGTGCATGCTCCCCAACTTGACTTGACTTGTTATTTTGAGTTGATCCCAAAGCTCTGAGAATCTCCCCTTTGTCTGCCCAACCCAGAACGCTCATTTTTCTTTTTTCATTGAGGCCACTACTGCTGTTTTATGTTCTTTGTTTCCTTGCAGATTTGATTGGTCTTTTTTTCTGTTTGTACTTCTGACTGAGCTCTCATTTCTTGTCAGCTCTTATACATAAAAGAGTCCGCTGCAGTGATTTGCGACAAAATCAAACATGTCAAAAAGCACTGAATGAGTAGCTGGGGATGTCATACTACACCATGGCCATAACTCGCTAAGGTTATCACTGAAAACCACAGCAAAGTCATGTAGTAAGAGGACATAGGGTGAAGTAATATGTACTACTGTGAGAGGAATCTATGCCTTTCCTTACTGGGTCATAAGACTGTTGACAAACGCCAGAGCATGTTTTTTGAATTGATTCCATGGACAAGGCCAGGTTTATGTTGATAGCCCTTTCTCATTAAATTTGACACCAAGCGCCTAACTTAATATATCTTAAAGAATGCTGTTTAAATTTCAGTTGTTATTCTACTTAATGTGAAGCATTGTGATGTAGCAGTTACCACAACATGACAGCATCTTGGGTTTCCCCTGTGAGGAGTCTGCATTTACTTCTAATGTTTGCGTGTTTTTTTTTCCAGGTACTGAGGTAAACAAGGGGCTAATGTGAGTGAGTTTGCATATGTGAGTGAACATGTTCTGTGATTGAGCAATAGATTTAGATTTATTTCAAGCCATTAAATAAGCTGGCATACGTGCCCTGGAAAAGAATTAGATAGATTTATAGGTGAATTTATTTCTGTTTAAACTAGTTTGTGCAGTGACTTATCAGACTTTCAATGAGACATTCTGTTTTTTGATGTCCAAAATCGAACACAAGTTAGTTATTGCTGACTATATGAGATAATATTTTTTGTATGATGTGTAGTACTTCTCTGTTTCTTATCCTAACTTAATAATTCTTTTTAATAACTATTGTAATGTTTTTATTTCATTAATAATAATTTATTAATGCATTATTTTTAGTGCAACTGAGGCAGCATGATAAGCATGGTAATTATTGCTGCAGCATCATAGTTTCAGAGTCCTGCTTTCCAGTCCCAGACTAGGCATTACCTGTGTGGAGTCTTCATGTTCTTCCTGTGTCTATAATAGAGTACTCAGGTTTTCCAATCCATCCCAAATGCACAATACTATTATGGCTGATCATGCATGAGCACTGTTGTTTTCATATGTGTGCCCTGTGAAGATTTAGCACTCCGTGTTTCAGGGACAGACAGTAGATTTCATGATCCTAAATAAAGTGCATTTGATAATAGATTATTTATTAACAGGCAGGATAAATACAAATTCTTTTATAAAACATTTTAAGATGTTATTGTCTACTATTCATTTAAATAATCACAATTAAAAACTTGCAACCAATGCATGCATGTAATTTGCACAAGAATAGATTACTGAATAATTGTTCAGTAGATTTTCTTAAACTTTTTTTCTGCCAATCTATTTTGTAACAAGCAGACTGTTCTACTTGTAATAAAGAAAGGTCTTGAACTTAGTTTATTTCTGGTTCTTTGAAAACGTTTTGGTTTATATAATCTGGCAAATCGCAAAAGTGTTGCACAAGGAAAGTGCCATGATGTCACATTTCATTACAACGTGTACATAGCAACTGGTCTCATTCTACCAGGATCTTACCCAGACAATGGCATACAGTGTAAGCAAAAGACTTCCCGTTCTTTTTTAAGAGACTGCTTTGAAATGAATGCAATCTAACAATTTCTCTGCTTCACGACACTTCCCAAACAGAATAACAATTCAGCAGCTCAAAATAAATTATGTGCTTCAAATATTTACACGTACAGTAGAGTAGGGCTACTGGTAAGCGAGAGTTTGCTTCTCACCAAATTAAAATAGGACAAGATGAGTGTGCTGGTTGCTGGCATTCTTCTGCTTCATTCATCAGCAGAAAACAGGTAACTATGTCCTCGAGGAAGTTTAAGTAGAGGCAGGACTGAGTTACGGCTTTTTTCCTTGCAAACGTTAAAGAGACAAAACAAAGAGGAAACTGTAGACCAAAATAAAGAAGAGCTCCACAGTTTCTTCTCCCACCCTCTTTATCTCTCTGAAACAGAAAAGTCTCTGAAAGCATCACGGTTCTGGCCAGCCATATTGTAAACAAACAGCTTTGTAATGACACCCTGGGAACAGTAAATCTGACTTGTACTAGGTTGTGCTGTGTACCGTGAAAATCAAACAGTGTGTTTAAAAAAAATTGGTTTCCCAAAAGCTTCTGTCAACCTCACAAAATGTAACCTTGCTTTCCGCTGTGTTTGTACACCTCTACAATTTTAGGTAAAATAAATGAAAGAATGTAATGCTGTGTGTAGCTATGAAGCAGTTACAATAGGATTTTTTTCCCTTTGCAAAGACCAAGTTATTCACAGTTCTTTCAATGTGCATGCATAACTTACTGAGAAAGCCTCCTTGAGTGGGTAATTTGCTGCTCATTCCCAGAATAACATGAGCAGCACCTATTCATTTCTGCACAATGAATTTGTGTTTTGTTTTTTTTTTTTTAGGTTGTTTTAGAGAGAATGTAATGAGACTTTGCCTGATGAGGAATCCAGTGTTCAAATTAATCAACCTTACAGTATTCGGTAGATGCTAATATGATCTTTACTGTATATTAAATGAAGGACGGACTCTTTTCTTTGCTGACACAAACCAGAAAAGTGAATTCTCCTACTGTGATGACAGTTACATTTCTTTTATATTCATTTTAAAACATTTATTTCTTCTTTATCATTTTTCAAAGTAGTAATTAATTACCCAAGATATGTAATATTTTATACATAGTAAGCAAATGAAATACAGAATCATATTCTGTTGGTTTCAGAAATTTACACAAAAATTAATCATTTACTACATTATGCAAGAGAAGCATTCATCTTAGACATGGATATTTTTTTACTTGCATCCCAGGCAGAATCTGCCCCTGGTACAATTTAAGAATTGTACACCATCGGAATAGTAAATGAGGGGAGCATGAATGTTTAGGAATGGAAAAGTCATGCTGTGGACTTTAAATAGTCCTTTAAAATTAAACTGAAATTTTGCAACCAAGGCAAAATTAGGTTTCAGACTGACAATGTAATTTTGAAGAAGAAAAAAAAAATTAAAATACAAAACGTAGGTATTGAAATTGAATGGAGTCTAAACCAAACATTAGCTAGTTCTTAGCACCAGTTTCATGTATTCATTTTTTGGTCTCAAGCTGTAAAAATGTCATCCTAGTAACAACAGAACTAAGCTAGGAATCAGCCCTTAAAAACATCCTAGTATTTTAGAGTTTTTAATGTTTGTTTTATTTCTGATACTCGTTCATGACCCATTATGTGACATAGATGAAATAATAAATAAAAAGAAAACAATGCTGCAGCTGAAAATATCATATCATTTTTAGATTTTGTTTAAAAAATATTTGTGGTCTCAAAAAAAAAGTTAGGTACAAGTTCTCATACTGAAAAAATAATTTTATTAGCTTAAAAGTATGAGGGATGTTCAAAAAGTTTCTGTAGTTTTATATTTTCGTTGGAAATGATGAAGGCGGGAGGAGTAGTAATTAGGCATTAAAAAGTTGGTATGATGCTGGGAAAATTGCATCGCAAACGAAGGTGACTATGTAGAAAAGTGATGTCATTTGTTTTTGAAATTCTTAATAAATAGAGTTAATAAAAAGTGTGGAAACTTTTTGAATGTCCCTCATAAATTTATAGTATAAATGGATCTGTTAAGGTAATGACTATAAATAAGGTTTCAATTTTACTAAATTTTAAACTTTGGACGGTCGGACCATAGTGCCATACACTGTGCATCAGTTTGCATAATGTCAATTTCTGGCCAAAAAACCAAACCTTCAACTTGTTTATGCAAAGAAACAGCCATCTCAAAGTATTTCACTGTTAATGGTCCGGAGAAGCAATACAAAGGAAAATTGTACTTGGTCTTGGTAGACCTTCTTTTGTACTTGAGTTTTGTGAAACTTCTATAATTATTTACAAATTTAATGTTAAGCTAATAATATACTGTATATACTCACGTTTAAGTTCTCCTGCAGATAAATCAGGTCTTGATTTTACTGAGTAATTTTCAGTATAAGTTGAATGCAGAAAACTCACAGATTATAATATGCTAACGCCCACTTGAGAGAGTAACCACAGGGCACACAGCCTTTTTTTCTCTGTATTGTGCCTGTGTGACAACACGGTAATACTCAAACTATTCCAAAGCAACATTTCCACTGTTTTGTGTTTTTTGTATCTCACACTCTCATACACCTTTATCGTAAGAGTATCCCTTATCTACGATGGAGCATTCCATCAGAAGAAAATACGAAGCTGGTTTAATTAAAAGTTGTTGAAGTGGAAAAATAAATTGGTAACTGCGCTGCTACAACAAAATTCAATGTGTCTGAGGAACTGGTGCGAGATTGGAGGAAGCAAGAAGATGTAAAAAAAAATTCAAGTGTCATATTTTTGAATGGCCGTATAAGTCGGGGTCTGATTTTACGATCGATTTTTCACGTTTCAAGACCCGACTTGTACACACATATATATGGTATTTAAAAAAAAGTGTGGGATAAGAGATCAAATTTGTCTTGAACATTTAGCAAAGTCAGAAACGGAGAGCATATGCTAATTTATTCAGCTTTTGCTACATGTATATGTATAAATGAAACTCAATTGTAATTTAAAAGTAGTTTTACCTCCAATAGATACAATGATAGTCAAATTATGGTGTTCATGAAAAAATCTGTATTGCTGTTCATTAAAAAAAAATCAGCAGCAATCTAAAATTGATACCTAAAAGTGGACCCTGCCAAAAATGTTAATATTCAAACTTATTTCTCTATACCAGCCCTGTTGTGGGGGGCAGGCATCAGAGTAGGCCGTGCCCAGCCATTTAGAATGCTAGGCCCCTCCACTAAAGATTTTTTAATGGCAAATATGATTTTGCATAAAAACAAATCATGTAAATATCTTAATTCATAAATAATTAAATAGGCAATTTTTTACATTGACATGTGCCCTTCTGGCAATGTTGGTTACATTTCATACAGTCACTGGTTAGCCGGGGTTGGCAATAAATCAATGTTAACTTAGGCAGGAGATGTTAATCAGATCACTGATAATTACAAAACAGACTGCATCATTTTTAAAGAAAAAAAAATTGATATTAGAAAACAGAAACGAATTAAAACCTATTACTTTAATTTCGGGAAAGAATGAAAAGGACTCTGCCTCTCAATTTGTGTGTGTTCCATACTCGGTGGGGTTTTTTGTATTGCTTATTACTGTACATACATACTGTTTGTCTTGGCAGTGCTCTTGTCTGGTGCTGAGTGTTTGACTAATATAATCTGTAGTATTTTATTAATAAAATATTTGATCAATATGGTCATATATCACATCTGCAGAATCTGTCATGGTATTTAGAGCTTTTGGTTTTTTGGGGAGGTTGAATTTTCTGTTGGTAGCCTGCGCTCAATACTGTTCTTTAGCTAATTCTAGTTCCACTTCTAAGTTTATTATATCGATATTAGTTTGTCTGCTGGAGTGTAGTATATCTGCTCATAGTGGCAGCGACCATCTGTTCATTTTATTACTGGACTGATTATTATGTCGTCATCACTGCCGTTTATTTAATGTAAAATCTTTTGACATGTGTTATTAAAATAGTTTTCACAACCAAAGCTAGGATTAATTTAATTTTATATTGGATTTTCATATTGACTAATGCCTGACCACAGAACTACAAATGTTCTGCTTCAGATCTGATTTTGACAATGCGTTTGCCATCTACTGCCTACAGACTACAGTTGCCGTTGTTTACTTGATAATGCTATTTAATTTCAATTGCTTGCTTTCAATTAATTAAAATTGATTACTTTTTGTATATGGCAAAACAAATAATTCCACATATGCACCTGGAATGTATTTTTCTGGAAACAATAAAAACACTTAAACTGACAGAAGACTAGCATCAACAGATTTCTTGCCATTAAGTGACAGTAGCATTATAATAAACACTTTATACGGTATATTGTGATACGTAATATATAACTCTATGTATGATATTTATTTTAAATATTTTCAGTAGACACTAATTATTTGGAAACTTACAAGAAAGAACATGCTTCCCAGCATTGTCTGAATATTACTTCAAAACTTGGCTGTAAATTTTAATCTAAATACAGTTTGTGATCTCAATTTGTTTTAAGATTTAACTTAGCTGTAGATTGGCAAAATACAACTTCAAAGATGACAAAGATATAGCACAAGGCAGATTGTGATGGTGGTGTAATGGTAGGCCAAATTGCCTTTGAAGGCATTTATCACACTTAGAGTTTCCTCACTATTTTTCTCCATGTCACCATGCCACTTAAAGTGGGCCATATTGTCTCTAAAGTTATTTATTGGAATTTGAGGTTATAAGTGTAATAAAATAATAGATCACACTGTCATAATTAATGACAATCATTCTGCCCCAAAGCTGCCCCCCTTGTCCCTGAGGCAGCATTGAGAGGTTACACAGCCTATATAATGTAAATTTGAATATCCTCAAGTTATCCTACAGTTTCCATGAAAATACGTGCTACCTTTTTCTGTGTGATGCCAGAAGAAATGTACACACATACAAACAGATGGCATCTCATCTTTATTTATATTGATGATTTGTTGATATTGTTAATAAAAAAGTTGTCATTTAAAAACAGTGCAATTAAAATATGGTACCAAAGGATAGAGTGGTTAATGTTCATTATCCTTGTGTTATTCCTCGCTGAAATCTTCCTCTAATCACTCTCAGTGTCGATTTTTTCATGTTTTCCTCATGTCTGCTTAGTTTTTCTGGTTATTTTGTTTAGCAACTTCTTTCTAAAGATGGGCAAGCTATGCTGATTAAATTCAATAAATTGGCCTTATGTCCATGTGTGAATATGTGTGCTTTTGTGCACAATGTTGCTGGGATAACCTCCAGCTCTCTGTGACCCTGTATTGAATGAAGTGTAATTGGAAAATGAATGACCAACTGAATGGGTGTGACATGGATGCCAAGAGGCTTAGTTTGTCTCTAGGAAGGCTTCTGAAAGTAGTTTTCATGTTTACTCTCCTCCATTATTGAATTAAGGAAACATATATTGTCATTATTTGTTAATGTAAATGAAATTGAAATTGCTTAAATTTAGTGTTTATTTAATGTAGTTTGATTGTTCATGTATTTTAATGCTTTATGATTTTGACTTTAATTTCAATTTAGTGGTTTGTATGATTCCTCAAGAAACCATTGTATGATTAGGAACCATTCCACTCTATAAAATGTTTTTTTGCACATAAATTGGTTCTTTGGGCATTGAAAAGATTTCCTAAATATATGAATAAAACCAATCTTTGAATTATAGCAGGCTACTTAACAGGTGTGGAAAATAATGGGGACCGTACCAACTTGCCAAACCCAGACACAGATAGGCAGACCACGCAAGTGAAAAGGCAGTACACTTTTTATTTATTTTGTTGCCCGTACAGCACACAGTGCACCCAGTTCTCCACAATAATGCTCAGTCTCTTCTCTCTTTTCTTCTCTTTTTTTCTCTTCTCTGCCACCTCCACTCCTCTCCACGCAAGTGTTGTCCTCGACCTCCCGACTCTGGTTCGCCCGCCAGTTGGGTTTAAGGTGGTCCTTTTTATATTGGTCAACCTGGAAGTACTTCTGTGCTTCCGCTCAATTAGCCTGCCAGTACTTCTGGGTTAGGGGAAAACCTTGTCTCCCATGGTCCCTCCACGGCACCCCCTGGCAGCACCCACGGCACCCAACAGGGCTGAGATACAGAACTCCAAGCCCCATGGTGCCCTGTGGGAATCTGGGGCACCACTGTAAACCAGGGGAGTTGCCCTCTAACGTCTTGGGTAAGGCACTGCCCTATAAAAGCTGCTTTCCCCTATCCTTTCACATCCAGGCTGGCCCCAGTTGAGCTGCCAGACGTCTCTTACACAAGACATAAACAGATAAAGCGTACCTGAGCTTAGCCTGTGTTACAGTATGCAGCAAGAGTCCTTTAAAAATCAGGAACCCATTGTTATTTCAGAAATCTTTCTGGATACTTCATGTTAATGGTTCTTTTAGGAACCAAAATGCTTTCTGTATGACATTACTCAGAAGAACCACTTTGGTACCTTTATTTTTAAGAATATAGGGACAATCTTTTGCTTCTCTTACTTACTGTAGTTTGAACTTTGACAAATAGTTCTCTCATGTCTCTCCATGTATTTGATCTCTGATTGACTGCTGTGTCTTCTTTTGTATTACCCTTGATGAAAGCCCTGCATGTTTAAGTCCATAACATGTTAAAAGCCTTGCTGCTTGCTGTTAACTTTACCATCATGACTATAAACATTACCGCCACATTAGAGCATCAACAGATGTTGGGCATCATTCTTATCAACAGCATTTGTTTTTCTGCAGTTGTCACCTACACCTACTGACGGTTATTACAGTCTTTATTTTTTATTAAAATATTGCTGTAAAGGCACCCTGATTTCTAACTTTTTTTGCTTTAAGAAACAAATACCATAGACGCAAATCTGTGTTTATCATAGCAGAAACCAGGAAACTTCAAATAAGCATTTTAAAGCACTGTAAATCTTTGGGGTCACTCACATCTTTGGGGACTGGGGCAATAACTCTTTTGACGGTCTTAAATACTACAGAGACCAGACATGAATTCTAATAAATGAACTTTGCTAAACAAGATATATTCAGCACAAGAAAGTCTTTTAAGTAAACGAACACAAATTCTTGTCCAAATATTTGATTTCATGCTTGCAACAGTTTCATCTTTGTATAAAGGAAATTACCGTACAATAAAGCATGCCAATTTTGAAAGTAAAGCTTGCATGCAAATGTGCATTGTATTTGTTTATTTACTGTAGAAGAAATGTCCATTGTTAATGTATTGTGAAGGGGGAATGTTGTAGCACATTAAACTTCCAAGAAAAAAAAATGTTTTTTTTAATATAATAAAGTAATGCATTTTTTTATCATTCCCTTGTTCATATGGTTCATCTCCAGCAAATGGATTCATCTTCCTGTGATCTGATTACAAAAAAATGATTAAAATGTCTCTTTCTGCAAGTCCCGCTTCATTCACCCTTACTAATGTACAGCAGTTATTTTTTTTTCTGCCAAGTAAATCTGGGAGTTTATACTAGGTACATGACTGGAATAGGCTTTGAGTTCCTAACAAATCACAGCTGTATGCTTAATTCAATCCTGATCCTCAAGTGACTGCAAACCAAACAATTATTTTTTAACGCTAATATGTGTGTGCTTCCTAATGATCCACAACATTAAACTCTTGCTTAGTGCGACAAGCAAAAAAAAAAAAAGTTCTGGAAGGCATGAAAATGTCGGATTTTTTTTTTCTTTTCTAAATAGCTGTGGGTGCCCTAAAAGGCATTTTAAAATGGCATTTGATAGGAGGCTGCTTGCTTACTTTTAATTGTTTCCAGAATGTTTGTTTGAAAATTTGTTAGGTTATTCATCACACGCAATGCGAACAACTGCCAAATTCACTGCTGTAATACTTGGCACCAGTGTGAAGGGTGCTTATTTCGCCACCAGTTAGATGTAATTAGTTTTCAATGCACAAAAGCATCCAAATGATCAGTGGCGACCTCTACTATAAACTGCCATACAAAGCAGAAGGCAAGCACCGGTATATACCATTTGCTTTCTACTCGCCTTAAAAATCGTTTGGCAATTGACATCTTTTGAATTCACCTGAGAGACAAATGAATTGCATGTGATAAATATCAGCTGTAAAAAACTTAATTTACTTTCAAAATATGGTATGAATTAATTGCTCTAAATTAGCAAGTTTTCTTCAAAGTTTATTGTGCTACCACATGGCCAGAATTTCTGTGATGTGTGGTTTTGTATTGAGAATAAGCAGCAACAAGCATGTGGTCCTTTAACTAAAAAAAAAAAAAATTAAACCGCATATTTGACGTAAGCACTCGTGACTATTAATTTGCAGACAAGCCATTTGGGTCCAGCATGGAATGTGTAGTTTATTTTTCTGCATACAGCATGTTGGCGTATTCAAACTATATCACACACCATGTGGTAATGCTAAAACTTAAGCTGCTAATTATTTGTTTTGGCTGCTTAATTTCTTATGTTTTTGCAAAATGATGTAATTCTCTGCAGGTGCTTGGCATTATTTCTAACTGGTAAGAATAGAGTTTTGCAGGTGATGAATCACCATTTGATAAAAAATATGTTCAGTTTACGTCAGGGGTGAGCAGCTTTAGTTCTGGAAGGTTTTGCAGGTTTTTAATTTTATCCAAGACTGACAACCAGTCAGTGTTAGAACGTCATGTACAATTTTGCTCATTATTTACCTATCCCTACATCCAAAAAAAATCTGATGGGGGAAATTGTTAGGTTTCTTTTGAATATCAGATCGGACTTGTATAGTTTATGAGATCACAGAGAACTGTTTGCTTTGTTCGATTTCGGTATTTGCTACATGAGCAACAGGCTGAATTACTGCTACTAATTCATCCTTTATCAATCACTTTGAAGTTGTCTCAATAGAAATTCACTCTTTTTCATGATTCTTTTATAAAGTGCTCTTACTCTGACATGAGAAACTAAAAAAAAGATATGTTTCTCTTAACATTGAGTCAAATATGTTCAAATATTTCATTTAGACCAGAACTAAAACAAAAATAACATAAGTCCAATAGATTATGGGGTAATTATGGAGTAATTCACTCCATAATGAAGAAAGGAAAAACTTGCATACCCTGGAGCATTTCAGGATTGAGGCTTTCCACTAGTAATTGACTTTTGCTCTGCTGTTACCAAAAAATATTTTAGTATTTAGCATCCAACGAGTTTGGAATGCTTTTTTTTTAAACCATTACAAACCAAGTTAAATGTGATTGTTCTGTCTATGCTATAATGGGTTAATGTAAACTTCCGTTAAACCAAATCATAAATCATAACACATGCCTGTCTCTGTTGCTTTGAAGAATATAATAAATATAATATCCACTGATATGTGTTTACTGACTTTATAAATGTTTTTATTATACATTTTATTCATTAGTTATTGCTGGAAGTAAAACATTGAAGCATTTCTGAACACCATAAAAGATCACTTCCAAAGTAAGTAATCATGGAGTCTAATTTGAATTCTGCTATCAAGTCTCGCCTTTAGCTGGCTGTTGTTGGAGATGCAATCGTTACCAAGGCCACCTTGTATTAATGTTAGAAATTCACAAGTCATACTATTTGTAAACATTAATATTTAGCTATGTTTATCTACTAGTAAATACAGTCAGTCAGTCAGTCATTATCCAACCCACTATATTCTAACACAGAGTCACGGGGGTCTACTGGAGCCAATCCCAGCCAGCACAGGGCGCAAGGCAGGAACAAACCCCGGGCAGGGTGCCAGCCCACCGCAGGGCACACACACACACACCAAGCACACACTAGGGACAATATAGGATTGCCAATGCACCTAACGTGCATGTCTTTGGACTGTGGGAGGAAACCGGAGCACCCGGAGGAAACCCACGCAGACACGGGGAGAACATGCAAACTCCATGCAGGGAGGACCCAGGTAGCGAACCCAGGTCTCTTTGCTGCAAGGCAGCAGCGCTACCACTGTGCCACTGTGCCACCCACTAGTAAATACATAATTCTAAATTAATTTGAATTAGTTCTTGCAAGGGGTACTTACACTTAAAAGCCCAGCATGCTATATACAATTATTGCAAATACAGTAAGGCTAAAAAACTCATTCTTACATGGAACACTATCACAGCAGAAGTAAGAATAGGTGGAATATTCAAAAGTCTAACATTAGTTCCATGTCCCAATTCTAAGTTTAGAATGGATAACTTGATCAAAAGTGTCAGTACAGGATAGAAGGAAGATGAAGTAAACACTCTGTGACAGCCCATCACAAAGTTTAAAAAACTATATTGGCAACCTCAAATCAGTTGTAACAAGAGTATGCTTTGTGAAAATGATGCCTTATAAATCCTATGACTGTTGAGTAGGTAGTTCCAGACGTTAAGAATGGAAGTCATTATGGTAGTTTTTTCTAGACTTGCATCTTATAACGGCAATACACAGTCTCACTAATTGTAATTTTACGTATGTAGTGTCCTTCACTGAGCACAGCATGACAAAGTGCTTTATAAAGAAACCAAGAGCGCATCCATCCATCCATTATCCAACCCTCTATATCCTAACTACAGGGTCAAGGGGGTCTGCAATTTAAAGTAAAAAGTCAAATACAAGATTATACAATACACAGAGTCTATTTCCAAGCAGACTGACAGACTAATAATTGGCATTTTAATATATATGCAGTATACACACACTTACATATGCAGTATATATGAAAGAATAAGAGGAAAAGTTAAAGGGTTGGGGACCAGCCCATACCCCATTTAATGCTGGCAAACTAAAATGAAAGAAAAGTTCAAATAATTTTGGAACGGTCGTGGATGCCCTTGTCCTGTGATGCCTCATCCTTCAAGTGTTTTTTTCTTATGAAGTCATGGAGCTGTGTATTCTCTAGAATCCAGTCTGGGATTCAATGCCGACTAGCTTGAAGGTATGTTATATGTTTTGTGGATGCTGGCCCGGACACAGACAGACAGACACGTTCAAGTCACCCACAACACGTTTATTTACAGTGTCCATTATTTACAGTAAATGCACAAACCCCAAAAGTCCCCAAAGTCCAGGCCAACTCAAATCAATGCCTTCGTCCTTCAGGCCGCCTCACTCCTCTCCTACCGAGCACCGTCCTTCTCCTCACCCAACTCAGTCATCGTATGGAGGGAGGTGGCCCCTTTTATAATCACCCGGATGTGCTACAGGTGTATTCCAACAATCTTCCACCGGCACTCCCCAGTGTGGCAGAAGTGCCGGCTGCGCACCCAGAAGCACTCCGGGTGTCCCCGATCCTCTTCCCCCCAGCACTTCCGGGTGTGGCGGAAGTACTGAGGTCCAGGGCTCCCAAGGCACTGGGCATAAGCCCTCCTCCGGGGCGTCCCGGCCAGGTCGCCCCCCCCCCCCCACCGAGCCAGCCACCTGTGACAGTTTATACTAATACTATAGGGCTTACTCCATGGTTGCTTTGCTTGCCAACCCCCATTTTCTGTGCTACACGCCAGCCACTTCACGCCTCTGCGGCTTGTGCTGTGAAGAGGGGGGCTGAATGTACCTAAAGGAGACGCGGTCGCTCCTCTGAAACCCCTCTTAAGCGGTGATACAATGGGAAACAAAGACAGGTTTTTTTTACCTCCTCTTTGCTCGATAAGCTGCTGGCTTGCTGCTGTTGCTGCAGCCGTGCCATGTGATTTGCATCTCGCACGTGCTTCAAAAATTTTAAAGCCTGCAGAGCAGCTGTCTTTGTCATCTACTCTTTATCTTTTATTTCTAGCCACAGGCGTAGTTAAATCTCTTGGCACAAAGTCTCGTCTAGTGAGAAGTGAGTTCTTGATATTTTTTAGTTTATAATTTAAAAACGAAATAAGAATCTGAAAATCTAATAACAACACATTAAAGTTCGATAAGTTCTGAAAAGAATGATACCAAACATATATATGCAGGTTTTAAAATAAGCAATTTAAAGCGCGACAAAAAAGTGACATAAAAACGTCACATAAAATCAATACACAAAATTGTTGCACTTTTAGGCTTAGGATTATACATATATAGAGTAGATAATGACTAGGCGAGGAAATAACTAAAGAGGCTACTCACAGGAAAACCTATGGGACCAGATGGAGTCAGTCCTTAATTTCTCAAGGTCTAGACTGACCAACTTTGTGATGTCCTCTGTCACCTGTTCAATGTGTCACTGAGGCTTGTGTCTCTGATGTAGAACACATCCTGTATTTTTCCAGTTTAGAGAAGGTAGGTGCCTCTCCACCTAAACACTACAGACCAGTGACACTTATGTCCTATATGCATTAAGGCCTTTGAGAGGCTGTTCTTAGACTATATGAGACCAATTGTGAAAGACCACCTGAACCCAGAGCGTATTGCCTTTCAGACAAACATTGATGTAGAGAATGTAACTACTTGTTTGTACCAAAAGGCTTACTCCCTCCTGGAAAATTCTGGCAGCTTTGTTTTGATTTCTCCAGTACCTTCAGTCACCCGGCCATCAGGTCATCTCACTTGCAGAAATCCACAGATGAGTCTGCAGTAATGAAGTGTATTGAAAAGGAGGATGAAGCAGAGTAGACAAGCCAGGCAGAGAATTTTGTTTTTGGTGCAGAAACAAATTGTGATGGCCAGAGTGATTATCTGGGCTGGTAACATAATCTCAAGAAAAGTCCTCCAAATCAATAAGGAAGGCAGGCTCAGTTATGGAACACACTCTTGACACCCTGAAGACAGTAGCGGAAGAGAGGATGAAAATAAAACTGAGTGTCATTACAAAGAACGCTGCACATCCTCTCTGTGACACACTAACACTGAATACTTTCAGCCAACAAATTATGCAGCAGAAGTGTGTCAAGAAACAAGTCCGGAGTTCCTTTATACGAGGGACGCTCAAAAAGTTTCTACACTTTTTTTAACTCTCTTTCTTAAGAATTTCAAAAACAAATAACATCACTTTCCTATACAGTGGTGTGAAAAACAAATAACATCACTTTCCTATACAGTGGTGTGAAAAACTATTTGCCCCCTTCCTGATTTCTTCTTCTTTTGCATGTTTGTCACACAAAATGTTTTTGATCATCAAACAAATTTAACTATTAGTCAAATATAACACAAGTAAACACAAAATGCAGTTTTTAAATGATGTTTTTTATTATTTAGGGAGAACAAAAAATCCAAACCTACATGGCCCTGTGTGAAAAAGTAATTGCCCCCTGAACCTAATAACTGGTTGGGCCACCCTTAGCAGCAATAACTGCAATCAAGCGTTTGCGATAACTTGCAATGAGTCTTTTACAGCGCTCTGGAGGAATTTTGGCCCACTCATCTTTGCAGAATTGTTGTAATTCATCTTTATTTGAGGGTTTTCTAGCATGAACCGCCTTTTTAAGGTCATGCCATAGCATCTCAATTGGATTCAGGTCAGGACTTTGACTAGGCCACTCCAAAGTCTTCATTTTGTTTTTCTTCAGCCATTCAGAGGTGGATTTGCTGGTGTGTTTTGGGTCATTGTCCTGTTGCAGCACCCAAGATCACTTCAGCTTGAGTTGACGAACAGATGGCCGGACATTCTCCTTCAGGGTTTTTTGGTAGACAGTAGAATTCATGGTTCCATCTATCACAACAAACTTCCAGGTCCTGAAGCAGCAAAATAACCCCAGACCATCACACTACCACCACCATATTTTACTGTTGGTATGATGTTCTTTTTCTAAAATGCTGTGTTCCTTTTATGCCAGATGTAACGGGAAATTTGCCTTCCAAAACGTTCAACTTTTGTCTCATCAGTCCACAAGGTATTTTCCCAAAAGTCTTGGCAATCATTGAGATGTTTCTTAGCAAAATTGAGACGAGCCCTAATGTTTTTTTTGCTTAACAGTGGTTTGCGTCTTGGAAATCTGCCATGCAGGCCGTTTTTGCCCAGTCTCTTTCTTATGGTGGAGTCGTGAACACTGACCTTAATTGAGGCAAGTGAGGCCTGCAGTTCTTTAGACGTTGTCCTGGGGTCTTTTGTGACCTCTCGGATGAGTCGTCTCTGCGCTCTTGGGGCACTTTTGGTCAGCCGGCCACTCCTGGGAAGGTTCACCACTGTTCCATGTTTTTGCCATTTGTGGATAATGGCTCTCACTGTGGTTCGCTGTCCCAAAGCTTTAGAAATGGCTTTATAACCTTTACCAGACTGATAGATCTCAATTACTTCTGTTCTCATTTGTTCCTGAATTTCTTTGGATCTTGGCATGATGTCTAGCTTTTGAGGTGCTTTTGGTCTACTTCTCTGTGTCAGGCAGCTCCTATTTAAGTGATTTCTTGATTGAAACAGGTGTGGCAGTAATCAGGCCTGGGGGTGGCTACGGAAATTGAACTCAGGTGTGATACACCACAGTTAGGTTATTCTTTAACAAGGGGGCAATTACTTTTTCACACAGGGCCATGTAGGTTTGGATTTTTTTTCTCCCTAAATAATAAAAACCATCATTTAAAAACTGCATTTTGTGTTTACTTGTGTTATATTTGACTAATGGTTAAATGTGTTTGATGATCAGAAACATTTTGTGTGACAAACATGCAAAAGAATAAGAAATCAGGAAGGGGGCAAATAGTTTTTCACACCACTGTATTGTCAGAAAGTTAGATGACATTTTTTCCTAATATTCTTATTATTGTGTATATGTATTGTGGTAGATGGCAGACACTGAGGTGTGTTGGCACCCTGCCCGGGATTGGATTCCTGCCTTGTGCCCTGTGTTGGCTGGGATTGGCTCCAGCAGACCCCCGTGACCCTGTGTTCGGATTCAGCGGGTTGGAAGGTGGATGGATGGATGGATAGATGGCAGACACCCCTATAATGGAAGGCCCAAGGGTGAGAACCTATCCAGAGCATTACCTCACCCGAAGTGCTAGGTGGCAGCCCCCCTGGGTTGCAGCGGTGCCTCGGACTCCCACAGGGCTCCATGGGAGCTGGAGTTCAGTGCAGCCCTGTTGGGTTCTGTGGGCACCGGCAAGGTGTGTTGCAGCTGCTGCTGATCCCTTAATTGCAGCACTTCCACCATGCCCAAAAGTGCTGCCAGAAGTAGACCAACAAGCACCTGGAGCACTTCTGGGTACCTTATAAAAGGTGTAAGCAGGCACTACTCCAGGAGCCAGAGTCGGGAGGAAGAAGGATGAAGCTTGCAAGGGAGGAGTGGAGGTGGAAGGACTGTGAATTGTGCTCTGTACTGTGCTGTGCTCTGATGAGCAAAGCAAATTGCTTCCCCAGTCTTGAATAAAAGTGTGTTGTGTGCTGTACTTGTCTTCGCCTGTCTCTGTCAGGTTAGGGTGGTTGTACGTGCCCTGGTGGTTCACAGTATGCATATATTGAATATACGTTATATGATAAACATGAATGAGACCCATATTGTTTAAGAATAGAACAATTCTTTGTTCTTAATGTTAATGTTACTCTTTTGGCAAGTATAGTTGGCTATGATATACTGTAAGCACCAAGACCTAAAACCTATTTTTTTTCTAGCCTTTATTTATTGCAGTGGATATGTAAACTTCAAAAGACAGTATGTTTGAATGGTGTTGAGCAATGTTATGTATTTTTATTTTTTATAATTAGATGAAACACATAGTGCTTATGTAGGCAGCTCCATAGCTATTATGTTATTGGAATAGAAAAACTGAGAGCAGAAATGAATATTACAGGAACCATATGTTAACTGAAAAATAAATCTAAAAAGTGGAAAATGCCAAAGATCTTTTTATTTTATCAAGTGGCTGGACTTGACTCATTCATGCCTTTGAAGCGAGAGAAAACATTCAAAAGGTTTACAACAATGGAAAAGCAAGTGTATTTTTCAAAAAGTAACAGAATTAAAAGATTTTGTATTTACATTTAAACCTAAAAAATAAACAAGCGTCACATAAATAATTTAAGTTCTAAATTTTTGCTGATACTTTCTGTAAATGCTGATCTATTTTGAATAAAAAAAAAAATCATTGTTCCATCATCGAAAAGGTTACAACTGAGGGAAATGGTTTCATCAAAGTCTATTAATACTGACAGGTAAATAGCTTAAAGATTTACTCAACTAACTGGCTAAGCTGTTTTCTAACATAAACATGAGTTGTATTACTGTTATATCATTTTTTTTAACCTTAAATGCCTGAGGTAATACAGTGGCATGCATATATTTATTCTTCAAAGCTTGCTCAGCTGAAATGCAACCATGTGCTTGAAAACTGCCTAAAGCAGTTTTACTTCAGTGAAAATGGTTACCAGCTTCTCTACATTTAGACAAGACCACTCACATATGAGATATGTCACATTACTGATAATGACTTTTCATAAAGGAGTATAATTTTCACCTTGTACAGTACGGCCATTAATATTCTAAATATGTGGCATACATTATTTAATGACTTACAGGGTGTTGAAAAAGAGAATGATTCTGCATTCTTAACAGAAAAAAGCAAAGCTAAAAATGAATCACTTTAGAAACACACACAGCATATGGGACAACATGGTGGTGTAGTGATTGGCAGTGCTGCTTCACAGTTCATTTCCAGACACAGTTACTGTCTATGTGGAGTTTTCAAATTCTTTGTGTATCTGTAAGATTTTTCTCCAATCCAGTCTTCTCTTGCATCTGAAAGACATGTGTGTTAGATTCTTTGGAACCTGAGTTTTTGATCTATATAAATGAGCGTATGGTTGTTGTTCAGTGTACTTTACAATCGAATCGCATTCTATCTTGAGTTAGCCCCTGCCTTGTCCAACCCCTGCCATTGGTGATAGTATAGGTTTCAGCTTCTTAAACCCTGTAATGGAAAAACTTGATTCAGATCAAGTAGGCATTATTGGCATACATGTAAATGACTATTTATAAGCAAATAAAGATCCACTATTAACTTCCTGCTTAGGATTTATGGCAATATACAGTATATTCCTGGTTTCCTGATTAACATCAATGGGCTCCATTTAGTCAAACTAAGAAATATATTTTTCCACTGTGGGTTTTATACATCACTCCCCCTTTACAGGCATAAAGCACTCCTAAAACACACCTGAAACTGAACTCTCATAATTCAGAAACGTAACCACCATTACATTCAATGGGAAAAAGAATTATGCACTCTTAAGTTAAAAAAATTGGCATCCATTTTTCATAAAATAACACAAAATTCTATTAAAATAAACACAGTCATTTCAGTAGTTGATAGCAGTTATTAGACTCTATGAACACATTTTCTCTTCATCAATGACTTAAAAGTACTGTTGTTTACTAGCTTCTATTAAGCTCTTTTGCACCTACTATATTATGCAACTTACAATTGCAAGCAAAGCAAACATATGATGCTCAATGCTTATCTGTAGTATTTGTGGGCTTCAAGGTCATTACAACCATGAGTGAGAGGGTTTTAGAAAAGGAAAAGATGAAGAGAAAGAGTTGCAGAGCTTTTTGAACTCAGTTTCTGGATTGTCCACATCTTCTTCCTCATTCCTTTACATTGCAATGAGTAGATACGAGAGGCAAGAAGCTGAAGGTGAGGGACCAAGATGCAGCTGACACAGCAGGTGGAGTAGCCTCATGAAAGAACAATAAGATGCTGATCTTCCCGACTTCTTGTACCTTTCTTTCTTTTATCTATCTGTAGCCTACAATAGAAAATTTCACATTGATTCTTGTAACTGTGAAGAGGGAGCCTTGTATCCTAAAAATGACTGTTAAATGAAATTGCTAAAAAATGCAAAAACACAAAAATTCACATTCTTGTATCTTGTGGGATACCTGCATACAGAAGATTAAATTTAGGCATATGCCATATCACAGATCATCTATTATAAATTTGTTATTATTATTAAGTGCATTTATGTAGTGCTTTTCTAACCTTCTCAAAGCACTTTACATAGACAGTGGGGAACTACTTCAACCACTACCAATGTGTATCATCCACCTGTACACTGTGATGGCAGCCATTCATGTGCCAGTATGCTCACCACACATTAGCCATTAGGTGGTGAAGGGGTGAGAGAGATAGATAATTAGAGACGGGGGGGGATTACAGGCAAGAATGGAGAAGGTCATGGTGGGGAATTTAGCTAGGACATTTGGAAACTCCTTCATCTTCTTGAAAGATGTAGAGGGATCTTTTATGACCTCAGAGAGTTAGGACATCAGCTTTACATTGCATCCAAGAGACAACCACAGTTTTTACAGCACAGAGTCCTCATCACTGCACTGAAGCATTGAAATCCACACACAGACTACTGGGTAAGCACCCCTGATGGCCTCATCAACACCACTTCCAGCATCAACCCAAGATTTTCCTACATGGTCTCCCATCCAAAAGCAGGCTGGGTTCAGACAATGTACGGCTGCTAAGTAGCCAAAACCTGAATATATACTTATATTCTTCACTGACACTAATCGGTTTGGATTACTTATTCTCCTATGTATAATTTCAGAGTATACCATGTTGCCTTCTGTGGTTAATTTCAGATTTCTTAAATAACTTTTCAGTCTTTATTTATTCTCTGTGTTCTGGCAAATAACCAAATATAACATGTTCTGTAAGCTAGGGTATTTTTATACTATTTAGGTCATGTAAGTGTCAAGTGTAGTCCATTACATGGAATATTGCAGTGTCTTGCATACGATATGACTAGTGTCCAATTCCTGTGTGCTGGAGTGTTGGACTGCATTTTATCATCCATTTTCTTGTTCTTTTTTTTTTGGCTGGTGGCATTAGATAGCTTCAGAGATCCAAAACAGCCACACTATACACTAGGCCAGGTCATTTGGGTTAGGGTGTGACATCATGATGGCAAAAGTACTCCTAGAACAAACATTGGAATTGTCAAGGCACATTTCTTCTGTGCAATTTTTCTGCTTCTTTCTCATTTTTTCTTTGCTCTTTCTAACTCCTTTTCCAAATTGTTTCTTTCCTTTTTGGTCTTATTCCCTTTGCTCCTTATGCCTTGCATTACTTTTTTTAGCACTTGGTTTGGCTGCCTCTTTTGGTGGTTAGCTAATGGAGGCAGGTATTCATGCTGACTGCACAATGTGGGTAAAGCAGTCTCTTTGCAAACTTGATAAAGGTCTTTCACAATAGCCTGCCTTCTTTAGGTTAGTGTAAGGGCCTGTCATGGCATTAAACACCACATGCTACTTTCTTTGTTTGTTCACCTGTCATTGCTAACATTTTTGGTGACTCAGTATATTTATATTTTAATTTTTTAAATGCCAGCTATTGGGGTAAGCCTGCACTTAAGTAAAACTAATGCTGTACTGCTAAATAAACAAAAGCCTAGATTATAATGTTTACATTCCATTTTGTTTTCTGCCAAACTAACATATAAAATTAAAAATAATAAGGATATATTTTTTTAAATAGAAATAACATTGCTTTTTTAATGGTAGTCTGCTTTTCACTGTTGTACTTTGTTGCTGTGAGGGATGATAAGAATAGGGAGTTTAAGTAAATGACTCTACAGTAAAGGACTAGAGACACAATTTCACAGAAACAGACGGATGCTGAGTGTGATCTGATTGTCAGTCTGGTCTGCACTTAGTTGACTACACCAGCTATTTACAGATATGTACCATACCATACCATACCATTTTCTAAACCTGTTTAATTTTGAGCAGGGTTGCAGGGGGATGGAGTCTATCCCAAAAATCATATGGTGCAAGGCAGAAGCAATCCCTGGACATAAATACATTTTTTAATGAACAACTCTAAAACAATTAAAATGTGGTAAAATGTATGACCCAGATTGTGACTTGCAAAATAACTGTGCATGATGCAATGCAGCAGGTATTCCTTGCATGTTTTATTAACTAAAGTCTCACATATAATAAAATGAACATGAGAATAAGATAAAACACTTTTGTCCACTTTCAGAAACACTGTGCCCTATACTGGCATACCTGCTATGTCTCTGTTGCTTTCTTTCTCATTGACAGCATTACTACCCTGCTGGAGGAGCCTTTGCTATAACTCACTTCCCACCTCTGAACGCAATGGCACAGAGCAACCATTTGTAAGGGTTTGGATTTTTTCTTAATTTTTTCTGACATCTTTTAGAGTCTCGTTCCCTTCCTTTTGGAGGTGAGGAGTTCATTTTTGCAGCTTAGAAAATTATTTAAAGCATATTTAAGAATGTTATAAATGTTTAACATTTTACCTCAACAGACATCCTGCCACTTTCATATTGCTCAATATCAATATGGTTTTCTTTCCCAGAGGTGACCAGGAGGTCGCAGATCAATGATGTAATCAATGAAACGTTTTAAAAAGGCAGTGCTGTTCACTTGTTGGTCATCCAAAACTGAGGATATTACCAGTGGTTTAGCAGAGCATTTCCATCTTGTTCTGAATTCTAACTTACCATTTTAAAATTTTTGGCTAAGAGTTTTGTTTACTGTTTTGGTTTAAGACCATATCACATTATGCAACTTTTTCAGCAATTTTCTCTTAGTGAGTTGGAGGCAGTCACATAATGCGACATGCCCAGCAACTCACTTCAACTAGTCTGTGACTCACTCTGATAAAAACAAACAGATTTTGCCTTTAGTCGTGGGGGTGGGGGGGCTCTGTGTCCATGAAAGCTGTCAACCAACAGATGCTCATCCAGAAGTATAATGCATATAATGCAGAGACATGAAATAAGGGACACAGATGTTCTGGACCCCAGAAACAGAAGAGAAACCTATCTGTATAATGTGTCATGTTTTACAGACCAAGACACAATTAAAAAAGAAAAAAAAAACGGTGGATATTACGGCTATACTTGTCATACCTGTTAACTCTTTATACGATGTTGACTCAATCAGGTAGCACATTATTGGCTGTCACAAAATGGAGATGTTTGGCACTCTGTCATTAAATGTTACATGCCTAACAATTTTAATTCATTTAAACTGGTCCATTGATGAGATTGCCAACTGTAGTCGACAATTTGACACACCACATGACTTGAAGTCATGTAATGTGAAGTTGGGTTTTGGTGAAAAGATAACGGTTGATATTTAGCTAACAAACTTCGCTTTTGACCATGTCTCATCTCCTGTTCATTATCTTTACACATTGTCTTCCTTAATAATGGCAGTATATCATTAAATGACCAAGGGGTTTGCTATTAACCTATCCAGGAGGGCTAATTCAAAGTTTCAATTCTAGAGTTATAAATGCCCTCTAAATTTATGGGGTCCTGTGTTCCATCATCCCTGAGCCCTAATTTGAATATTAATTGGTTGCTGTCCAAAACAGACAGATAGACCCTATATATCTACTACCAACTATCCTGGAAAAATCCTGCTAATGTTTAGTCAGTCACTCATATCCTCATTCTTTCTCTGTTGTCCTTGGAGTAAACACTATCTAACAACATTGCCACTCTACAACCATTAACATGCTGCCTTCTGTACTCACAGTGGGACTTAGAATGGCTCACCACTCTCCAGTGTCAGTTCCTGTTTTTTTATATATGGTCCCCTTGCATCTCTCCATTGTGACTTGTGTCTTTTACCTCTTCACTAAATAAAAACAAAATTCTGTAGGTCTGTAATGAGAAGTCAAGCAAAATTACACCTTTTATTGGCTAATTAAAAAGATTACGATATTCAAGCTTTCGAGGCAACTCAGGCCCCTTCTTCAGGCAAGATGTAAATAATGGCTAACACGGTACAACACCCTAGCACTGCAGGTCTGTAATTAAGAGAACTTGTGTGCAGCTACCGTATTACAGTTTAATGCCACCCTGTTGGTAATGGGCATCTGTTCCACTTCCCTTGGCAGTCATTGAAAGCTGTCTTTGACACACTGTTGCTGCTTTTCTAGGACATTGGTACCCAATTGTACTGCCCTTAAATTATACAGGCTTTGAATTCTAATTTAAGCAGGATAAGATCATTTCTATAGTTAAACCAATGAAGTATGAGCAACTTTATGATAATAATTAAAGTGCATTTTCATAATAACTAAGGTATTAGAAAAACAAGCAGTGTTTCTTGTCTAATGATATAAGGTTTAAAAGATTTACTTATATTTTCATCTTACAATATATTTTCTTAACCATATTTCCCTATACTTTTCAGCACTATGCCTCCCCATCTGGTTTTAATAGAGGCCAAGGGTTTTTGTTAAGTGAGGAAAAGTAAAAGTAGAGTGCATTCAGAAATCCTTGTGGTATTTTAATGGCAGCTTAAAGTAACCAAAATGAGGAGGAACATTTATCTATGGATTAGGCACCTTTATCAGAAGCATATAGCTCCTAGTGTTATGAGCTAGATTTGCTCTATTTATATATTATAATCCACACCAACCTGCTACTCTGTAAGAATCACAGCTTTCAAGCTAAGTAATCATGGCAGTGTTGTTACCAAGGTATGCAGCCGTTGTGAAGCTGTAATAGTTCAGTGTTTTTCATCACCCATCTAACTAGGTCAAGAGCATGTTGCCTTGAATCAATATAGCATAACATCTTAAGAAGCTGAGAATGTTCAAGGCCTTTTTATTTGTCTCCTTCCTATCAGCGATACTGAGGGTAAATTAATGTCTGGCCTACAAGAGCAAAAGGAAACAAAAGAAATTGGATTTAAATTAGAATCTATAAAAAGGCACACAGAAGCAGCAGGCTCACATTTTGAACAAATGTGAAAATTACAAACAGGTATTTAAAGAGCTGTCGTAGTAGTCCTCTATCAAGAATTTTGCTTATGCATTTATTTATATTTTATCCTGAACCATATATGGTATATTATATTACAGATACTGTAGCTAAAAATAAAAGAATAAAAAAATCCTCTCTTGAATGTGCTAAAAACAGAAGATTTTCCAGAAGGTTAAATTTTTCAAATGTGGAAAAAAATCTTTCAAATGTGGAAAAAATACATTACATGTGTGTAAACGTTCACAACTGTTGCATGTCATGATTCTTACCGGAGTGCTGAATGTAATTGTAAACAGGTGCCATATAAGGAACACGTTACTACAACAATAATGTTCAAAAGTTTATGCAAAAGACCAAATGCAGTGTATATTTAAAGCATGATATAAATGCTACATAAAAAATGACAGGTTACCTTACATATCTAAATTAGGACTGCTAGGGGCACTCAGCAAGTCAAAAAGAGAGACATTGTGTAATAGATTTAAATTCACACAAGATGGCTGCCTTAATTGAATTTATTAGCAGTTCTTACACTATAACTGTGTCACAGGCAACTTAAAGTTTCAGTGTCTGTCTCCTGTTGTTGAAGGGGTTGGTGGGGTTCCTCTCTTTTCATAATCCTATTTTCGCAGGTTTCCCCTGTGCTCCCATCATATTTTTTTTTACAAGAGGGCAGATTGAAGTATGAGCTGAATGATGGCATTGCCAATGCAAATTTATCAATCTATATATATATATAAAAGCCAAATACCACTGACTCACTCATCACAAAATCTCCTGAACCATGAGGACTTGGGACTTGAAATTTGCAGTGTAGGTTACCCTTGGCCCATAGGTGCTCGCTAAGAAACGATTTAAAAAATTTTCTGGTCCAAGCGCGAAATTTCTTATAGTTTTTTAGACCCATTTGTATGTCTGTTTCACGAGAGAACTACTTAATGGATTTAGAACAGGTTTTTTTCTATAATTTGCTTGAACATTCTGTTGATTTTGCGATTTTCTCATCACGTTAAGTATCATAGTTTGCTTGTGGTACCGATTTATTAGTTCAAATCCAAGAGAGACTCATCAGGCTGTGGGGAGGAGGGATGGGGCTCTCCTCACTCACGCATCAGCCTTGGGGCGTAACTTTAACTCTGCTTAGTTAGCGAATGAGAGAACTACTTAACTCTTTGAGGGCTGAATATTTTTTTTAAAAACTCAATTTTCAGAAAAGCACCCAAAGCAATGGTTTCACACATAAATCAAAATAAAATGTCTGTTTCTGTATTCTGTGCCTGCTGTTGGTGCCTGTTCACTGTTTCTGGTGGCTGCATGGAGGGCGGCTCGATGGCCGGCAGGAATGTGTGGCAGGCCTGCTGCCTTGGCTATCTTCACATGTCAGGTGGGTGGTGCTGGTGGTGGCAGTCGCAGTATGATGCAGTCTGGTTTGTACCTCTTGTCATTGTAAGTGGAAGTCCTCCCTGGCGAATGTTGCTGTAGGGGCATCAGCTACACGAACATGCTCAGTACCACGATCATCTGATGCTTGTTTTTTTCGATCTCCATCTCCAGATCACTTGCATCAAAATCAGAGTCCGTAAAGTCAGAGTTCGATTTAGTGATAATAAGCAAATCGTCATCTACGGGGTATTTTGCTTTGCGCATTCGCTTTGGTCTCTCTCCAGAGGTCAATGCCATTTTAGAGGTTGTTTGCTTTTCACTACTCACATATGCAGAGGGAATCAAGGTCAAAAAAGCTCTCAGTCCTTCTGGCAAAGAGACCTGAACTAAAACGTAACGTCAAGGTTTGTTGCAGTTTATAGCTGATTACCATCCTCTACCCATGAATTTCAACAAAAGTTGACATCAGCCCTGAAAGAGTTAATGGATTTAGATCTTTTTTTTCTATAATTTGCTTGAACATTCCGGTTGATTTTGCGACTTCTCTCATTGCGCTAAGAATCATAGTTTGCTTGCAGGAATGTTATATTCGCCTAATCCGAGACAGAGGCTGGGGCCAAGAGGAGGGAGAAGAGTGACGTCAGGATTAGAGTGCTGGGCAGGGCCCTCCTCACTGTCCTGTTTCACTAATACGCGGGCAAAGCCGCGGGGGGTGGTTAGTAAATAATAAATATCTGTCATAGCTAGCTAATTATGTTATTGTAAGGATGTCAGTCAAACGCAAACTGGTCTGTTGGCACACAGTTCCATTTTAAAAATATACATAGTACTTATCTAGTAGATTAAAGTATAATTTCAAATATCCTCTTGGGAAAAGATCTAATCTCTTTTTCCATACCTGTACCTTTGCAGTCAATATTATAATCACTTGGTAAATAATGTAATATTATATACTAAGTATCACCTTTTCATTCCAAGCTTTCTTTCTATTAAAGAAGAAATTTTTAATTAGCCAAGACACAGAATGGCATACTTTGGTGATTGTATACAGTATCTAATATAGATGTTGTAGAAGCTCACACCAGGTCACTGCGCTTATGAAGAAACTTGCTGTACTACTAAAGCACTAGCGCATTATATAAATTTGCTCATTTGCTCTTATAATAACTCAATTCTTCTCAGAATCTGACATGGATATCAGTAAAGGATACAGGCTGCACCATTTATTAAAACTAAACAGTGGTAAATATATTATGCTACTCTTTTTCAAAGAAACATCCTTCTGAAACTGAACTCCATTGGATAATATGCCCTTACAGATCTTCACTCTAATCAATGGCCCAATTCTTTAAGGTGTAAACTAAGATTCTTGAGTGACTTGATTACTTAAAGGAAGAGGATGAAAAAGTAATGTCTATCCAATATCACTGCATCTTTTGCGTGAATGTGCTGGTTCTCATAGCTTGTGTACTGTGCAGTAACTTAATATCATTTTCCTTAGCGAATTCTTCCAATTAATTGTTTTAGTAGTAGAGACTGCTCTCATAGGTGGCTCCTTAGGTACTCTGAGGTCTGTAACATTATTACACTGAAAAACATGAGCAATGGAAAGGAAAAACTATTGGATTATGAATAAAATAAAACCATAAGTTATTGTGGAACCACCATAATGCTTAGTTCCTAAAGCAGACACTGAGGGATGTGGCTTATGTTTGACTTTCAATATACAGTATTACTACACCCTTTATTTCCTGAGAACAAACTTTAGAAAAAACTTACCAAATCATACAACACTGTTATTTCTCATGGTTCTATTGTCTACTCATTTTGCCCATTGCATGTGCAAAGGCAAAAAGCAAGGAAATAGAAGCAACTTGTGCATTATAATCCAAAAATGATATCCAACCCTATGGGGTATCTGAATACTTGTTTGTGAAAAATCAATGCAAAATAATTAAGTTTGTATGCATGTCATTTCTTTTTATACTGCACTCCAATGCAACACAGCATTTTAAAGACACTAATCTTCACAAAAATGTTTTAAGCACTATAAAGCAATGCATATATATGATGAAGTGTTTGATTAACCATAATTATCAATAATGTTTAGTGTAAGTTTATACTGTACGCTCACATGAGACAAGTGTGAGACAAGTGTGAGACAAGTTAATTATAAATATATGTCTTTGTAGCATAGCACGCATTTTTGTTCTTCAGAGAACACAGTTCCTGTTTAATTCTGGCTGATAAGCATTCTGCATGAAATTAGCTATGTGTGCCTTATGATTTTGTTTGTTTCCTCTGATATTCCATACCAGCTTTCCTTGTATGGCTCAGTGTAGGTAAGCCACTATTGTGTTGCATCTAGGGTTGGTTCCTCTCTAATGCTCCCCAAAATCATGTACAGAAAAATGCAGGTGCCAGAATGGATATGCTTTTATTGTATATTAGACTGGACTTTTAGATATGAAAACAGTTTGTAAAAGTGACAAAAATATGTTTTTACAAATCTCTCTTTTAAATAGATGAGCAGTACCACACAGACACTGTTTAAGTTAGCAGAACTTCTTGTTAAGACTGTACATTTTGTCTTAGTTCCAAAAATTTCTTAATCTACCTTCAGGCTGTTATGTCAATATTATCCAACTAAGTGCCAAGGAATGCCATGAGACATGTTGAGTTAATGTAGAATGGTATTATTCTGCCAAATTATATGCATAGTTTTCACATTGTCAGTCTAAAAATGTTGGATTATCACTTCCTTAAAATCAAAATCCCTATTTTACGGATAGATATGTTTCTGAATCACTCACAGTTCATGTATTCAAGCAGTTATTCAGCAGCTATAGTATTTCTACAATCAAAAAAGATTATATAGTTATTTTGAAATTTTGAATTCATTATATATAAAGGGTGACAGGGCAGATCCAAGCAACTATAGGCCAGTAAGCTTAACATGCATTACAGGAAAATTAATGGAAGGAATTATTAAGGATAAGATTGAGCAACACATGGCAAGGACAGGAGTTATTCTGAACAGTCAGCATGGGTTCAGAAGAGGGAGGTCGTGTTTTACTAACATGTTGGAATTCTATGAGGTTGCAACAAAAGAATACGATCAAAGTGGAGCTTATGATATTATTTATCTGGACTTTCAGAAAGCATTTGATAAGGTGCCACATGAGAGGTTGGGCATCAAGTTAAAAGAAGTGGGAGTTCAGGGTGATGTTTTTAGATGGGTGCAGAATTGGCTCAGACACAGGAAGCAGAGGGTGATGGTGCGAGGAACCTCATCAGAACTGGCCAATGTTTTTTTAATATATATAAATGATTTAGATAGGAATATCAGTAACAAGCTGGTTAAGTTTGCAGATGATACCAAGATAGGTGGATTAGCAGATAATTTGGAATCCGTTATATCATTACAGAAGGACTTGGATAGCATACAGGCTTGGGCAGATTTGTGGCAGATGAAATTTAATGTCAGTAAATGTAAAGTATTACACATAGGAAGTAAAAATATTGGGTTTGAATACACAATGGGTGGTCGGAAAATCGAGAGTAAACCTTATGAGAAGGATTTAGGAGTCATAGTGGACTCTAAACTATCAACTTCCCAACATTGTTCAGAAGCCATTAAGAAGGCTAACAGAATGTTAGGTTATATAGCACAATCTGTGGAGTACAAGTCCAAGGAGGTTATGCTCAACCTTTATAATGCTCTGGTGAGGCCTCATCTTGAGTACTTTGTGCAGTTTTGGTCTCCAGGCTACAAAAAGGACATAGCAGCACTAGAAAAGGTCCATAGAAGAGCGACTAGGCTGATTCCAGGGCTACAGGGGTTGAATTATGAGGAAAGATTAAAAGAGCTGAGCCTTTACAGTTTAAAAAAAAGAAGATTAAGAGTTGACATGATTGAAGTGTTTAAAATTATGAAGGGAATTAGTACAGTGGATCGAGACTTGTATTTTAAAATGAGTTCATCAAGAACACGGGGACACAGTTGGAAACTTGTTAAGGGTAAATTTCGCACAAACATTAGGAAGTTTTTCTTTACACAAAGAACGATAGACACTTGGAATAAGCTATCAAGTAGTGTGGTAGACAGTAAGATGTTAGGGACTTTCAAAACTCGACTTGATGTTTTCTTGGAGGAAACAAGTGGATAGGACTGGCGAGCTTTGTTGGGCTGAATGGCCTGTTCTCGTCTAGAGTGTTCTAATGTTCTAATAAGTCATAAAACTCACATGAATTAATGTTTTTTTAAACACATTATATATACACATATTTTTAAATTATCAGATAATATTCTTCAACCTAAGATTACAGAACCTATTTTAGTTGATATGTGGGTTATAAATAAGAAGTAAAATCAAATGATTAATTGAATTTTAAACAAGTTAGAAAATGTACACATGGTGTAGCATTCAGGTCTGTTTGGCGACTATGCTAAGTGATATTTCCTTCATCCAAGATTCAGTTATCACATTTTTGTTTATTAAATATTTTTGTAATGATGAATCATATTCAAAAAAATAGTGATGATAGAATGCCAGTACTTCTGCTAGCAGACTACACTGAAAATATGCTTTTTTAACAATACTTTACAGTGAAGTGAAAAATGGAGCACAAACAAGCTTGTTGTGCCTCAATAGCTTTTATAGGCAGCAGATTCCATTTGAAGTGATGTAAAAATTGCATGGTGTGTGTTAGCGGTGGAGGGTCTGTGACTGTTGTTCAATATTCTTAAACATAACATTTTTGAAAGTATACCAAGTAGTATGTAATACTTATCAAATGAAAAATAACTATTAATACAAAATAAACCAATATTAGTCCAAAGTCACTATCAATATTACACAATGAAAGGAGAAAAGCAATTAAAATAAGTTCCCCATCTAATATTTCTGTAGTTATAACACAGCAATTCATTAAAATTATGTAAATAAGTAAGAACTTAGAAAGGAACTGATTTATTGTGTAATGAGAACATGAAAGGTAACAATCATCTTAAAGATTTTAATTCCAGTCTGTTGTTCATTATACCAGTAAGTAATTAGCACAGACAAAATGTAATCCTGATCTGTCCTTGCTGTTAGTGGGCAGGCAGCATGGTTCCTGTTGCATGCCAAGTGCCTCTGATCTTCTGCTTCTTCATCAGTTGCAGTTCCCTTTCTAAACCCTGTCTTTGTATCACTTAGGGCAGTTACATCTTTCCCATGTAATTAATTAAACACTGTTTAGCTACAGGCTGACAATGTGGGTTGCTTACAACAGTCTATAGATCATATTAGTTCAATCAATTCAGTTTTAGATATGCCTATGCAATTGCTTTCCCCTACCATTTATTTCATGAGAAGTGTCTTTTTTATTACTTGTACCATTAACTTACCTAAAGCAGCAAGAGAAGGCTGCTGGTACTTGGGCATACTCAGTCTCCCCAGCGTTTGACTCACTTGCATTGAGCATTCAAGAGGCTCTCAGAAAAGTAAAAGAGGCAAAAATACAAAGTATACAAGTTTAAGCAACTGCATACAAATTAAAATTGAAACAGTAAACTAATTTGTAATTCGTAGTTCACGTCACAGAGCATGTTCCTCTGTTTTAAGACAGATGAATAAAACATGACACAAACTGATGGAAGTCTATCATTGTTCTTTCCAAAATCACATGGTTGAAGTCATCACATATTAGAACTGCAGGGTTAGAGTGAGTCATAATTAAAATGTTGGTGACAGAGTGAATCATTTCCATTGGTGAGTCTCCATATGTAAAGGGTGGAATATAAACATTAATAAGGATTATCTCTTATTTCCCTGGGCAAATAATGCAGATGAATTCCGACAGGCAAAATTTCAATGTCTGAATTACAAACTGTAGTTTTAACTGTAATATGCCACCTTTCACACCATTCCTCATTCACATTGATGACCAAGCCTCCTTCTGTCTTTTTTCGACACCACAATGGGTCTCTGTGTGCTGAAATAAGATGAAATCCATTCAGAATTAAAACAGGGTATACCATATCACTTTTAAGTCAGCTCTCTTTAATACACCAAATGCCACCATACCTGTATGCACTGTGATCCTCTATGACAGACAGTTCAACCGTCTTTTTTGAGAGCTATCGAACATTGCCCATTACATTGAATTGCAGACCAGTTCAAAATCCTTTATGCCTTGCTTTTATTCTTGTAGTACACTGAACCGCAGATGCTTTAGCAATCACAAGCACAGCACAAGTAGCTGAATATGGGATTATTTACAACACCCTCTTTTACATTTTTAATTTTTCTGATGTTTACAGTTGCTGTAGCCTTTTGGTCCTATTTGCAACCCCTCCCAAGTTTTCAGCCCATTTGAAGGGTGGCCAAGATGAACCTGTACTTGGGTTTGCATTGACTGCAGATCATCAGTAAATTTAAAATCCATTTATCTGATTTCTAGTGGCTACTATCAGGGACGAGCCAGAAGCCAGATCAAATCTTATCTTAAGACTAATTCTGAAATAAAAGGAAAAACAGAGAGATCACAGCACTTCTGTAAAAAGACTGATGCTTGCACAGCAAAGGCCCTTTTTTACCTTAACTCACAGATGTTGCTCAATCATACCTTCCTTTCACTTTAACCTTTTACTTTATATTTTTTTCTTAAAACTCCTATATGTATGATTTTCTTCCAAGGAAAATAATTTGTGCCTGGTCTTATTTTAACAATAGACTGGACTTCATAGGAGAGACAGAGAGAGATTTGTTGCATTTTGGGTTACAAAAATACAAAAAGCTATTACTTTTTTAAAGCAAGCATTAGCTCAGAAGCTAAGCCATACTCACTGTTTCATTTTTACTAGCTGAAATGAGGCTGTCAGAACACTTGTTGCCCTTACCCTTTGCCTAGAACTGAGCATGCCTAAAAGTCTGAGCATGATAGCACCCACATTTATTTCTTCTTAGTTTTCACAACAGAGGCATAATCTTTCATTTTTATATTTTATTTTATTACTGCCTCTAAATTAGTCATTTCTGTTGTGATCTGGGCTTAAATGTTTAAAAATTACAGGATATTTAATTAAAGAAATGGCTAAGGCCTGCAAATTACAAAAAAGCCTAAGGCTTAAACATATGGCAAAAGGCAAACCCCAATAAAACAAGACAGGGACGGCTAAATGCCTACCCCAAATAAACAAGACAATAAACTAAGTAAAATGGAGAAAATTCAAAACAAGTCAAGAGTTACAAATTATCCAAATTCAAAATAAACAAAAAAATCTAAAACAAGAGAACATTTCAAAGATGCCCACGCTAAATACTAAATCATGGAGAAAACCAAAAAGGAATTCAGTAACAGCCAATGAAAGTCCACCTTAAAAATATTAACCAAATCATTCTAACAAAAAACAAATCAATGAAAAATGGCCATAAGACCATAAAGTGTACTAGAATTAGGCAAAGATGAAACAAAAAATACAAGCAAAGGTTCGTCTGAGACGAATTGGACCCTTAAGTAGGGTCTAGGTTCACTAGAGCTTTAGTGAACCAACTGCTTGGTTCATTTCTCAGTTCTTGAATTACTTTTTCACCTTACACTTTGCTTCCTGGATTGTACCTTTGGCTTGATTTCCTAGCTTTTTGACTTTAGCCTGGCACTGACTAGGATTTCTGTGTCATGCTTGTATACTGTATCTCGATCTTTGGACTTGTCACAATAATCCTTGAAGACACAGTCTTACAACAACTGAAAAATGATACAAGATGATCAACACAAATAACAAAATAAGCAAACTAAAATAAAGAAAACTAAAACCAATCTCTGTCCATTTATTTTGTCTGGTTGACATTATCCCATTTTCTTCTGGGATTCCAGGTGGTGATGGGGCTGTTCTTAGCTGCTTCCCTAGGCTAGTGTTAGGACCTGTTTGGGATTCTGTATCGTATGCTGTTTTCTCTTTCCTTGTCTCACTTTTATAATTGTCACAAGTTAGAATCACATTTGTTTACTTTTATGTGCTGCTTAGTTCTCACGCTTATAACTTTATCTTTTAGTCCTTTACCATTGACATTCTTTAGTTAAACCCTAGTACAAAAGACAATGTTGATGCTAAAATCCTGCCAATCATTATAACCTGACTTTGATGGATTCAAGTTCTCATAAATGGGAAAACAATTAGGAAAATGGGATTTTTTTTCCTCAAAAGGGGCAGAATAAAGATATTTGATTAAAGGCAGAAAACCACTATACATATTTCCCAGGATTCTCTTAAGGACTGTTTGACAGAAAGATTGAGAGTTATGGTAATGCAATAGAAATATTAAATTATATCCGTGTGAGATCTCCTTTTCTCTCATTTTATTTTAGTATAGTACATTGTATTTGGCAGCTATAATATTTTGAAAAATGTAATTGTTCTCAAAGATCTCTAGACCAAAGGTCACTTTAATTTCTTCTGAACTCACCAAAGGCAGGAAAACTTTACAATGCCAGAGATTACACTTAAAAAAATTGCTTTGTGGTGGCAGAAGTACATACATATTTCACCAATAACAAAAAATCTGCATCTATCTAATTTGTCTGGGAATTGCATAATTGCAGCTGTTTGAATCATTCAACAAGAAAAGTAGATCAAGAAAACAAATCACTGCTGTTCTGAAGCAACATTCATTAGATTAAGTATCATTCAAAAAACATTAGCACTTTAGAGTACCTATTTGCAAAGGAAAAGCAGATACACGGGCTCCCACAGTGTCAAGCCTCACCCTTGTAATGTTTATTAATTTGAAAAATAATTAACATAGAAGACTGTATTACTGAGCAGATATATACCTTAATTTGTTTTATTAACCTGGCCTCTTTAAAAACAACCTAAAACCTCTGTAATTACTCAGGAAATAAAGTTTTAAGATGATTATATAAGAACTAATGGACCTAATGGAGATCAAGTCTACTAGGTGCTACTTTATGGAATTCACAGAACCCTGCGTTAAGTGAGTTAAAATAGATGGGCCATGCTTAGTCACTGCTACGAAAAATGTGAATGAATTGAAACTGCCATGACCCAATGTTGGCACTCCCAAAACTTTGACATTTGATGTTTCCTATTTTATTTCTTCATCTTACACCCAGTACTCTGCCCCAGTCTTTTAATATATGACACTCTCAGGATCTGTGCACATTAAAGCTTTAATAAGTTTCTACATAACAAAATACTAATAATTACACACTTCAGAGTAATGTGCTTGGTGGAACAGACTGTTGGATCCAGGTGTCACACATGCACGAACAGGGGAAAGCCAAAGGACTCGATAGGGTGTGAAAGAATGTAGAATGAGAACAGAGCACTAATGCTTTCTCTCTTTCATCAGCAGAAAAACGGAAGGATAAAAAATCTGCATACCAGAAAAAACTACCAAGTCTTTACTGAAGACTCTCCTTCCGGCTCGACAGGCTTACCTCACTTCCGTCTCATTCCGATGACTTCACTGCCGTCCACCCACTTCTGACATCATCTCTGACTCCTTTAATCAACCTCACATCCGTTTGACTTAATTTTCTGTCAATTGTGTTTCCACTTACTTTTCCATAAAAGCTCCAGGAACCCACTGTGTGACAGTCAAATGTTTGTTGTGATTTATTTTGAACGTTATTTGGAAACTGGGAATTGCAACCAGTTTCATGGAAGCTCCCCAAATCTTTACCTGTTTGTTTGTGTTCTTCTTTTTATCACACAGAGATTGCGAAGGTCTTTTGTTTAGGTGTCAATAGGAGAATAGTCTAAGATGTTTGCAAATCGATACACAGAATTGGATTTCTTTCTTTATAATATTAGGACTGAACCATAAGTTATGAAACAAAATACATAACAGTCAAAATCAGATTTTCTTAACCCTAGCTTTCCTTTTTCATGTTGTCTGAGTGCTAGTTTTTATCAAAGTCTTTTCTTTGAGAGGTCAAAATTCAGACACTTCACTACGCCAACAATCTTCTTTTATCCTGGAGCCAAGAGAACATGCTGATTTCATTTGCATCACGTTGTCCAGTAATATGTTGCACACAGCACCACAATGCCATGAGCAAATGATAAAGAATCAAAATAGTTTAAAATAAAAATTAAAAAGCAAAAACATTTTGAATGAAGTCACCAACAAATATGAATAAAAAAATAGTAACACAAAAAAAAAAAGTTTTCATATACACATTCCTTACACACAGAGGAGAAATGCAGAATGTTATCTATAGAGGATTTCAGGTACTGGCAGTTTTTGCAATGTCAAAATACAGTGAATAACCACATCTCCTTAAGAACACCATAGTGCTGACAACTGGGCTTCAAGTCAACTTTGAGTAACGCACAAAACTTCTCAGGATTTTTAGATTGCTAAAAATTTTACATGTTAATATAATTGACATAAAGTAAACTGAAAATCAACCAAGGGGCATGATATTTTTATTATTTTGTTTTTAGTTTATCTGACCTTTTTGTCTGGGTGGTAATCTTCTGTTGACTTGTGGGTTCCAAAATAGTGTTAAATGATTAGACTCGACACACTTAAAAAAGTTTGGGGCAGCCACCCGTATAATTTCCCTACCTACAATGGATTTTGAAAATTGGCACTTTTGTACAATCGTTGGAGTCCAAACAAGAACTTCTGAACTGTTAAATGCCAAGACCATAGGTGATGTAATGGACCTGGAAGTGACGTGCTTCTTGTGTTGGAACTGGAAATAATGTGCTTTGGGGCACTGGAACTGAAAATAGCATTCTTCTGGGCGCTGGAACCGGAAGTGATGTTTTTTCTGGGCCTAAGAACAGGAAGTGACATTCTTACTGGGTATCAGAACTGGAAGTGACGTACTTTTTGGGCACCAGAACTGGAAGTGACGTCTTCAAGGTTGAATCAAATTGGTTTTCCCATTTTTGATCTGCAGAGACAACAGAAGAAGGTTTAGCGCTCCCTGTCATCCCCTGGCCTGTTGTGGAATTACCCTTACTTAGTCCATACAGCTTTCTCCTACTTGCAAGTGTGTGACAATGGCAGCAACATCATAAAATCACAAGGTCCTTACTACATCATATTTATGACATGGTCACATGAGTTGCCAAGAGATATCACTTCAGTTATTTTCACTCTAAAAAAGGAGGCATGAAACCATGATAAGATTGTACTTCTCAGCTCTTTTATAAAATTGTTTGACTGTCTTTCAGTTTTCTTATACTACAATTTTGAAGCACTTTATCTGTTTGCGTTAGCACATTCTGTGCATTAATTTTGTCATCTGTAATCAAGTTTACTATGTGCCTTGTTTGTTTTGTTTGCTTTCAGCATTGTGCGGGTTCTCTCCATTTGGGATTAGTTAAAGTAGGCAGGTATTCACACTGACTATGCAGGGTTACTTGGGTGAATCAAGCTCTCCCAAGCCCAATGAATGGCTTATTCAAGTTAACAATAGGGGCCAACAGGGTTAAATCTAAAATTGTTGACAACTCAGTTACACTTTAATTCCATGTTAGTATTTACCATTTTTGTGTACCTACTTGAACAAAAACAGTATTTTTCTATGTTTGTGATCCTGAATGCTCTCTTATAATTAAACATAATATACAGTTTACATGTTGGCACATGCTATGCATTTTCAATGCATATATGCAGAAGATTCAGCATGCTTTTGTGGTTGTATGATATTATTACTGGTTACCAGACTATATTCATTGGGTAACTTTGGTAGAGTATCAATGTAAGGTTTTGTAAAGTGTTATACGTAGGCTAAGTGTGCATTTGGGTTAAGATTTCTTTCTATTTTATTTTTACCTGTTGGTGCAAAGATACTGTAGATGCATGGTACACAATGATCAAGAAAAACTAATAATGGTTAAAACATTTTTTTAAAATATAACCAAAATATAAATAAAAAATACTGAATTCTAATTGCTAATGTTACTAGCTGAATAGCTGAGCTTAAATTTGACATTACTTCAAAATTCTGTATGAGCAGTTTGCCTGATGACCAAAAACCTGCCCCAGGATCTTTCCTTTTCTAAACTAAAATATTCCTTAAATAAAAATGCATCATAATGAGTTGTAAAAAATAACCCAGTCAGATAAGCCACGTTATTACATGATTCCTTGAACAGAGTTAATGGAGGAGTGAGAAATATGTATAACAATACATCATAATTTCAAATAAATTATATTTTGCGTGTTCTGACCTGACCAAAAGAGAAATTCTAAGGAAAAACCGCAGGGAATTCTGTTTTAGGACTGCTTTGCAGTTGCTGTTCTGCTTCAAGTTGTTATGTTGAAGCCAGTGTTTTTGCAATGGCTAAAGTTTACTTATCTTTTGTTTAATCTTTTCGTCACGTCATTTTCTAACTCACTTAATCCAGACCACAGTTACAGCTGCGGTGGTGGCTAGAGCCTATCCCAGCTAGCATACAGTGTTAGGCACAAACAAACCCTGGACAGGGACCTAGTACCTCACAGGACGAACACACACACACACCCAACACACACCATGGCCAATTTAGTGTTGCCAGTTCAACAAATCTGCATGTCTTTGGAAAAAGGAAGGAAACTGGATTACTTGGAGGAAAACAATGCAGACACAGAGAGAACATGCACGGAGGACTTGCGACATGAACCCGGGTCTCTTTATTGTGAGGTAGCAGCACTACCACTGCACCACCATGCTGCCTTAACATTTTTGTCATTATTTAAATATAGTTTTGTATTTTGTTGTTTTTTGTTTTTATTTGTATCTACTGTATGTGATGTTTATCAATTTTGCTATTATGTATTACTTTAAAAATACGTTGAGTGTTTTTTTGTTATATGCCCTTTCTCCTGTATGTAGAGCCAAAGGCGGCAGGGCCACCCAGGGTACTAGCCCACTAGTATTTAAGATGAAGCTTGGATTAGCAGCTTTAGCACTGCACTTTTGAATTTGATTCTTCTCTTTTGTGATTTTGTACATTATTTCTTGGATTTCTTGGCTTTCAACCACTGCATTTGCTTAAAAAGTTCTGTTTCTGGACTGATGATTCTTGGATTTTACTTTTGCTGTATGTAAAATATTCTTGGTTTTTTTTCTTGCTGTAACTCATTGTGCTCCTTTGTGTTTTAAATTATGTAATACATATCTTTACAATTTCCATTTCCTCCTTTGTGTACATTTCTTAACTTTAAAAGCTTTTGTCCCATTTTTAGATCTGTGCGGGCTGCAAATCTCCTTTGGAGATGGAGGTAAAGCTGTCTGAGGTGATGAGGCCTGCTCCATTGTTATATACCTGTGGTTTGTGTTTGGTAAGACCTGCACCCATTTTTGAGCTTTAGTGTGACATGAATCACACAAGTTGCCTTACTCATTTGATTTAATTTCAATTTCAGTTCTTTATTGTCATGTGTACAAGTACCATGTACAATGAAATGCTTTGCTTGCATGCGCCCCTGCAGACAGTGAACATAGACAAAAAAAACCCACACACAATAAATTAATGAATATAAATAAGTAAATAAATGAAACCAGAATCGTAGGAATAAATAGAGACAGTGGCAGAAGTATATGTGCAGGTACCAGTGGAGGTGACACAAGGTTATTGATTGTTCATGAGTCTGATTGCAATTAGGTAGAAACTGTTCCTGAACCTGGAGTTTACAATTTAGTTTACAATGGGAGTTTCTAATAAACAGAACTGGTTCAGAAAATAATGCCCCTTGTTAATTTCTACAGCTGGTTAGCATTTTGTACTGTTTTTTGCTTTATTTTATTTATATTTTAATTGTATTTTTTGGTTGGTGATTAGATTTTATTCAGGAATACAAGATGGCTGTGGATGTGAGGGTGTAATCTAATGGACTACAGTTGCAGATTGAGCTTACCAAGTAAACAGATTTGTGACATCATATAGACAGTTTCCCAACATAAAAGCAAATTTGAAAAAATAATTTTAATTGTTCTAACATTATTTTTGCTACATTTGTTAAAGAACTTTTTCAAAGACCTTCCTTCCTACTGAGAAAAGAAGAGTATTCATGGCTCACCTTGCAGAAGAACTTTGTTTTCACTTCTTACAAGAAAAGGCAATGGAAAAAGAAAAGAGGATGCAACGTTGACAAGCTTCTGTTCCGCTTCCCCCAGGAAAGAAAGTTCAGTATCAGGTTCTTCTTCAGTGTAATAGGAAACACATCATAGAGAGGTGTGTACATTGCAACAGGTATACAAGTCGTAAGTGTAGGAAGGACAGTCATTGAGTGTGTGGTAACTGTTAACATTTAAATTTGATGATTGTATATAACAATGAACTGACCTCTCTGTACTATTCTGTCCTCTGCATCTCCTGGAGTACAAAAGAAGCACCATCATGCACCAAAATGTGGTGTCTGGGTAAGATCGGGAAAAAAAAATGTGGTCACTGACTACAATCGCATGAAGGTATGCAAATGAATATAATGTTGCATTAGTACAACGATGTTTTCTGAAATGTACTATAGAGGTCGTAAAATGAATTATTTCACATGTTATATAAACCTATGTCTCTCTTTTTTGCCAGTGTGGCTTTGACATCATGGACCAGAAGTTGCATACTAATTCAGCGTGAGCTGGAACACTCAAGAATAAAACTGAATAAAAAAAAAAAAAATTCACATCCACAATCATTCTCAGTCACGCACACCACACACACCCAGGTCCACAGTTTTCCCAGTCCCAGTCTCGTTCACCCACAAGATCTGATACTGTTTTCAAATAAAGAGGTGGTATAACAAAGCAAGTTTGTTTGATATACCACGTCTTTATCTAATAATGGCGTCAGTTAAGGGGCTGGGGGGAGAGGGGTTGTGGGAGCGTGAATGTGAGTGAGAGAATAAAAATGAAAAAAAAGACATAACTTTGACAAGTACTATAAATTTACATTGGCTGTTACAGACAGGAATCGAATGTATGTTTTTATTGTTTAATATTAACAATAAGAGCAGCTAACTACTCAAAATGGTAAATTTGTGAAGCAGCTGATATCGAGCCTGTGACCTCTTCATTGGGAGTCAGCAGTTCTTACCATTGCACCACACAAACTGTTGTATCAACAGCCTACCGTAACCTGTTTTCTTTTTCTTCAGTTATATTCTTGAACTAAAAGTGCACTTGTTTTGTTACTCTTGTACCTTTTGTGAAAGTGTTTATTTGATATTTGGACTTCAGGCTTCACACATTATACACTGCATGTCTACGTTTTGTCAATTATTAGTAAAACATGAAAAACATTTCTGTTGTAACGATGTGTTTACATAGAATGTTGTAGACACGGAGCACACATGAAATGCATGTATTCCAAATGGCGATGTATTATTTACCCTATAAATCTCCAGGTACTTCACTCCAAGATAAACACTGAGCACTGAGAACCTTCTTTGCGAGTTGAACTGTGGCGGTGGGCGGGGGGATAGGATACCAGGCTGCTTTTTGTTGGTGCTGATCAACACATTTACAACACAAAAGACGCTGACGGAGAGTTGCGAACAAATTTAAGGTGGGCCGGGATTACGTGTTTTTTCGTAGGCTTTGGTAATTCTAGTGTTAGCTCCCTTTTTGGCTATAGGTTCTGTAAATGTGGTATTTCATTGCATCTAAAGGTTTGATGAGTCAGTGGTTTTCCATATATATTTTTTTTGTTTAATTGCTTTCTGATTACAACGGCCTTCCCTCTTTCAACTGAAAAATCAAATAAATATATTTTTGGACAGTAAAGTAAATAAGTAAAAATGTACTTAAAAAGTGCCTGTCACAGACAAAAGTCACAAAGTGCTGAACAGTAAAACACAGAGTAAAATGAAATAACAAAAAAATAAATAAAATACAAGGACAATATAAAAGTCACCCAGAGATGGCAAAGCTACCCAAATTAGGTATACTTAGCAAGTCTCTTAATTAAGATATATATAATAAACTAGAAACAGAGTACTGATGCATTAGACATCTGCAATAAGATTGGTAAGTTGACATATGATCATTGCCTTTCACAAAATGATAAAAAAAATAATTTTTAAAATAACAAAATATGATAAGGCTAAAGTCAGTTTTACACAACATCTATAATAAAGGTCCAACACAAACAGGAATAATTCTTCAAATGCTGGATTGCTAAACTGCTTACACCCACCATTCTGTACCATGGAATATAAGCCAATAAATCACTCAGCTCATTGATAATTTATGTGACTTTCTTGGCCTGGATGCAGAAGAAGCATTTGACCCTTACACGTTTATATTGTCTGCAGTGAAGTGTGGTCAGAATAGATGTTACAAAAACCTTTTACTGTTGGCAGCTGTTCAGGTTAAATAATGGATTCAGACTAAGGAAATGTACGAACAATTGTAGAGCAATGGTTTGAAAAATAAGAGAAATGTGTTGCTATTATTACTTGTAGTCACTAGATTAATTAGGTGCTTCTAATGTAATAGTAAAGGTTATAATCCTGTGTGATAATAAGAGCTGGTAGCCCTCACAGCAATACTCAGGCTTGTTCAAAATAAACTGCTGTCTTCCAGCAGTTCCATTTGTCACTCTTTTACATTTTTAATCCTGAAACTTCTTCTCTTTCTCTAAATCATCTATCTAATATATCATTCTTAAAAAAATAAAAGTTTTGAAACTAAAGGTAGGAAGCTGTGTCAACATGTTAATTTCAGAAGTGTGACAAAGTCATAGACTTGAAATGAAGCACTTGTGTTTTGATAGCTAAGTAGAACAAGGAAAACCTCAAAGATCATTACCTTCTGGGAATGCTTTACAATAGTGACTGCAGTGTTACGGAATTTAAAACATCTTTATCTGTGGCCTAATATACTTATGACACGAAAAGTCTCACTTTGGTGTTAAAACATCATGATTACAATGCAATAATGATCTAGTTAGTCCATAATAAGGACAGAATAAAAGCTTAATTATATAGCTATTGTTCCAAATTGTTACCCTTTGGGGCAGTTGACAATCATGTGACACATTGCAATGGTGGTAATGGTCAAATAAGTTAACAATAAATGCATAATTAAGATTGTGTTTCAGGGTAGGGTGATTTAATGCTGCAGCCATAAGAAACCAGCTTTGTGGATTCAAATCCCATACCCAGCCTCAATGGACATGGAAATTACACATTCTCTCTGTGTCTGTCTGGATTTTCCTCTAATATTTTTATTTATTTGGCAATTCTGAAATGGTGGGTTTAAGTAAGTTGTTCTAAAATATTGCCTACATTTCTGGACTGAAGTACATGAGTAAAAAAAGTGTGCACACCCAAAGATGAACAATTATTTGTGGGTACATTTATATGATTTAATAATATAAACTGTAGACGTCTTTCAGCTTTCTGCCGCAGATCGTATTGGAAATCTATAACTGTGTAACTATGGTTTTAAAGTTGGAACATACATTTTATTAGTGTGCAAGCTTGGAAAAACTTAATTAAAGACATTTAACTTTAACTTCAAAAAAGCTGGTGCTATGGTTATTTTTAAAATTTTAAAGTTCTCTACAAGTCAAAGAGTATAGGGGAAAAGGGACTTTATTCAATGCCACTTGCAAATTTAACCATGTCTACTTTTGAAGGTCTTTGACAAAGCAGGAGGAAAACAGGGCCACATCTTTACATGACAGTGGTACTGTGCTTCATTTCATATCTCCTTTTCAGAGCTCATTAGATTCCCATTGGAGGTTTTGGCCCAAAAAGAGCTGTGGCTTTATGGCAATAGGACTTTAGGACAAAAACTAATTTTGCTCTATCAACATCTTTAAAGAGAAAGATTGAAAAATAAAATATTTAACAGACATGTATACCCTCCACTTGCCAGTTTTGGACACCTGTAAAAACACGCAAGAGAGATTAGTTAAGTAATCAAAATATATGTTACATAGTTTTGAAATTGTTCATTAAATATATTGAAAACAATTTTTTTTCATTCAGATATGTGGCTGTATTTTTAACATTCTTTTTCTGTAGGTCTGTTATTGGTAGGAAAAACTGGGTCCAATTCAGAAAATGGTTTAGCCATTGTAGCAATACTGGATATGGAAGTATTTCTGCATCAAATTAAGAATATAAATAATGTACATTAAAACTATTGTCATCGAATGCTTCATGTCTTCATGCATAACTTGGTGAGAGTAATAAGGAGGCCGCAAACTTCTTGTGCATTAGAGCTTATTTTGCCCTTTTTTCAGGAAGAACCAGAACTTTATCTTCCAGATGTGCAAGAGAAGAGGAGCTTTAAGACAAAGCGAGAAGACTACTCATTCTGGTCATGACTCCCTTGGGGGATGCAAAAGAGGACCCAATTTAGAAGAAAAAAAGGCCTAAGAAGTCTGCAAGATTAAACATCTCCAGTGCCAGATCAGCAAAAACTTTGTCAAAGAGACTTTCAGTATGTTTTGGTTTTAAAAACTTACTGATGAATATTCAGTTGTGCTTAACCCACTAGTGGCCATTAGGTCGCTCTATCTATCTACACCATTGTTTATATATTATATGTTGTATGTATATGTTTATTTCTCTTTTTTCTTGCTTATATATAGTAGTAATGTAACCTAAAGTACAAAGGGCTGAGGGAAACCAAAGTATGGATCTTTTCTTGACTGACTGCACCTGAAGTATCAATATTTTTCTTTAAATAACAAAAAAGCAATCAATAACATATAAATCTTATATATAAACATCTACGTGTGAAAGTGTGTGTGTCTGGCTGGCCCGGAAGTAAGATGTGGAGTCGGGGTAAGGTCCCCACTTCAGAGGAAACAGAAAACTCGCTTAGCCAATAATAACACAAGCGAGGCCAGCACATCTGGAAAACGAAATCTCTGAAGAAAGAAAAAGTCACTTAGCCACTAACATCGGAAAAATGGTGTTCCTTTTACTTCTCCTCCTGCCGCTAATGCACAAGCAATGCAAGCACGTCGGCAAAATGAATCCTCCTAGGAGAGAGATGCCCAGAGTAGTTCTTTTCAATTACCTGACATCTCTATATTTCAGTTTTTTTTCTAATGATTTCAATAGTTTCTAGGACCCTGGGCTTTTTACAGCACTGGCTTACACAGCTAGTAATGTATAAATAGTAAAATTAATTTATCCTGGCAAGTATTAATTCACCTGTACATGTTGTGGTTTACATGTATCAAACATAACTTTGACTTTTTGCACTTTTAGACATAGCCTAGACTGGAAAGAGAATAAAAAGTCTGCCACAGTTGCATTCACATGAAACTACTTATATTTGACAGTTTATATGGTTTTTCTGTAAAATATGTTGTACTTTAATGTATGGTATGTTACTTATTTTACAATAAATATATTACATTTGTCTTGGTTAATGTTAACAGTAAAAGAATTGGGTATGTGAAATGCAGGAAAAAGATTTTTTATTGTAACCATATGACCAACATGATTGAAAAATGCACTGTGTCTCTTAAAATATCTATTGGCAAAACTCATTTCTTTTATTTCTAGTGCACAAGATCTAGAAATAAGAAAAGACAGAGGACAGCCTTTGGACATGTATTGTAACAGTAATTTTATAATATTGCAATGACATTTTAATTAAATTTAATATAATCAAATGGCCCATAATAGATTGTTTTATTATACGTTTTAATGGTCACTTTCTTTGAAAGAATCAGGGCAGAGCAGGCTCTTTTTTCTTAAGAGACTGTGTACCATATGGGAAGTGACATCCATCACATTTTCTATAACTTTGATGGTCATTGTGATTTTCTACACTGGTGGTGTGCTGGGCTGGAGTGGCCCACCGAATGAACAAGCTAAATAAAAGGGAAGCTCAGTTATGGGATGCACTCTGGACCCCCTGGAGGTAGTAGTGAAGGAGAGAATGAAAACAAATCTGATTGCCATTATGAACAATGCTGCACATCCTCTCTCTGACACACTAAGTCTGTGGACTTTCAGCCAACGAATTACTCAGCAGCAGTGTGTCACGATGCGCTACTGGGGCTTCTTTATACCAAGTCAGACGTTTTCCTTTCATGTTACTTTTCTTCCTATTTAGTCATTTTAGTATGTGTTCAGACCATAGTTTGTGTGGGTGTGTATTTATTTATTTAAAGAGCTTCTGTAAAAACCCAAATCTCCCTCTCTGACGATTTAAGCTCTATCTATTGTGGCAAGCGGCTGGGATGCCTGGAAGGGTTGGAGGAGGGCTTACGCCTCCTCCAGACCAGGAGGGGGCGCCACCCTGGTGGCTTTGGGGACCACAGGAACAGAGCTTAGAAGCTCCACCCTATGGGGGCTCATGGTCACTGCCAGGGGGCGCCCAGATGCCTGTGGAGCCCTGGTCCTCAGCATTTCCGCCACACCCGGAGGTGCTGGGGGAAAGAAGACCAGGGGCACCCGGAGTGCTTCCAGGTGCACAGCTGGCACTTCCACCACACCTGGGAGGGCCGGCAGAAGGTTATCGGGAGGCACCTGGAGCACATCCGGGTGAGCATAAAAGGAGCCGCCTCCCTCCATTCGATGGCTGGAGTCGGAGGAAGAGGGTGGAGGTCATTGGAGAGGAGTGGAGGACATACCTGTGGAGAAAGGCATTGTGTGAGGCCTGGACTTTGAGGTGAAAGTGGGTTTTATGTGTTTTTAATTGTGTAAATAATGTTGTAAATAAACATTGTGGAAAGTCCAATGAAGAAGAAAAAATACTGCACAAAAACAGATAAAGGTTTGGGGACCGTCCCCATATATTGTCGTACAGACAACAAATAAAGAAACTGATTCAAAGTCTTTTCGGGAACAATGAATATTTTACTGATATAAAGATGCCGGTTTTATAGACAGAGGGATTATGAGACAAGAAATGGCTGGCAGTTTGAGACAGGAACCAGAAGTGAGGTGATCTTGTGGAGCCGGAAGTGATGTCATCGTGTCTGACCGGAAGTGACGTTGTCGCGACCATTTTGAATCCGGAAGTGGAGGCAATTACTTTTCCTCTGATTTTCTGTTAATGAAAAGAGATTTAGGTAAGTACCACGTGACAACCCTCTATCTCACGATATTTCACTCACCTTTAGGCTCTTTGACTGCCTACTAATCACACATGTGTGATAACGTGTGTGGTGCAATGTCTACCTGTCTGTGTCCGGGCTGTTCCCCACACTATCTATAAAATGATCAAAACAACTTCTTTTCTCATGAAGACAGATTGGCCAGCTTTCTAAATAAGTAACTTATGTCTAACTTATGAGTTACAAATACATAATATTTTAGATTTCCACAACCATTGCTGTCCCCAGTGTGAAACAGACATAATTTCTGTACTATACTTTGACACATTATTTCATCATTTTTAAACGAGATTGTAAATTCTGCTTTAGATTATATATATTTACTGCAACAGTGAAGTCTTTTTTGCATTATCCTGATAAGCTTGCACAATGTTATGTTTTCTCATGTAAGTATAAATGTACAAAGTGTAGAAATTCTTGGTGTTCTGTTTTATGTTATAGTTTTAAAGGTAGGTTCACCGTGTGAATAATCCATCTTTGGTAGTATTTAATCAAGTTCAGGGTAAAGTGTGATCTAAATGGTTGATTACTTGAGCCAAACTGGTGTCCCATACATAATGGATTCCTGCTTTTTGGTAGACGGGCAAGAAATCCTACATTTCCACTTAGTTATTAAATAGCCATACTTAATTGTATGTGCAATACCCTCACAAGTCTAAATGGCAACAGCTTGGGTAATCATTTATTATCTATTACTTATTTAACTTTAGTAGTTCTTCCATCCACTGTTAGTATGCTTGCATTACCAAACTTCTTCCTTCATGGAAAATGTGTGATTATTTGTTAAGGCCATGTTGGAGTAGCTCAAAGACTGATGTGAGCAGATGAAAAATGGCCAAAGGAAGATCGCAAAGCAGCCAGGTAACAAAATAGTCAGGTGAATGCCATGGTCATAACCAAGAAAGTAAGAACAAAAGCAAGACAAGTCGTCTTAAACAGAATGAGGGACGAAACCAAAGAAACCTGGCACAATACTATTAAAGATTGTTTTTTATTATTATTATTAATATTATTATTAGTGCTGACTATGGCTAAAAACTTCCCTTTGACAGAGTTTTATCCACCCAAGGATACTGAACGTGCTCAACGTTGCCATACTTATACTGAATTCTATAGTGATGTCAGTAGCAGTCACATGACCCACTCACAATGATTAAAAAAATGCAAAATGAATAAAAAACTGGAATCCCACATCCCAAAATGCCCAAAAAACTGTAAAGCCATCAAAAACGTATTAAGTTAAAAAACAATTTAAATACAATTGCAGAATCATAAAACACAATTATAATACACTGATTATGCAGAAGGGTATAACTCAGTTGCATAGTTTGTTACAGTTTGAAGAACTGGGAGAATGTAACCACATGACTTTTCTGAGTCAAACGTCTCCACTGGCTCTTTGCCACTGGTGAATCTAAAGCTGAAGAGACTGTGTGAAAATGGTAAGGGGCATGAGCAATAGTGTTATTTGAATTGCATTAGCAGACAATGACAGGTGTAAAGTAGGTTTCCAACTAGAGGAAGAATAAATGCACTGTGACTATATTGCTTCCATTCAAATTAATTTATTCCCTAAAGGAAAACACTTATCTGAATATTTTTATAAATAAGCTTGGTAGTTTAATAAAAGTAATAGTGTTAAATTTAAAAATGAATTTTCTTTAATAATTCATAATTTATAGCACATAGAGCTAAAAATTAGAATGGCACTGTCAATGACAGATCTACCATTTTACTGTTGCAATCATACTTCTTCCCTAGATATACAAACTTGAGACCTAGTGTCACGCAAAAATTAATCTGTCTATAAAGAATGCCGGAAATTCAGCATAAATAAAAAAAAAATATGCCAAGAAACATTCTAACAAAAATGAAATGAATGGACTATGAGGCAGGCAGAGCTCAGGAAACAGAAAGCGTGCAATTTTTCAGATTTAAGGAGGTAAACTAAAACTTGCACTTAACATTCTCCAAACCTGAAATTTTAAATAAGGTAATTTTTTCCATATCCTTTTTTTAATGGTTCTTACAAGTTGCATACACCTTCTGTCCTTTTATAAAATGGCAGAGGAACACATCAACTTTTGTGCAACACCCCGGCAACTGTTACTGCATACATAACAACAGAAAGGTGACTGAAAAGATAATCTTTGGTAAATGCTGAAATCAACAACACAGAATAGCCCCTTCTATGTTATGGCTCAGTATTTTTGAGTCACCCCAGAACAACAAAAATTGAGCCTATTTAACTTTAGACTTTAACAAAGTAAAAAAGCGTACTATTAACTACATTTTTATGCTGAAATTATATGAGGAAGCATCACAAGCATAAATTAAGAAAAGTGCATATGATATTATTTATCTTGATTTTCAGATGGCATTTGACATGATACCACAATAATCGAACTAAAACATGTGGGAATTCAAGGCTCGGTATGTAGGTGGGTACAAAAGTGACTTAAACACTGATAACAATTATGGTGAGAAGAACCTTCCCAGAAGGTTAAATGTTAAAAATGTGTGTCCCTCAAGGATCAGCGCTGGGGCTGCAGCTCTTTATAATATTAACTGCTCAAAAAAATTAAAGGAACACTTTGAAAACACATCAGATCTCAATGGGAAAAAAAATCATGCTGGATATCTATAGTGATATGGAGCGTGTAATGTGTTAGGAACGAAAAGATGCCAAAATGTTTGATGGAAATGAAAATTATCAACCTACAGAGGGCTGAGTTCAAAGTGAAAAAATTATGCGGCAGGCTAGTCCATTTTGCCGAAGTTTCATTGCAGCAACTCAAAATTGTACTCAGTGGTTTGTATGGTCCCCACGTGCTTGTAATGAGATGATGGATGGTGTCCCGAGGGACACCAGATCTGGGCCAGGGCATCACTGAGCTCCTGGACAGTCTGAGGTGCAACCTGGTGGTGTCGGATGGACCAAAACATAATGTCCCAGCAGTATTTTATTGGATTTAGGTCAGACGAATGTGGGGGCTAGTCAATGGTATCAATTCCTTCATCCTCTAAGAACTGCCTGCATACTCTCGCCACATAAGGCCAGTTGTTGTAGTGCACCAGGAGGAACCAAGGACCCACTGCACCAGTGGGGTTCAAGGATTTCATCCCGATATCTAATGGCAGTCAAGGTGCCTTGTCTAGCTTGTAGAGGTCTGCGCGTCCCTCCATGGATATGCCTCCCCAGACCATCACTGACCCACCACCAAACCAGTCATGCTAAATGATGTTACAGGCAGCATAACGTTCTCCACGTTCTGGTATTCTATGGCAAATGGCAATCGAGCTCCATGCTGCCGAGCAGTAACCACAGGGCTCACTAGAGGACGTTGGGCCCTCAGGCCACCCTCATGAAGTCTGTTTCTGATTGTTTGGTTGGAGACATTCATACCAGTGGCCTGCTGGAGGTCATTTTGTAGGGCTCTGGTAGTGCTCATCCTGTTCCTCCTTGCCCAAAGGAGCAGATACCGGTCCTGCTGATGGGTTAAGGACCTTCTACGGCCCTGTCCATCTTTCCTAGAGTAACTGCCTGTCTCCTTCAATCTCCTCCATGCCCTTGAGACTGTGCTGTGAGATACAGCAAACCTTCTGGCAATGGCACGTATTTATGTGCCATCCTGGAGAAGTTGGACTACCTGTGCAACCTCTGTAGGGTCCAGGGGCCTTATGCATAATGCCGTGCGTAGAATTCGCACTATAACATGACGTTAGCACAAAAGCTAAAATGCTTATGCACAGAAAAATCCAGATGCAGGAATCTGTGCGTACTCCAACTTCCACGTTCTTCCGCTACATAAATCCTGGTCAGCGTGAAAAGTAACGCACATGCATGCGCTTGCTGTCCCGCCCCAACTCCTCCCAGAATTACGCCTCTTTGAATATGCAAATCAATATAAATAGCCCTTAAGCTCAGCATTCTGTGAAAAGGCAATGGCAAAAGCAAGAGGGAAAATATAACAATTTCAGCAAATACCAAGTGGAGGCAAAGAAAAACACTATTTGTTGGTTTAAACAGTGGTATAAACAACAAAAGGAAGTCGATTGAGTGACATGGCGTGTCGGAGAAACTCGAATGCTCAAGTTCACAAAGTCGCACAGTGCCCGAAACAAAAAAGAAGTTGTCAGATATCAAAGTTGCCGTGAAAAGGCGAGTCATAGCACACCGTCTGAGTGTCATATGAAAGCTTCTTAGGGTATAGAGAAAAAAAAAGGCACACAGTGGAGAAAAAAGCATGAAATGTCAACTTTAATCTCGAAATTTACACTTTAATCACGTAGTTTATTTTGTCATTAAAGTAGAACATCATAAACTTCATCTTAAAATTGTTTAATTTATTAGTTTCTCAAATCCCATTGTAACTAAAGTAGCAAGTTAAATGCTTGTTCTGTATTTGATCTTCTATGTGGCTCTATGTGTGTGAATCACTACGTACTTAACCGCTTTCTCTTCCTCCGACTGGACACAGAATCCATTACATTCGTGATATTAGAGCTCTCTGAATAATTAAAATGCTGAGATGTATACGTGATATTTTTATGATGGTAGGAGTTAAATCATGTTATTAAAGATGTGAACATGGTGGCGCAGTGATTGTTCATGTCTCAGATGCTTGCTGCGCCATGCGCGACCTTCGATGAAATACTTTATTACAGAAGTACTGTCTTTTTCAAACATACTAACCTCCAATTCCTGTCCTTACTTTTCTTTCTCAAAATACCCAATCGCCACAAAATCAGCTCTGTAATAGACGTTAAGCCAGCTTACAATGCCGATTCTTCAAAACTTTTAAGGAACATTGAAATATGTTCGTAGTACGTGTTTAATTAATCTATCCATCCAGTGTCACGCCAGTCCCAGCAAGAGGCAGGAACAATCCGTGAACGGAACGCCAGCTTCTTGTTAGCACTGTAGCACTGTGTCCTCACATATTTATTAACAATATAGATTATATAAATGAAGTTAAAGTTTTATCTGTATAATATAATAAACATATTTTGCTGCATTTCATCTTAAAAATGATATCGTCATCATATGTAAATACGAGCTTTATAAAGTGGCTCAGGTTGTGCAATACTATAACTGTTGTGCAAGTTTACAGTGAGGTGATAATACTTATAAGTACTAACAGTTCTACAAGGAGCACTTGATTGAGTGCGTTTATAGTTCTTGGGATGAAACTCTTTCTGAACCGCGAGGTCCGTACAGGAAAGGCTTTGAAACGTTTGCCATGTGAAAGCAGTTCAACAGACAGCATAGCTGAGCCATTGTGTGCTTGATGCTGTATACCGATAATTCTTTTTCCAGTCAGCTGCTGTAGATCTTTGATTCCCCACTCAGATACAGTGATATTAATACTCCGAGTGGTGCAGTGAGAGTAATATGGAAAAAGATGATCCGCTGTGGCAATCCCTAACGGGAGCAGCTGAAAGAAGAAGAAGAAGGTGCAGTGAGAGTAACAACGCTAAAGCAGCTATGGTATTTAGAATAGTTTGACCATTCTGTGGACCATTATATTGTTACTGGTTAATTACAATCAGATGCATTAAACTAATAAACAATATGCAGTTAATTTCAGTGTATTTATTAAGCCGCGTCAGGAAAAGAAAGGATAACTACACACGAACAGTAGCACTGCTTTGACGCTGGGTGCTGCCAGTCTGCAAAACCGAGGGCAGAACTTGCATATGACAGGGTATGAGGTACCATGGAAATGTGCGTGGCTTTACGCCAAGTTTAGGTTTTATACATCGTGATTACATCGTGAGCGTGGAAACGTTCTTACGCATCATTTCTCTGTGTACGCACCGTTTATACATGAGGCCCCAGGTATCTTCTCATGCTACCAGTAGTGACATTGACCGTAGCCAAATGCAAAACTAGTGAAAAAACAGTCAGAAAAGATGAGAAGGGAAAAATGTCAGTGCCATCCACCTTTTAAACCATTCCTGCTTTGGGGGTTGTCTTGTTGTTGCCCCTCTAGTGCACCTGTTGTTAATTTCAGTAACACCAAACCAGCTGAAACTGATTAACAACCCCCTCTGCTACTTAACTGACCAGATCAACATCCCTGAAGTTTCATTAACTTGATGCTATACTCTGATTAAAAAGTGTTCCTTTAAGGGTTTTTGAGCAGTATATATAAATGATCTAGATAGGAATATAAATAATAAGCTCATTAAGTGACTAGAGTTTTTTATATTATGAAGAGAATTAGTACAGTGGATGCTGTTACTTTAGAATAACATCTACAAGAACATAGGGACATGGTTGGAAACATGCTAGTGGCAAATTTTGCACAAATGTTCAAGCTTTGAGAAAGCAAAAAGTTTCCATAATTGCTAGAAACAGAAACCCTAAACAGGATAAAGATAAAAATAAAGATACTATGCAGGAACACAGTAGAATGAAAGCCTAAAGTGTTAAAGAAAACAGACGAAAAAGAAGCCCTGCTGGAAGGTTTCAGACCCAATCTACCTGGTGGGGTGGCCATTCCACCAACTTACACTTCAAAATGTAGTGAACAAATGTATATACCGCAAAACTGTCTCCCATTCACCTCTGAAAACACTAGTTCCTTTTCTCTCAAAAGTTCTGGCTATACCACTTCTATGCCAGTTTAAGCCCTTGCTCAACTCGCCTCCCGAATTTATGTGAGCTAAGTGTATAAGTGTGAACTACTTTTAGAGCAATCGCATAAACAACTTCCAGGATCAGGAACATTTGGAACAAGTTCTGTGGTCTTCTCCACAAGGTGGTCTGTTTTTGTCAATGATCTTCCTATACTCTGAAACCTCACAGCATAGTTAAAGAGCAAGCCATACTTGATAACATAAATGCTATCTGGCCTCTGAAATCTGGAGCAGGACCCTACCCATTCCATCCAGTGGTCTTCTGCTACCACTCAGTGGTTTGGGGAATCTTTTATTGCCTCCTTTCTGCCTCTTATCACCTTCAAAGTGATCCAGTACCCATGAAATGATTACTTCTGGGGCATTCATAAAGCTTCCAAAGCACACAGTCTTCTAATGGCTGCCTATTCATATGATGGGATCCTTGGCATACCTTTTTAAGAATTAGACTACTCACTGATTCACTACTCACATAAACACTACTATCGGTTCTCTCATTTACAATGTATGGACCTTATTTCCTGAGCCATTTAACCTTGGCAGTGCCTGGCTAGACTGACACTGTGTTAACCACGGCTAACTTAATATGATGGGATATTTAAAGTCTTCTTGATGGCTTCTACAATTAGTCAGATGTGCTTTTGTATTGCTTTTGCTTATTTGTTTTTATTTAATTTGTACTTTTTCCCTATTGTTTTGTCTGACTATTATACTGCACTGACTGGGTTTGGTTAAGCATTACAGTAGGAGGGGCTGCTGTTCATGTCTGAAAGTGATGTCATAGCAGCCATTTTCCTCCTTTACAAATGGGCATGTTATTTCTTCTGAGTCAGCTATAAAACCATACTTTGTCATTTTAATTATCACTATTATTCATTGTTTACTTATGAATTTTACAAAATAATTCTCAATTATTTTTGAGCAAGATTTTTACCCTTTTGCAGCATTTCTTTGTTCAGTTCTCTTGATTTAGGTGGCACTACACTTGTCATAAATTAAAGAATAATTTATTTGATTCTTCCTCTGTCTGCAAAGTATTTTGCTGTCTATTATTAATAGTAAATTAATTTATTCAGAAGCTTTTAAATAAATATCCTTATCCTTATTTGTTGTCAACAGTGAACCAAATGCTACTGGTTTCATTGAATATGACACCGGAACATTTACTTGGCTTGCTGCCATTTTATAGAATGAATCCGTATCTTTTAAGTTGTCAATTCTCCCTTTTGTCCATTCTATACTCATTTACCCATGGTTATAAAACAACATACAGTATAAACTAGACAAATTGGTTAATCGAGGATTTAGCATCTTGATTGGAGGGTTTCTTTCAGTCTTGCCTACAATTTGTAAGCACATTTTGCGTAATACTTGTTTGTTGGGAGATCTGCCAACTGAATATGCAGAGTCTCAAGATGCATTTAATAAACATAAAATATTTTCTTCACTATGGCAGTTATGTTAGAGCCATGCACCTGGATGTTTGGCAGCATAATACTCTTCTTCCAACTCCAATTCCCCCTTGTGCTTAGATGACATGATAATGAAGAAAAACAACAGGCAGAAACACGGTTTTCTTTGTTTTACAGGGTAGTTGTGTTTTTGGCTTATCATGCACAATCTCACAGACTTGCAACACATCAATAGCATACCTGCTAAAACTAAGAACTGCCCGTCAACTTTCTTTTATAACATCTGTGTCGACTCGATACACAGTGACCATTTACCCTCACTCTCAAAAATTACAAAAAATATATACACTGAATATATTATCAATGACAAAAATGTATCATTATACAGTAATTGTAGATGTAAACTGTGTTCTGGGTTTTTTTCAGTTAAAGAAGAACAAGAATAATTAAACAAGAATAATTTTGAGTAAAAATAGTTATACTCACTTACCGTAGCATAGGAGAATGGTGACATATTATTTGTTGATTAGTATGTGCAAGAAAGAATTTCAGTATGCTTTGTACGAATGACAATTCTAACATTAAACCTGTAAACCTATAAAAAGGAGTTTAATATTTAAACCACTGGCAAGCTTCATGAGGCTTGTGTTTTAGATCATTTCATTTTGAAAATGTTTAACTTCCAGGAGAAAAGTGTATATCGCATAATGTTTCTATATCTGTGCACATTACATTTCTATTAAGTGCAATTATTTGTAATTATTGTATAGTGCATTGGGCTTGCTTAATAACAATGAACTGGATTTAAAAAATGAACTATTTAGACAATTTCAATGAAGCAGAGCATATTTTACTAACTAACACGTTTGGCCAACACTTTCCCTAAGCATATTGACTCTTCACAGGGGATAACATTACTTACTGCTCCTGTTGTAGCTGATCTTTTCCAGGTCACGCCAAATGTAATACTTCTCATCTAATCATGAAATATTAAGATTTTTGCACTTAACTACTGCAATTTCAGATTTAACTAAACTTGTATTAATTACATTTTCAACTGTCAATTAAAGTTTTATTTTTGAACGTCTATTCAGTGAGGTAATATTAAACAAACTGTAACCTGCCACTAACACTGAGGAAAAAGACACCATATTTCATGAACTGCTCTTTAGATTTGCCTCTTTATAATCTAAAGGGCATTCCCTCACAAGAGAAAAGATTATGAACTGAAATGACAGTAGTGTTCACAAATCCAAGGTTGGTTGCTCCATGTGCTGCCTTTTTCTAATGGATAGCCTCTGACTAGGCCTCTGGCAATATCCAAAATATATAAAGTGTTGACAGTATTTTCACCATAAAGGCATGCATCTTGAGTTTAACATATTGTATGTGCGTGGTTATACAAATGAGCTTAATAAAATAGCTCATCACAGGTATTAGGAAAACCTTTCACAAAATATTTGCTGAAATGTTAATAAGATAGTCTAAAAAACCCAAAACACAGTAAACAAAAAAGTCAAAACCTGGTAAATCTAATTGAGAAGACATGCCATAAAATAACCACCAGTAGTAAGGTCAATTTTAAGCACCATTCCTATGTGATAGTTTTAATTTATAAAGAGACAATGACATTGTCAGTATGGGAACTAATTTATAAAAATGTCAAATTATGAGAAGAGTTCACAATACTTAGTAAATTAATAAATAAGGTAGTTTGGAATCAGGACTCACTATCTCCACACACCACACAGAAGCAAAATCTCTACATAGCCACTGAAATTTAGTGGTGACCTTTACACTTTATGCCCGTAAAACATTATTATGCTATTATTTAAAAAGATGATATTATGCTACTGTTTAAACCAGGAGGTGAACTAATGCATTTATAAGTGTTATTTAAACTACAAAAAGGTAAAAAAAAAGGGGTAGCCCCTCTGCTGACATGGTCTTTTCTAATATTTATGGAAGTTTCTTTTGCTGCTGTTTTACTTATTCTTGCAACCCTGTTTTATGTAAAGCCTTTTATTTTATGTTAGACACTCTTTTATGACCTGAGTGGTACCAAGAGGCCAGTCAGTTAGCCTATTTTAAAATTTAATCATGGATATTTGTGTTTTTTATACTAAAATAAGGTGATGAGCTTGCAAATAAAACAACAGCAAGTGGTTTTCAGTGCCAGAATGAACAAAGGTCTCCCACAAAAAATAAACGTATACATCCATTTTGAGTAAAGAAGCTGCATTTACAAAGAAGGACAAATTTTCTCTTGCTGTAATTAAATGTTCTGTTTTGAAACAGAAAATTAGAATACTACTATCCAAAATTCACAAATACCATACACTTGTGAATGTGTGGGAAGAAATTATATACAATAAACGTTGTTTGCAGACACTGATAAATACCACAGATGAATAATCTTGTCATTTAAAATAATATGCAGTGGGAATGGAAGTTGTTGTAGCTGTCATCTGTGTTACATTATCCATCAGGGAATTCTGAAAGACTGAAGATTATTTATCTTGGATGAATGTAAAAATCACATCCAGCAATTTTCACCTCCTACATTTGACCAAAGTGCAAATTGTTCTTCATGGTTTGTTCTTTTATCTTGAGGTCTATTGATACATTTTGCTCAATATAATGGGACCTTAGATATAAAAAAACCTTTTTGCTTAATTTTTTTCTGAACATTTGCTTTTCATAATTATAAAATAGTGAAGTTTTATGATTCTAAGTAACTATTATAGTTAAGTATAGTATATTAGTATTATTGACTCACAGCTCCAGGTTCAGTGCTTGTATGGACTGGGTAATGGCCTGACGATGCTGTGATCTTCACGGAGTCAATGAAGTCGCTGATCGTGGCTCTCAAGAGACTGAGCGAGGAGTCTGAGTGTTTGGGCTTGTGAGTGTCCTGGATAAAAATCAAGATCCAGGCCTTTAATGACCTCTTAGGCACAGCCATCAGCAATGTGTTGGTCTCCGGAGAGAGTGTTGACCTTGTCGAGAGGTTTACTTACCTTGGGAGTGACATTCATGTTCAGTGAAATTCATGAATGAAGACTGGACTCCTTTGGTACTGTGTCTCTTTGGAAAATCCTTTGTTGGTTTGACTTTGTGTCGAATGAGCGGTTGCTCAAGGAGTCCCGAATGAGGCACATTACCTGCATTGTGAGGGAGCATCAGTTACGATACTATGGCCAGGTGGTGTGATTCCCCTGAGGTTGATCCAACTCATAGGATCGTCATTGTTGGGGTCGCCCATGTTACACCTGGCTGCGGCAGATAGAGGGTCTTTTCCGGAGGGTGGGACTAGACCGTGTGTCAGCCTGGGGGGTTGCCAACTAGGATCCCAAGCTATTTTGCTGTGTGGTTGGTGGCCAACACACTATACCAGTGCATGCTCCCACACTTGACTTGACTTTCTCCTGGAAAATGGCATCAGATCATTGACTGGGTCAGTTACAAGAACTTGCTAAGCCTGCACATTCTCCCACTTCCCAAAGATGTACAAATAAGGTTAATTGGTAATTATAAATTAGGCTGGTGTGAGTGACTGGGTGTGTGTAAGTGGAGCTTGAAATGGGTACTGCAATTAAACAATTTGGGAGGATGGCATGAGCAATACAGTATATAGGTTGGGATAGCTTCCTATATGTCATATACAGGTGCTGGTCATAAAATTAGAATATCATGACAAAGTTGATTTATTTAAGTAATTCCATTCAAAAAGTGAAACTTGTATATTAGATTCATTCATTACACACAGACTGATGTATTTCAAATGTTTATTTCTTTTAATTTTGATGATTATAACTGACAACTAATGAAAGTCCCAAATTCAGTATCTCGGAAAATTAGAATATTGTGAAAAGGTTCAATATTGAAGACACCTGGTGCCACACTCTAATCAGCTAATTAACTCAAAACACCTGCAAAAGCCTTTAAATGGTCTCTCAGTCTAGTTCTGTAGGCAACACAATCATGGGGAAGACTGCTGACTTGACAGTTGTCCAAAAGACGACCATTGACACCTTGCACAAGGAGGGCAAGACACAAAAGGTCATTGCTAAAGAGGCTGGCTGTTCACAGAGCTCTGTGTCCAAGCATATTAATAGAAAGGCGAAGGGAAGGACAAGATGTGGTAGAAAAAAGTGTACAAGCAATAGTGATAACCGCACCCTGGAGAGGATTGTGAAACAAAACCCAAGAACCACCACGCACAGACGTATGCAAGACACGGGTTTCAGCTGTCGCATTCCTTGTGTCAAGCCACTCTTGAACAAGAGACAGCATCAGAAGCGTCTCGCCTGGGCTAAAGACAAAAAGGACTGGACTGCTGCTGAGTGGTCCAAAATTATGTTCTCTGATGAAAGTAAATTTTGCATTTCCTTTGGAAATCAAGGTCCCAGAGTCTGGAGGAAGAGAGGAGAGGCACAGAATCCACGTTGCTTGAGGTCCAGTGTAAAGTTTCCACAGTCAGTGATGGTTTGGGGTGCCATGTCATCTGCTGGTGTTGGTCCATTGTGTTTTCTGATGTCCAAGGTCAACGCGGCCGTCTACCAGGAAGTTTTAGAGCACTTCATGCTTCCCGCTGCTGACGAACTTTATGGAGATGCAGATTTCATTTTCCAACAGGACCTGGCATCTTTACACAGTGCCAAAGCTACCAGTCCCTAGTTTAAGGACCATGGTATCCCTGTTCTTGATTGGCCAGGAAACTCATCTGACTTTAACCCCATAGAAATACGCCAGACCCAACAATTCAGAAGAGCTGAAGGCCACTATCAGAGCAACATGGGCTCTCATAACACCTGAGCAGTGCCACAGACTGATCGACTCCTTGCCATGCCGCATTGCTGCAGTAATCCAGGCCAAAGGAGTCCCAACTAAATATTGAGTGCTCTACATGCTCATACTTTTCATGTTCATACCTTTCAGTTGGCCAACATTTCTAAAAATCCTTTTTTGCATTGGTCTTAATTGATATTCTAATTTTCCGAGATACTGAATTTGGGACTTTCATTAGTTGTCAGTTATAATCATCAAAATTAAAAGAATTAAACATTTGAAATACATCAGTGTGTAATGAATGAATCTAATATACAAGTTTCACTTTTTGAATGGAATTACTGAAATAAATCAACTTTGTCATGATATTCTAATTTTATGACCAGCACCTGTATAACATTTTAACTTTGTGCTTTGTTCTCTGATAACAGTTTACATAAGATAAAAAATATTTCCTATACCTACTGTATTACATTTAATATATTTTACTAGTTTGGGAAATAATACTTAATTCAGAGGTGTGTTTCTGGAGTATTCCATTTATCTAAAGCTGATTGGTGAAAATTAAAATGTATTCAAATGTGTTATGTAAATTAACCTAACTGATTAAAGGATGCTTTTCTGTAAGGGCTGGTTTATACTTCACTCTCAGAGCACGTACGCAAATGTATCATGGCTGCCACGTCTTCCCAGTGTTCTTTTCCTCAAAAATGAATGAGAAGCAGCAAAAAAATGGGCCGGCGTAGTGTGTTCAAGTTGGAACCTGATGTTACAGTCCTTGTTCAACAGCAACAGCATAATGTGACAGCAAGCTGCTTTGCAGATCCTACAGGATCAATGTGTGTTATTCAAGGTTTGATGAATGGTTTGATGTGGTGAAGCAAATCATCAAACTTCAATGCTGACACACAAATGTATTAGTGGTGCTTTTCTTCATATATTTCTTGCAAGCAATACAAGCGTCTTGTTAAAGCATGTATGTTACATTTTACAGATAAGTTAATTTTAATAATTAACACTGTTAATAATTACACATCTGGGCGTGTCACAGTGGTGGAGCAGTCTTGCTGCTGCCTTACAGCAAGGAGTCACATACCTGTGATCTCTGCCTGGTGTTTGCATATTTTCCTGGTGGGTTTCCACAGTGTGCTCCAATTTCCTTCTAAGAACATGCAGGTTTGGGGATTACTAAAATTACACTAATTTATGTGTGTGCTCATATTCACCTTGCGATGAGCTGATGCCCCTTCCGGGGATTGTTTCTACCTCGCGCCCAATGGTAGCTGGAATGGGCGTGTCCTTGGATTTATGGATGTAATCATTAAACATCCATCCTTTTCAGAGATACCGTGGCAAGGTGTCCTGAAAATTTAATGGATGTTAGGGCAATTCACAACACAATGAATTTGAACGTTGTTTTCTCCACATGATGATATCTCTGCCATCTAGTGGAATCCTCCAGATTTACATAAAGTACTTGCACAGGTATAAACAGCACACTGCTGCATAGCAATAGTGTCCATTGGCACTATAAACCTGACTTTAGATTGTTCAGTCTGCCATGATCCTTTGAGGAAGGTACATGGGGGTTCCACCTATAGGTGCGAATAAAGAATGGCCATGTTGAAATTTCACATATAACGATGGCTCAAGACTCTTCTTTATTTTGTACTTCCACATCAGCATTCAATGACTATTACTAAAATCATAAGAATAAAAATGACTCAACACTATTAAAGTTTTTCTCCCTTGGTTCTCATGCCAATTTTGATTTATACAAGAAATTGTTTTATTCTTTATACTTGAATATCTCTCCTATGTCTTTTCCATCTATTATGTAACTATCACAAACAGAAATACTTGCATTATTAACAGTATTGTGATCATGAACTGTAAATGTGAAAAGTATCTTTTCTAATGTGTATATGTGGTACAATGCAATAAGCTTATAAAAAGCGTTCTATTCCCATAATATTTTAAGCTGTAGGCTGCCAGTTTTTACTTACTTGAATATCTTTCTTGAAGAAGTTGTATCTTCAATGTATGGTCATAGCTCAGGGATTCTGCAGCATTTTTAATAAGCACAAAATAATTTTCTTTACCAGATAAAAAGCTCATGGTCACTGAAGCTCATTTACTGCTGCACACTAAATTGAAAATTGCAAAACATCTTTTTTTGGTAACGATATAGGTTGTATTTTATTAATAATATCTCTGCTCTACATGGGGCATCAAGCAGTAAGGTTGCTGTAGTTTACTGTGCATGTCTTTTCTTTTTCTCCAGTCATTCCAAATGAAAATATTAGATTAAAATAATGACAGTTATACAATTAAAACAATTCTATTTATGTATTTATTATGTCATTTGTCCATGAAATGTTAAAACAATAGAAAAGTGACAAGAACCAATACCTGAAATATTTTATTAATACCACTATCTGGAATTTAGTATAAGAGATCTAAAGGCCTGCATATTACCTACATAATTTAAAACACTTCCTCATAGTTGATGAGCCACAGATGCTGTCTCACTACTATTTCTTTACAAGTTGCTAAACTGAAATATTTTACAACTAGCTGACGCCCGCCGTAGCATACGGTGGTGTAAGAATAGGAATGGAAAACGGTGAGAAAGGAATTCAGAAATCAAGAAGAAAGAAATACTTCTTGAAAGACGCAGTTGTGAATAGGTGTTTTGCTGGAGGCCGTTTGTGTCAAGAAATAACCCACTGATAGGAACAGGCCATTGCCGGATCCCGGAATAGAGATGACATTGTACAAAAACCCGTCAACAGAGAACATACTGTCCTTCATTTTATAACAAAGGCTTAGGAAACAACCATCGCAGTATAATGAAAATAGCAAGGAGCGAAACCAATGTCAATGGTCGAGAGACAACCTTCCTGTAGCAGGCTACAGAAAAGATACCCAGGCGCACACATGGCCGAAGTGAAAGGTCACACAGTCAGGCTAGATATAGGGCGTTGACGTGACACCAATGGTGTCATGAGAGAGAAGCAGGGAACGGGGTAGTCCGAAGAAGGAATAGGAATCGAGAAAAGCAGCGTGGGGGTGTATGGGAGGCTGCAGGCAGCGTGGGGAAGGGTTTGGAAGAGGAGGAATAGGAATCGAAAAATGCTGTGTGGGCTGCGTGTCGGGGGGACCGGTTTTGAAGAGGAAGCAGGACGAACCAGAAGAGAAATATACAGAAGAGAAGAGACGGAGGTAGATACAGAAATCTTTTTGCTTCTGTGACACCCATATTTCTACTTTATACTGAACTGTTGGTTTCTCACGAACTGACGGGTGCAAGTCTAGCACGTGGACATGTATATAAATTATGGCTTAGCCCAATAGTTTAAAAATGATTTACTTACAGTAGAGCATGTTAATTGGTTAAGTATGTTTGCTCACTGTTTTGTGCAATTTAAAGTTGGCTGTCATCATGTAATATATTGCTCCTTTCCTTACTGACAGCCTTCAGTTCTCTGAGATGGATCCTTTGTCAGGATATCATGGAGGCATGGTCCACTTGAGTCAGTTGGTGACATGGTGACCATTCAGTCTTCTATAAAAACAGACCAGGAAACATGGTAAAACTTCAGCTATTCTCTATCTTGCTGTTTTTCCATTGCATTGCAGGTAGTTTTTGATATTAAAAACATAACTTGCTTTTGTTTCAGCAAGGTATATTTTGATAATATTTTTGCCTTATTGTTACTTGTTTTATTCTATTGTTTCTGCATGATTGTGTTGTTTGGGCTTAACGTGATAAATTTGGAATTTTTTTAACACTCTTTTCTATAGTTTATCACATTTTTAGTATTGCTGCTTATTATTTATCATTTTTACCTCAATGCTATTTTGCGCCATTTTTTTATGGTCGTGGCCATGTTTCTTTGCATCATTGCACAGTTACTAGACTCATGGCCTACACGATTTTACATGTAACTCTTTATATTTAAGATTACAGTACACATACCTTTGTATCCAAGCTTTTGGATAAATACAAGAAGTCACTACAAAGAATCACATTATTGTAGCTAGGGAACGTATTTCCAGTCAGTGTAAGGACCTGTTTTTGTCCTCTCTTTTCCAACAGTGATTTTTACAAGGGATTTTAGCTTTGGTTACCGATATTTTGTTTTTTACTTTTTGACCCCTGTTACAGTTTTGACTTTTATTTTGCCAAGCCCCTTTTAAATCATTATCTTCTGGTCAAAATATTGTTCAGTAAATTTTTTAAGTTACCATTGTCATCAAAAGTCACAATACTCATTAGGTACTGAGAAAGAATATTTAGAGTTAAAAAGCTTCAGTGTTCCTGAATAATAAGAAGTGTGGTGCTAATAGAATTATTGGAATGTGTCACTTAGGCATTAAATAAGGATTTGTTAAACTAACCGAACAAATGTAATCTAATGCAGATATTAACCTATAAGAATGTATTTCTTGTGCTATTAATGTAATGTATTGAACTAACTTTATGTAACCTTTGATATTTTATAAGCTATGTGTGTACGAAGAATGAGGAAATAAGTATTGTGTAATCTGCTGAAGTTGCACACACCCTGTGACAGGATAAGAAATTGCTTCAACTGGTCTTGTGTGTGTGCGGTGCTGACAAAGGCGTATTGGTTAAGACTGTGAATGTGCAGATAACTGTTTTATTTGTAAGAAACACTGTGCACTCCTGCACGTTCCAATCCAGGGTATGACCGTAAGCTATAGCAATACTATGTATGACCTCAAAATGAACTGCCATATTTCCTCTTTTTGTTTAATAAACAAGCTGGGTATAAAAAGGGAAACTCCCTGTCAGCTGCAGGTTAACAGCAGGCTGTCTGTAGCTAACTGAGCTGATGGCTGCTGCAGCCTCCTGTTCGCCAAGAATAAAGAAATTGCTTTTTACTTTACATTGGTGTCCGTCTCCTGTCGTTTCTGGCTTTCAGCGACCACAGTACTTATGGTTAGGCACGTGCTCAAGCTATGTTATGCAGATGAACGAAGTCTAGATAAGCTCATTGTAGTGCTCATTGTTTTTGTTCCATTTTAATTTGCATGTTTTAAGGCTTTTAAGGATTTAAACAACATGTATACTTCTTATTTATTCTCCTGTCACTTTTTGAGGCAACATGGTAAAAGAGAGATGAAAAAACCAGGAGATGAAGTTAAAGAGAAAAACCAAAAGATTATCTAAGAACACACAGGTTGAAAACAGAAAGACAACTAAACTAGACATCAGGTTTTAAGAACCAAAGAGAAGGTTATGGTCAAAAGCAAAGCAAAGTCAAAACCATGAATAGTTAAACCTATTAGGATTTTTGACCAAAGAACTTTAACAAAATTCTTTGAAGTCCTTAGTTCAACAGAGGGATGTCTGTGAGTGCTGGGCATCAACTGTTTACACCAGAAAAATCTGAGATATCACTTCTAAGTTGCAACCAGTTATGTGATGGCAACAAGAACTGGTGCCTTAACAACTGCTAAATAAAATGGTCCAGGATGGTGAAAGTCTCTGTCACTAATCAAAGTCATATCTAAAAGTTAATTTCCAAAATTTAGAACAGTAAAGTTTTCTAAACCATAGAGTCAGAACAGTGCATAATAAAATTTCTAAATACCAATTTTTTTTCTTCATTTAAACTCTTTGTTTTTCTTCTGTTTGTCTTTTCTTTTGTTCCTGATTTGCATCCAACTAGTCTCTCTGTGCTTACCTAGAGCAAAAATGTGACAAGCATCCTGAGATCTTCTCTTGCTTATATATAAATAGGATGTCACAAGTCTGTAAATACATGATGTATGAGGGGAGGTCTCCCTCTCTTACTTTGCAGCAACAGTAGTCTTATGGATGTTGTTAAAAGACTTTGTGGTAAAGCAAAAGTCCACAGATAAAACTTTAGAATTACCAGCTAGTCTACATTCATCTCACTATTCCTGTGGCCACAAGCAACAGAACAGAATTAATGAGATTGTGAGCAGAAAGCTGCAAAATGAGACGTAGCTGGACTGACTTTCTGTAATTGGACGAGGATCTTGTAAAGATGAGGAGAAGGCAGTTCTGGTAGTTTGAGCATTTACTTAGAATGTTAATTGGCACCTTCATGTCTAGATGTTTTTTCATGTATGAAAATGTTCTATATAAATAAATGTTGCTGATGTTATTGTTGTTTTTATCAGTCCCATTCAGGTCAAGGTGGTACGTCTAAATGCGTTGTAAACTGGTATTACTGTATATTTTGATGCACTTTTATGAAAGGAAGAATTTTTTTGTAGTATATAGAGGCCAAAGCAAACATTTTGCTAAGAGTCACCAGATTTCACTTTCACATTCAAAACTTACACAAATGGAAATTGAATTAAAAGTTACATTTCTTATTCTTATAAAACATCTTTTAGTATTACTATTTTACTTTTGTATGTTTTTTAAATTCTTTTGGCTTGAAATATCATTTGCTTTTTTGTAATATTAACTGTGAAAGGCATCTTAATAAAATTAAGCTTAATCTACCTCAATCAGTTTGTGGGAAGTGATGTAGTAATGTAATGGTTGGTGCTGCTGTTTTACAGATCCAAGTTCCCGGATTGAATTTCTGCCCAAGTCAATGGCATTATGGAGTTAGCACCTTCTATCCATATTGGAGTGTGTGTTACGCAGATATCCGCCAATGTCCTAAGGTTAATTGGCAGCTCCTACTTAGCTTATTTTGGTTGAGTGAGTGCATAAATGTGCCTTGTAACTGGTTTGCTGTTTAAATGCCTTGGAAATATGTAAAACTAGAAAAACATTAGTCTCAGAAAATTGATGGACAGACAGATGAATAACTGATGAATTAATTGCTTATTCTGATAGCCAGTTGTGAGATGGAATTTGAGTCAGGCTAGAAGGAAAACTAAAGAAGCCACATATTACTACCATGCTGTACAGTTTTGTAAATAAGGTACCTTGATCAATGCCTACTGCAGTAATGTAGTTATTCATTTTGCTTCCTTTAACTTCATCCGGTAGGCCTGCTTTAAGGTTTTCTAATGTGCAAGTTAAGCATAGAATATGATGTTCCACCAGAATGATGGTAAAAATCAAGTCAGATTCATAATCAAAATACTTCAGATATGCAGTTAACTCATTGAATGTTTATATTAGAATTATAAGCTACTATGAGAGTAATCCAAAAAATATTGTTTCATTTCATTATCATGTAAAACCTCACATTTGAAATTCAAGATTTTTTAACATTGTATTGTAAATTCTAACAAAGTGAAATTGAAACTTAATACCATATTACTTTTATCTTCCATGAAAATAACAGAATATTTTTGTTGATTTTGTTCTGGTGGCTATGTGTCTATGATTTCTACCACTAATTGATTTTTTTTGTTAAATGCAAGACATTTAAATTATTTGTGCTGGACAACACATTTGTAGGCCTTCTTTAGTATATACAGTGCAGTTGCATCTTTGACACTACTTCCATATACATACAAACTCAGTAGACTCAGTAAACTCACAGGAATGTGTGTTACAAATTCAATTTAACGTAAATAAATGCCAAGGTTTATACATAGCAGTAAGCTGTAGTAGTTGAATAAAATATTACATATAACTAGTAAAATACACAACAAGAAATTACAGGCAAAAATATAATACAATAAAATGTACCTCGGATTTTTAATTGGAACATTAGGGATGTGGTTGCAATAGTTAATAGTTCTTGCTACTTGCGAGAATCATCTTTGTCAAACAGCTAACTGTGCCCTTGCAGCACCAGTTTCTTCAGCTGTCTGAATGAAATATTTGGAATACAATTCTCTTTCACTTTTTCTGCTGTTTGGTTTGTTCATCTTAGCTGGTACATTGCTCTTATTATCTGAGCCAGGACGTTTATCTATACTCACTTTGATTGACCCTTATCCTCCAAGATATTAAGTTATATTTTTGATATCAGCAGTTCAGCTTTGAAACTTTCCTGATACAATCTTTATGATTATGATCTGTTAATGTATGCCCTTCAGCAACACTTTTCATCTGAAAGAAGAAATTTGAATAATACACAGACATAACCATAGGATGTAACAAACAAATTACACATTTCGATTATGTAACAAGGGGTCTGGAGTTACAATATATATATATATATAATGGGAAAGAGTTGGGATTTCTATTGGACTCGTCACTATCTTCAACCACACAGTATAAAGAGATTAAAAAGGCTACTAGATTAAGCAGCGTTCTGTGTGGATTGCACTTTGACAGTTTATAGAAAAGCTTTACCTGTATATCATTTCTATGTAGGCCACATCTGGATTATTATTATTATTAATCAATTACAGTTATGGTCTCCATTTTATAGGAGGGACATAACAGCACTATAGTGATGCAGTAGTAGCACTGCTGCCTTGCATTGAAGACATGGGTGTTACACTCATGAGTGCTCTCTGTGTGGAGTTTGAATATTCTCTCATTCTCTCCTGGTTCACCAGTTTCCTCCCGCACTCTAAAGACATGCAGGTTAGGTGGACTGGTGGTACTAAATAGGCCCCTGATGTGTGTGTGTGTGTATCCACTCTGTGATGGGCTGGTACCCTTTCCAGAGATTGTTCCTACCTTGTGCTTGATGCTGCCCACAACCCTGATCTTCATAGGCAGTTTTAGAAAATGGATGCATAACAGTAATGCAAGCCAATAGTGTTATTTCACTACTACGGGGTGTTGGCTGTGAAAAAGTAGAGACTAAACAGAGAAAGCCTAAGAAGAGCGATATCTTAAATAATGAAGATGACTAAATCATTTGGATTTTAGCTGTTGACTTTGGCAAAGAAACAAAATCAGAGACAAAAATACTTAAGGGTCAATTTCATGGAGATGCTAGAAGATTTTTCTTTATACAGGCAGCTCTGGATACTGTACATGAAAAAAGTGGCTTAACTGTGAAATCAGAAGCAGCACCTTGGGGAACTTTAAATTTCAGATTGACCTTTTTTATTTTTTGGACACATTGGGTGAGAAGGAAAATTTTTATTACAATGTGTTGTTTTGAATGGCCAAGTAGCCTTCTTGCCTTTACTCTTTTAATAATAACAAACAATTTTAAATTATAAAATCATTTAACTAACACAGGTTGTGAAAACTGTGCTATAGCAGAATAACAATACTAAATAAATATTCATTTTTTTCACTGGAGTATTAATTTAAAAAAGCATGTCTGTGTAGTTTATCAAAGACCTTGCTTACTAAACATGCTTTACACATTTCACTAAACAGAGAAGAAAAGAGGAAGTATTGACAAAATCATTATTCATTTTGGTGTCAGAATCTTTTAAAGATTAATATGTTCTATAAAATAATTCTGGTATATAACTGCCAATATACACTGATGTTACATATATTATTATTCTTAAATGTAAAAATCAAAATACTAACAAAGACCACACATTACATTTATAAAAAAAACTTTGTTTTTGAGGCTAATAGTTTTAGAAATTCTGAAAAGCAGCAAGCTTCAGATAAATGTATGCCCTGAAATTCCCACTGTTCCCCTGAGGTCTGCTAAGTCCATTGCTCAAAACACTTGGACACTTTCCAGATACCACTTCATGGCACACTGCCTCTGGATACAGGCCACTCAGCAAGGGCCAATTCAAAAGGCACTGTAGTTCTTTAATCCAACACTCAATAAGCCATGCAGATATAGTATAGTGATCATAATTTAAACTTTTATTAGTAACGTGAAATGCTGAAACTTTTAAAGTGTTTTTTCATTTATGTACAATAGGTTACATAAATCACGTGAACTATTTCATTTGTTTCATCTGTGCTTTATTGTTTCTCTTTCTTTGGCATTTTTTTGATGTTGATTATTTTCCTTTCAGCTGAAAAAAAATGCAAAGCTAATTTCAAGTAGTAAAATCACTTGTATTTTTCTTGTGTCAAACAGAAACACAGAAGATATACAGTTTATATGTGTATGAATAATGACAACGGAAAAGTAAAAAAAAATTAAAGAATGGTTCATGTGATTTAGCTATTCCCTAGCATGAAAGGTAATCAGCATAATTTAATAAGGAAATACAGTACATTTACTGTACAAACCTAATGATACAAGATCAGTACAAATCAAATTTTAATAAAAATGTATGCAAGAAAACTCCCTGTACTACCAAAAGTGTCACATGAAAAATGCACTGTATTTGCTTAGTTGAAATTCTTAGAAAAATTGGTGTATTGATAAAATATTTTGTTATTTATTTGTCCATTTTGCCACATCTGAATTTCTGCTTTGCATTAATAAACTTTATCTAATCTAATCAAATCTAATTTTATTTCTGATATAAAAAGCATACTATATACATTGCAGTATAACAGCATTCTTAAATGCTGCTTCTATAGCAAATTCCTTAATCTCAATAATTTATTTTAAGTAACTTTGTTACGTTTCCTTTTTAATTTAAGAAACAAGACAACTTAAGAAGCAAAACATAAAACAAAACGCAATCCAATAATGTAAAAAATAACCAAGCAAGTATAATAGTATTGTGACAACTCAGCAGTCTCACCAATGTATCTGTTACAGGAGAAGAGAGTATTGCTGTGCCAAGGGTCAGTGAGGGATTCAAAGTACACTATACTAATTCAAACTATGGGGGGTGGAGTCTCTGGGAAACAAGCCATCCAATCAATTGTTGAACATGGTTAGGGCTGGAGAAAGCCAACTGCTCCATGCAAATCTGTTGCTGGGAGGTCAGGGGAGCAGCATCCCTCCCACAGTAGAGAGAAGAATCAGGGACCAGAGCAACTGTTTCTGTGGTTACTGGCAGTGATGATACAGGAGCATCTGTGATTGACAGTCCTACTTAAGAGTCAGCAGAATCCATAACTGGGACCAGTGAGCTGAGAAGAGCCACAGACTTAGGAGCTGCAGCTGAGTGAAGAAAGAGTGGTCATCACAGTCAGGACTCTCAGTTGGCATGCTTAGCGGCTTTTAACACTGGAGTGTATATTTGAGTATAGCAGAATGTACATCGTTGTCTTGGAAATAGTTCAAGCTGTAAATAAACAGCCGGAGGAGCCTTTCCTCTTCCTTGTGTGTGTGTGTATTTGTTCCATTCCTGTGTGTGCTCCTGAGGAGTCACCACAGTATGTTTCAAAGGCACTGCATAAAAATCAATCAACCGCCTCCTATTGAAGAAAGTTTTAAAGTTACAGAGCTACTGCTAAAATATTAGATACAGTATTAGATACAATAGTGCACAAGTTATAAAAATTCACAGGCCTGGCATGTTTACAGTAGAATTACAAGAATGAGTTCTTACCAAGTTATGAAAAAATTCTGACCCTATACTTTTAGAGAGTATTTGAGTCTTACAATTTTGAGACAATATAGATCAAAATTTACTCACTGAGTTATATGTTGATTGGGATTTTTTTTTAGATTAAGTAAAATAAGTCTTGATGTTTTGGTGTTCTTTAATCTTACACAGGTTCAGAGTCATTTGGATATCACCAACAATATCTAGGCACTGCTCCTGTCCCTAAAGCATTAAAATTAGATTTTTTATTTTCTGTGATTCTTTCAGGAACATTAAACAAATTTTAACAAAGGGTTAGAAATTAAATACTTTTATAGTGTATGGTTTATTTACCCAACCACCTAATTTGCGCAAGCAACCCTTTTTGAAATATACTAAGTGCTTGCAAAGTGTAATAAATTACAAAAAATTGTTTTGGCCAATAATATCAATGATATGGATAGCTTAAAAATGGAACTCATTGCACATACGATAAAAAAAAAATTTAACATAGAAGTTTGATGCTTATTAGGACACTTTGAGTCTTATTTCATTAATAAGCAAGAAAATTTGTGACAAGCACACTTTTAAAGAGACTTTAACTCCTTACACAGTTTTGCTACAAAAATACTGTTCTCTGCTTTAGCTTTACAAGCAAAAACTTATTTATTTGCTTAGACATTTGTTTTCAGTATATCAGATCGGAGATGTTAATTGTTTTTACTGTTTGAACATCCATCAAAATTAATGAAGCAAACTTTATCTTGAAATCTTGAAGTAACGAATTACCTACGATTCATTTTAAATTAATTATAAACCTTTTAAGATGTTTTAACATACTGGCACTGATGTAAATGTATCAGAATTTACATATACTCTATATGTTTGTATTCCAGGGACACTATATATATAAAAATGAAGCTCATTTAATTTTTTTCAGATTGCCATGATTTTTTAAAGTTGTATTTTGTTCTTTAAATGTGTTGCAGGTAACATTTTGCTATATTCAATTTCTATGTTACATTTTTTAAAAATGTTGACATCACCATTGTCAAAAATGTTTAAATACCTGATTGCAATTTTTACACTAACACCATTCAAGTGAGAATTGTTAGTTCCAACATTTAAAACTAATGAAACATGGTATACTCAACTGAAATTGTAGAAACTGTTTTTTTTCATCCCAATTGACTTTTTCCAGTGTGGCCTTTTTTAAGGAGGGAAGTGACTTATTTTTCTTTAGCTTGGTGTCAGGAATGGGCTTGGGCTTTGCTCCTTAGTCTTTTAACATGCTTTTGCCTCAAACCCCTCTTCTCTTGTAATGCTGCATAGTAACCCTTGTTATGCAGTAGTCACATAATCAAGGGGTTGAAAACATAAAAAGTGGAGCATTGAATGATGGACTGCTCAAGCATTTGCCTTTGTGCTTTGCTGTAGCCATTTTTCTATAGCCCCTCTTGTTTTAGTGATTTTTTAAAAATTCTTTCTACTTTGACCATCACTTCATTAGATAGATAGATAGATAGATAGATAGATAGATAGATAGATAGATAGATAGATA
>JANRMT010062808.1:30212814-30226800 GCA_026402145.1 Polypterus bichir lapradei | reverse complement strand
ATAGATAGATAGATAGATAGATAGATAGATAGATAGATAGATAGATACTTTATTAATCCCAAGGGGAAATTCACATTAGTATTTAAACTTGGCTAATGATTTTTGGCTAGTTAGAATTTCTCTTTTTGAGAATCAAAATGTTACTCTGCAACAGACACCGGTAAGATTCAATAATTAAAGCAAAGCCACAGCCCATTCCTCCCAGTGTGTGCTTTAAATTTTTAATTTATTTATTGTCACTTTCTTATATATTACTAGCTGCATTACCCAGTTTTGCCTAGGAAGCTTCATAAGACAATGGGTGTCAGTTATAGTGCTGTTGGTTAATCAGGTGTATCAGAGGTACTATGTAACTAAGAGCATTTCTCTACAGAATATTTGTATTTTTTTAACCAAGGGTTAATATTATTGGCAGGTAGTGTGGTGTAGTGGTTAAGGCTTTTGACTTCAAACCCTAAGGTTTTGGGTTTAAATCCTGCTACATACTGTATACTGTGTTGCCCATGAGCAAGTCAATTCATCTGCCTGTGCTCCAATTGGAAAAACCAAAGAAATATAACCAATTGTTTCTCAGATGTTGTAAGTTGCCTTGGATAAAGGCATCAGTCAAATAATAATTAATAATAATACTATCAAGTCACTGGAGCTGGATACTTGTGAACATGTTATCTACAATTGTCTATGAGTAAACCATTCCTGCTTTAGATCAATTCCTGCCTTTTCCTAGTGACTTGGATGTTGTTGATGGTCATTGCACAATTTTAAAAGAAATTTTATTCTTTTGATTTGAAACTGGTAATCGTCTATATTCCCTTTAAGCTGTGGCTGTGCACCTTTTTTCTGGGTGCCTCACAACACTTTGATTGCCGTGCAGCGGTTAACATACTGTTCATTCACCTTCCCACACAGCATTTATGAAGAGCCATTTTGCAGTTATTTCACCTTTCCTTCTTGGGTAATGCATCCCACTACTCACACAATTCCAGAGATCAACCCTACCCATTGTCATTAATGTAATGATAATGCACAGTGCTAATTACAGATACAAAACCCTCCCTCATGTGTTGCTTATGTTTTGATGATTGGAGGCATTTAATTAACATTACTCCCGCTACCATTGTTTCTGTGAGAGTGGCTCACAGTGCTCAACACTTCATAGGGATCTGCTCGTTTACCTTCACACCAGGAGGTCGATGGTATGAAAAAGACAACCAAGATGAGAGTTGATATGCATCTTAAGAATGCCAACAAAAAAAAACAGAGCTTGCTAACCATGGAGCATTGCATCTTTTACCATTTCATAACATGGTGTCTGTTTTTTCCTCTTTAGGACACAACACCTATCTTCAGTGGTCCATCCTATTGGTCAAAGGTGGTATTCGTATAATCCATCAACTACGTCTGCTGGTCTTTCATCTGCATAAAGCACACGCTCAGTGCAGCGCTGCGCATGAAAGTTAGCATATTATTAATAAATATCGACAACTAAACATTTATCGATAAATAAAAAAATGTATTGGCTAATTTTCTTTTTTATATAACATCAGCAAACTTCAATCAAATCCATCAAGTTATATTTCAAATTTTGCGGTCTTTATTTTTACTATTGTACGGGGCTTTTTACTTTTTATTGTAGGGGGCTTAGATATTGATATATCTAAGTACACTTTCTTAGCCCATACCTGCAAAAATTTCAGCTTTTCAATTAAATGGAAAATAGTATTTTGTCGATGAATGAGTCAGTTTAAATTTGCATTTTATATATATATATTGTGAAGAGGGGGGCTGAACACACTCCTAGAAGACGCAGTCGCTCCTCCAAAACCCCCTCTTAAATAGTGATACAGTGGGAAACAAATACAGTTTTTTACCTCCTCTTTACTCGATTACCTGCTGCTTCTGTGCCATGTGATCTACTTCTCATGCAACGCTTCAAACATTTAAAAGCCTGTACAGCAGCTGTCCTTTTGTCTTTTTGCATTGTCTCTCTTCTCCCCCAGACATCCTCTGCTTTATTATGCTGTATACGAATAAAGCTTATGTTTCTTGAAAACGCTGAATGAATCTGTGCAACTGTGTGAAGCAAACCTGACAAAATATATATATATATATATATAGTATATATATATACAGTATACAGTATATATATATATATAGTAAAAGATCAGCCTCGGCACAGACAGACACGGACTCCAAATGTACAAAACACGCACCATTTATTTCCCCCAGCACACCAACACAGTGCACAAACATACCAAACTCTACTCAGTCCTTTCTCTTTGTTCAGGCCACCTCCATTCCTCCTCGTAAGCTCCATCCTCTTCCACCTGACTCCGGCTCTCTGAGTGGTGGCTGCAGGCTCCACAAATTATTTACTGGGTCCCTGCCTTGCACCAGGCAGAGAGTCCCATCTGGGATGCCATGTGAAAGATAGCTCGGCCACAGACAGACACGACTCCACATGTCCACAACACACATGTTTTATTTCCCTTTTCTTACACACAACACAGCACAAGCACAGTACCCAAAGACTTACAATCCTTTTCTTTCCTTCTTCTGCCACCACTACTTCACTCCTTGCAACTCCGTCCTCTTCCACCCGACTCTGGCTCTCTGAATGGAGTGAGGTGGCCCATTTTATAATGCACCCGGATGTGCTCCGGGTGCTCCCTGAAGATCTCCCTGCAGCACTTTCTGGTGTGGTGGAAGTGCTGCATGGGAACCCGGAAGCACTCCAGGTGTACCTGCTTCTTGGTTCAGCAGCACTTCCTGGTGTGGTGGAAGTGCTGCGTCCCAAGGCTCCTTAGTCCTTTGGGCGCCCCCTGGCGGTGGCAACGGATCCCCACAGGGTTGAGCCTTCCAGTTCCGTGGCTCCCACACAATCCCACAATCCTCTTGTGTCCTAAAGAAGGAATTGCCCCTCTCCCGGTTCCCTGCTTCTCCAGGCCTCCTGGTGGGGCCAGGTCCCCGGCTGTCTATCACAATATATATATAAAATTTTATGCTGTGGTTTATTTATTTATTTATTTGTTTGTTTGTTTGTTTATTTTTTAGATGTTGTGGGCAACACTTTGAAAATGTCTGGCATAACAAGTTGACTGTAGCTGTCATTGTATCATGAATTTTCTGCACACGCCAACTTCTGATGTCAGTCTCTTCAGTAATATATATATAAGGACAGGACCTGGAAATGCTACTCATCTGAACAATAAATAAAGAGCAACTCACTTTCTTTTGCTGTCGTTACAATATTTCAGAAAATTAGCCTCTGTTTGGCTTATTAACTTTGAATTTTGCATTGCCTTTACACCTCAGCGTTATTTATTGTACCACTTTGCAGTTTATTTAGTGTAAATTGACCTGTCTCTTGTAAATTCTGCAATTCTGAAGTAGCAGCAATTGAAGGTGGAAAACTTTTCCCATTTAATGGATAGGCCTTCACAGCTATCACTCCAGATCTTTCTCTTATTTTCCCAATTACAGGTTATATGTCAATTGTTTTACATTTTCTTATTTTACCTTAGCATCCTCTTCATCACTGCATGGTGATCAAGATTATCTTAATTGTTAGTTGTTTTTGATGCTTCACAGGCATCATGGAAGCGTTTTATCCAATGGTAAACAACAGCTTTATGGAAATAATTATCGGCAAACACAATAGTTATTTAGATTAGTACTTCTTCTTTCGACTGCTCCACAGCGGATCATCTAGTTATTTAGATTAGATAAACATTATTAATCCCACTGGAAAATGCAGGAGGTTTTAAATTAAAGGAGGTTTTATGTTCCACTTTTACAATGTTTCACACAAAATTCAGTGCACAAACATTTCTTCTATTTTTTTTCCAAATTTTAGTATAAAATCAATCTTTGGATACATCTTTCTCAACACTGGCATTAGAAAAATGGCTTGCTCATGGGATAGATAAACTTTTCTCCTTTGTACACACCTCAGCAGAAGTCACCATCCCTATTTTATGACCTAAAATACAGAAAGAATAAGAACTTTTTTATAAGAGTTGGGAAACTGTATATTTATTGTTCCTATAAATCGCAATCAACTGTAGATTGACTGTAAACCTGGCCTGCGGCATTGTACCAGTGCAAGAAATGTGGCATGTTGTAAGTCGGGTGATCAGATGTGATGGCTGCTAGAAGGAACCTGATCTTGTTTGCCATCTTTCTGTCTAGCTATATGTGGATATAAAATTTTGATTGCTAGGAAAATAAAAAGTTAAAACCAGAAAGTGCACAGCTGAAAATTAAAAAATAATTTTTTCTCTAAACAAGCCTCTCATTGTTTCCTGAATCTCAACAGAAGCGTACGTCATAAAGAGAAATGACTTAAGTAGCATTTTAGCAGTAATTGCAGTTGCCTTTGTGGAGTGACATTGTTTTTATTGCAATACATTTAAATTTGAAACAGCCTCAAGCACTTTTTAAATTGAAATAAGTTTTTCCATTTTTATTCTAAAATAGCTTTCTGGCTGTCTGCCAGTTCTCATATTTTTTACATGTGAAATCAAGAATAAATATGTTTAACTAAGCAATACAGGAATGTAACCATGATTACCAAGTAAGAAACCTTGGTGTCCTTTCTTGAGAATCCCCACTCCCATAAGCTTTATTGCATGTGCAGAACAGCTCATTTTTACAGATTGTTTGGCTTATAAAATTATATCATAAATTAAATAACTTAATCAGAACTAACACTGAGTCAGTAGTGAGAATTTGCATTGCTTTGACTGTCAGACATATTATTTTCCCTCTGGACCATTTTATCTATCAATCAAAAAAATATGATCACTCTCAGGGTTCCTGTTAGGATAAATCAGATGTATTATTATATTATGCAATAGTTTGCTGATTGTCATCATTATACATTTAAAGTTTTTACATCACCTGTTGCTTTTAATGTTTGGTGTAATTTCATTATCAATAAACCCTTTGCAGGTCAAGTTAATGGGCTCATGATTTGCTGATACAAGACAAATGCTCAAATTCTCATATTATGTAAATGTTACAAATGCATATTCTGGCCTTTGGAATGTGATGCTAAAATGTTTATTTTTCTGAAACTAAAGTGTAAAGAATTCCTCAATAAATGCATTAATAATTACTAGTATGCAACTTATTTATATAAAAATATACTTACATACATTTCAACACCAAAACATAATATTCTTCACCAAGTTTTGTTTATTGCTATGTAGTTGGTCAATCTTTTAACATCTGACATATATAATCTAACCCTCACAATGGCATGCTTAAAAACTCCAGCTTCCAGTTTCTGTAACCTATTCTTCCAGACCTTTTTCATGTCTTAAAAAAGGTTTATTAGCACTAAATTAAGAAACTATGGAGACAGCCTGAACTCTGGAATGTAAACGTTGTTTCAGATCATTACTGTGTAAATCCCAAACATTCTTCACTGCTTCTGCTGCCCCTGAGAAAAGTACATGTACTGTAGCAGTAATTCCATTTACTAAAACACTGCACCTGCAAATTCTGTAAGCCTGTCTTTGGTGATGATGACGCAAAAAGTCTTGATTTGTAACTCAGTACAGAATGCTAAAAGAATACTGTAGGAAATATTGTTTAAAGTATACAATAGAAATAAAATTAATTATATAAAATTCTTTGCAATCAGTGAAACAAAGAAAAGTAAAACTTTTTAAGTACATGAGGAATAGTGAATGACAGAGAAATTACACTGAATGTTGAATACTTCAATTTATGACCGAAATTACAAAGACAGTAACAAGGAAAATAAGGCACTGCAGTGCATATCAGTTATTCTTTAGTTAATATAACAGGACTTTTAATAAGCACCATCAAAAAGTAAATAATATTACACTACCTGATGAATCAGATATTAAATATGGTGGAGATCCCTTAAGGCCATGTTTAGCAAACACAATACAAAGTGTTTAAGCAGGTTGTCAAGGAAAGGATTTAAGTTTAAATTGATGAGATATTTAACTTCTGCTATTTAAAAAGCAATGCTCCCTCACAACGAAAATGAGATTTATACAAGAAGTTTTACATATGTGACCAACAGGCAATTTAAAATATAAAAATTAGACAAAATACATACAGTGGTTACAACCTAATAGACTACATCAGAAACGAAAAGGCAAACTCATGGCCAGTTTTAGTCATTCATTTATTCTTACATCCAAAACCAGATATCCACTTCATAATCCAGTTGCCAAGCACCATATAAAGCAAGGCACACACAGAATGCGAGACAGAAAACTGTGACATTTGATTGTCACCAACAACCTAGCAGCATCTTTGGACTGTGAAAGAAAACTGAAGCCACAGGAAGAACCCTGTATTAAAAAGAGGAAGCCATAGGAATCCAACATAAAATGTGCTTTTTAGCGTAGAAAGCAGCAATTTTAGTCATTATTATATGCTGGATTATTCATATTTGCATTTTTTTTATAATTGTGAAGTAAAAAGCATGCAATATTTCAGTCTTCAAATGATATCTGATGTACACAGTCGCACAATTTTCACTTAACTACACACAACCTCAATTGTATTTATAGCACAGATTTTAAAATTCATTTTAGTTTTTAACCTGGTGAGGTGTTCCGGGCACGTCCAACCGGGAGGAGGCCCCGGGGAAGACCCAGGACATGCTGGAGGGACTATGTCTCCCGGCTAGCCAGGGAATGACTCGGGATTCTCCCAGAAGAGCTAGAAGAAGTGGCCAAGGAGAGGGAAGTCTGGGCATTTCTGCTCAAGCTGCTGACCCCGTGACCCAATCTCGGATAAGCGGAAGAGGATGGATGGATGGATGGATTTTAGTTTTAGAGTAAAGGAAACATGCACTTATACAGTAAAGCTTATCCAAATGAAATCAAGTCACCATGCACTGACTTTCCAACTGTAAATAAATTTATGATGTGCCTTGATAGAAAATTGCTACTGTGTTTCCCCAAAAATAAGATAGGGTTTTATATTAATTTTTGCTCCAAAAGATGCACTAGGGCTTATTTTCAAGGGATATCTTATTATTTACCCTTGTACAACAATATACATTTATCCAAATATCGTCATAATTCTCCATGTTAAAACCCTGAATTCCAGCCTGAATTTCTTGCTACATCAGCCGCTTTGCAGATCCTACAGGATCGAGGTGCACGCTTTGATATTTGATGAATGGTTCAACGTGGTGAAGCAAAATGCCGACATACAAATGTATTTGTGGTGCTTTGATATTCAAGCGTCGCATATTCCCCAAAGTAATGACACGATTTTGCTGTTATTTATTTTTTTTTTTTTGCACCTTTACAATACCGTCAGAATGTACAGTGGCGTATTTGAGCCAAAGAGAAAAAAAATAAGGACATAATGAAAATGTTTATTTTGTGATTTTGGCTTAAACCTCGAAATGTCCACTTTAACCTCGTAGTTTACTTTATCATTAAAGCAGACCGTCATAAACATCATCTTAAAACCGACCCAGTTGTTAAATCGTTACGTGCTTCTGGGGCTTCTTCCTGACCTGATAGCAACGGCAGGCAACATCGGCACACAAAACACATTAAATTTATAATATTCCAGCTCTCTGCACATTCAGAATTCTTAGATTTATACTTGATATCACTTTCATGATGAAATGCATTAAAATATATATGTTACATTTTACAGATAAATTGTTAACTTTGTTTAAATAATGAATACTGTTAATAGTTACACATATGGGGTGGCATGGTGGCAGAGCGGTAGTGCTGCTGTCTCGCAGGGAGTCACGTCCCTTGTGATCCCTGCCTGGAGTTTGCATGTTTTCCTGGTGGGTTTCCACAGTGTGCTCAGCTTTCCATCCAAATACATGAAGGTTTGGGGATTTGGTGAAGCTACAATAACACCATTGTATGTGTGTCCTTGTGTTCACCTTGCGATGAGCTGATGCCCCGTCTAGGGATTTTGTTTCTGTCTTGCACCGATGCTGCTGGAATGGGCGCATCCCAAAATTGATGGATGTAATCATTAAACATCCTTTTCAGATATATTGTAGCAAGGTGTCCTCGGAATTTAATGGATGTTTCAGGTACACACATCGCATTGAGTGAAGTATAAACCTGGCCTTAGGCGCCTTGCTTTTCAGTTGACGTTCTTGACCATGGCTTATTTTTGGGGTAGGACTGATATTACAGAGCAGCCTGAAAATCATGCCAGGGCTTATTTTCAGAGTAGGTCTTATTTTCGGGGAAACACAGTAGCAATGTTGACCAAGGGAAGTGTATCTAAATAAAATCCAAATAAGTACAAATGTCTTTTTTCTCTATATCTATACTGTTACTAAAAATGTTCACTGTCTGAAATACCAATATCAAAGTTTATTAACTATAAAGTGAGAAACTGAGCTTATATTAATGCAAAGGATTACAAAGGAAAACTATATCTGGTCTACAATGGACTTTTCATCCATCCATCCATTATCCAACCTGCTATATCCTAACTACAGGGTCATGGGGGTCTGCTGGAGCCAATCCCAGCCAACAGGAAACAATACCTGGGCAGAGTGCCAGCCCACCACAGGGCATGCACACACACACACACACACCAAGCACGATTTAGAAGCACCAATGCAGGTAACCTGCATGTCGTTGGACTGTGGGAGGAAACCGGATTACCTGGAGGAAAACTCCACAGACACGGGGAGAACATGCGAACTCCACGCAGGGAGGACACGGGAATCGAACCTGGGTCTCCTAACTGAGAGGCAGCAGTGCTATTCACTGCGCCACCGTGCCACCCATGGACTGTTCAAGGTATATTCAAATGAGGTATGCAACTAAGGAACATTTCTAGTACAACTGAACTTATTCTTAACTAAAAACAAATTATATATTGTTTAGAGTACAATCAAGCTGTTAAAAGATATTGGTATAAGAATTAAAGTGGAATCTACAACCACATTTATGTATAAATGCGTATTTATCATAATAAAATAATAATGTTACATTTATTGAGCGCTTTTCACAAACCCATGGTCTCTTTACATACAGAGTATAAAAAAAAATTACACAGATGACAAAAAGTTCATAGAAGAGGAACGTTTTCAGATTTAAAACTGCAAAAAGAGGAGCAATCTCGGAGGAAGAGAGTTCCAGAGTTGAGGGGCTATAGCACTGAAGGACCTGCCTCCCAGGGTGAAGAGTCTGGTGCGTGGGACAGTAAGGAGATTACTGCTCAAGGACCTGAGAGAGCAACAAGGAGTGTAAGGATCTAGTAACTGAGTGAGGTAGAGGGGGGCAAGGCTATGTAGGGCTTTGAAGGTGAGAAGCAGAATCTTTAATTTAATCCTTGATGGAACCTGTAACCAGTGAAGGTGGAAGAGAACAGGGGAGATGTGAGCAAAACGCTTTGTGTGGGTGAGGACTCTAGCTGCGGAGTTCTGAATATACTGTAGCTTCTGTATAGATTTTGCAGGGAGACCAATGAAGAGGGAATTGGCAAAGGAAAAAAAACTATGGGGATTCTGAAACTGCACAGTTTCACCCACTGAACAGTTCTATAAACAATGCCCATCTTCTTTGCTTGACCATGTCTGCAGCCTTCTGCACCCAAGTATAAGTGGGCCTTAACTAGAGTAATTGCTTGATGTCACATCCTGTACTGCTGGAGATGCAAAATGTGCTACTAGGTCACTAAAATTTAAATTGTGACAGGGAGAAACCAAAATAAGGGCAGGACATGGTCAACTAATTTCCTGATTGGGCATTACATTAACGTGGAAATAAATAAACTTGATGGGCGCAAACCACCACAGTGCACTGACAAAAATATAATTAACGTAATAATTTGTGTAAAACACAAAATAAACATGCATTAAGCACATGCAAAATAAAGAAAATTGACAACAATATTGCATGATGACATTCAAAGTATCACATTATGATAGCCCCTTAACATTGTAACATATGGTTATAATGTTAAATCTCTAGAAAATTAGAATTTAGGCCAAAGAATGGCAGAAAAAGAAAATTAAAAGTTCCAAAATTGTTTAAAACGTGTTCAGCAGGTTGACACATGTGACACTTGGTACTGGTAAAACAGCTCACAAGATCTGGACAGGGAGTTAGACTTACTAGTAGCTTTGATAATGAATGTGTGGTTAAACAGTATAGAATTAGCTGTTTCTGAGGCTTTTTTAGTTCTAGATTCAAACTCTTTTTCATCCATCCAGTCCACAGGGGTCTATATATAGTAAACAACGTTTAATTCTTGGATGCTGGCCTGTTTGTGCAAGTTGATGACCTTCTTTATATGCTTCTGGTGTGGATAGTGATTTTTTTTTAATTCTCTGCATTTCTTCTTTGATTATTCTTAACATTTCTCTGCATGCAACCAACTTTCTTGGGGGATATGCCTTTGTTTACACTCTGTGTAAAGCATGTATCTGGACCTATTTTGGTTCCTTCCCATTTAAGACTAACTTTTTTTATTTCTGTTTAGAACATGGGAGTTTGTTTATTGAGATTTTTTTTAGAGTTTGATATTGAGGAGAGTTTTGTCATACATGGCTTTTGAATATACGCATAGGCACACCCACCATGTGTAGTTACTGTTTTCCATTTGCTGTTTTCAATCATTGCAGGTGGAATGGAAGTAATCCAAAACCAAGTGAACTCATAGCTTGTTTATTTATGTTTTCTTGACATTTTTACATTGCTAAATTACTGGATAATTCCTTTTGTTTGATTTTAGGCTCTTCTACTGTTTTCATTGTTCATATAATATGATTTATAATTCTGTTTCTGCTTTTTTGGAATACTCTGCCCTACCTGTGAACAACTATTATTCTCCAATAATTTTGCCCTGTAAGAAATCTTAATTTGTGAACTGACTTAATACAAAAATTATCTAATGTTAATGTACCGATGATGGTTCTATGTAAATCTAACCTAACCTCATCCAGTACAAGGACACAATGCAATTCACCTCATGGGGAGGTGGTGTTTACTGGTGAATGTGTGTATATATATATATATACACACACAAAAATATATTTTTATTGATGAATTACTGCAGGTGTCCTCACTCACGGTCCTGGAGGGCCACAGGTTTTACAGTTTTTCTCGATTGCTAAGACACATTCCTGGAAAGCTGCTCTCCTTTTCCCTAAACTGTGAACACAAAACCCAATTTTCAAGCTACATTCACAAAACCTGACTCTTCTTGCAAAACCAAACTTTCACCCCAAAACAGTTCAATCTGTGCTCAAAACTGAACTATGCTGTCAAATCATGCCTCAAGTCAATCTAAATTAAATACTCTACTGAGTAGTCACTAAACACTACATAGAAAAAAGGAAAACACAATGCTCAGGACATGAAGTGGTAGAAATAAATGTTTATTTAGGCTAAATGCATGTTGCAAAACAAAATACCTGGGCATTTTTAACACTTGTACATAGAAAAAAGAATTTGCAAAAAACAGAAATTCTGTGCATTTACATGTAGCACTTGTACATAAAAATAAAGCACAAAAATATACAAATGAAGTAGAAAGAAAAGTGCATTACTCCGCCACAGCATCATTTCTCTGTACTGGGTCAGGCCACAGGACTTCATCTACATCACAGGCCACATTTTCTCTGGCCAGGCAATGGGGGAAAAAACCCCTGGCATGCCGTATCCAGGCTTGACATGCCTCCACACCCATGTCACCACAGGCCAGTTCCATGGCTTGCAGGAGATTTACACTGGTATAAGGTTGGCGTTCATATACTTTCCACCGCCATGAGGAGAAGAATTCTTCAATGGGGTTCAGGAAAGGGGAGTACGGTGGAAGGCAAAGATTGATAAAACCTTGGTTCATATTGAACCACTCTCTAAACTCCCAAACAACGACATAGATGGGCTGCTCATCCTGCTGCCCTAACAGAGCATCTCGCATGTGATTGAGGAAAATGAGGAGCTGGTGAGTGTTGTAGGGCGCTAGGTTGGCCTGATGGTGGACAACACCATGATTGCTGATGGCAGCACAGTGTGACATTGCTACCACGCTGCCCAGGGACACCAACAATGGCCCGTTGGCCAATCACACTACGGCCTCTCCTCCTTTTGGTGAGATTAAACCCAGCCTCATCCATGTAGATGTATTCATGGAGTCTTTCCATTGCATCCAGTTCAAAAACTCTGTAGGAATAGATATATATTTTTGTAAGTGATGTAGGCCAACTACAGTAAATCACTACTTACAGTAACCAACATTTATGTGTCTGGATATATACCAACCTGTACATACTGGAATCTTTGCTCTTTGACTATCAGAGTTGCGTTCAAAGGGCACAGCTGTACAGCTGTTTCATGCGCAGTCTGTTGCACTTGAGGACACGGTCAACAGTAGAGAGGCTGACACTGTCAATACCCTCAAAATGCACATGGTCCTCAGCTGAATTTCACGCAGTTTAATGGTGTTGTTCTCACGGACCAGGTCGACAATTAGGATCTCTTGGTGTGGGGAGAACATAGATGTCCTACCACCCCCATGTGGCAGTCTTTCAATTCTACAAAAAAAGAGAGCATGCACTTACAAAAATACATACATGGAATAGGCCTACAAACAGTCAGACTAACCCTCCATTACAATACTACAGTACACTGGCACAGTGATGTACTGAAACATGTTTACTGTGGTACAGTATATAGTACAGTCATTGTAGTCAACATTTACATACTATAATGTCAAAAAAGGTAACTACCTGTTCTCTTCTCTAAATCTTCGGATTATGGTGGACACAGTGAATCTACTGATGTTTGGTTGTACCCTTAGTCCACCCTCCTTCATTGTCATACCATGGACAAGAACATGGTCAATCACAGTAGCTCTGATTTCATCAGATATTACTGTTCTTTGTCCTCGCTGACCACCTTGACCTGCTCGCCCTCCTCTCACACGAACTCCTCTTCTTAGATTTCTATCCATTGTAGTGCCTCACAAACCAGTGCTCTGGCTTATATGTACCCTCACATAATTAGCTACAAGTGTGATAAATTTTGAGTTGTTGTGTTCAACCAGTGACAACTGAGCTTTAATTGTGTTTGACTTTTGCCACCTGTGCTCACCATTATGCAACACAGGTGCATCACAATGACAATGTGTTGACAAGATGTGTCTAAACAGGTGAAAAGTGCTTATGGTTTTGCCAAAAGTGTGACTGATTCAATAAATGGGTTCAGGCAACTGAGAATTTGGTTCAGACAATAGGGTTTAGTGTTTTAGCAATCGAGAAAAACTGTAATTCCAGCCAGTATCCTAATTAGAAGTCCTTTCTGATAATGATAGTTGGTGTTTAACTCTAGGTCTTGTTAGTGCTTTCATTTATCAAAGACAAATTTTAGTTATTTGTTGATCAGAGGTCCTCAATTATAGTCTGGGAAGTCTGCTATGGCTGCAGGTTTTCACGGTAACCAATTTCTTAATTAGAACCCTTTTATTTACTACTGAAGCAATATGGTTTTGGGCTTAATTTTAGTTCTCCTGCCTGTTACCATTCAGAACCCTTAATTGCCTGTTTTAGATTTTAGCAGCTGCCTGTTTTCTTAATCAGACATTAGTTAATAATGAGATGCAGATAACCAGTAAACCAGCAGCTTTCCAGCTAACATGCTTACCATGAAGTATGTGTGATAAAAAATGCTCAGAAATGAATTAGAGGGGAATTGGAAGGACCATTAAGTTTAAATCGGTTCTGGTCCACAAAACACATGGATAATGTTCTCACCGAATAAAACTCTGCAGTGCAATTAAAATTGCTCTTGGATGAATGCAAGCATTAACAAGTTAAATAGTTCAATACCAAGTTTCATTACCCGTATGGACTGCTTTCTAATTACGAAACTAGTTGGAATAAAAACATGCAGCCACCCCTGAATAACAGCATTCTAAATATTGTCGCCTTCTATATACTCCCCCTCCCGATCTCCACACCGCTCCATACGTATCTTCTATTGATTGAAA
>JANRMT010062808.1:30113913-30177814 GCA_026402145.1 Polypterus bichir lapradei | reverse complement strand
TAATGCACGTTCACGCAGATGAGCAGGGACCCTGGGCATCTTTCTTTGGGTGTTTTTCACAGTCGGTAGACAAGTCTCTTTAGTGTCCTGCGTTTGTAGAACTGTGACCTGAAATGCTTACTTTCTGTAAGCTGTTAAGGTCTTAACGACCATTCCACAGGTGCATGTTAATTAATTGATTATGGTTAATTGAACATGCATGGAAAACATTGTTTAAACAATTTACAATGAAGATCTGTAAAGTTATTTGAATTTTTAAAACATTATTGTTGAAATACACAGTCCTGAAAAAGGGACGTTTCTTTTTTTGCTGAGTATATATATATATATATATATATATATATATATATATATATATTGTCACATGTGCGGTTGGGAGACAGCTGAAGGGCCTAAATGATAGTAATTCCAAGCTAGACCAGGGGGCTGACAGTGTATCTCAATCCCTTGCAGACCATCCACGGAAAATCCTGCAAGGTACCGGCGCCACTGATGAAGTCACTTCTGATCCCAATGACGTCACTTCCGATCCCAATAAAGTCACTTCCATTTCTGGCCCCGATGATGTCATTTCCTTTACTGGCCTTTAAAGACGCCATCTTACCTCAATAACATCAGTCCTGTTTTGCACTCAAATCTGTGAACATCTCTGTTCAAATTAACTCCTTTTGCAGCCGTGGAACAATATACGGGTGGCTGCCCCAAACCTTCATGATGTCTGTGATTCATTCTTGTGACAGTGGTATAGTCAGCAGGATTTCCTGTGGATGGTCTGTAAGAGATTGAAAGAGACGGTCACCATACCCTGCTGCCCCCTGGTCTGGCGTGGAATTACTATCATTTAGGCCCTTCAGCTGTCTCCCAATCACATGTGTGTGACAATATATATAAAATAATATACACACATATGCCAGTCAGCCAGAACATTAAAACAACCTGCCTAATATTGGGTTCCCCTAGGTATGGACTGTACAATAATCCTGTCCATATCTATAATAATTGCCAAGGTATGGACTGCACAAGACCTCTAAAGGTTTCCTGTTGTATCTGGCACCAAGATGTTAGCAACAGATCCTTTAAGTACTTTTGGCTGCAAGGTGAGGCCTCAATGGATTGGACTTGTTTTTCCAGCACATCTCACAGTTAACCGTAATTCATCAGACAAGGTCACCTTCATCCATTGCTCCGTGGTCCAATTCTGACAGTAACATGCCCATTGTAGGTGCTTTCTGCAATGGACAGGGGTCAACATGAGCACTCTGACCAGTCTGTAGCTATGAAGATGTAATAAGATGTAATGCACTGTGTGTTCTGACACTTTTTTCACATGGTCTGCATTAAGTTCTACAATATTTCTGTAAAATCAGATTAGCCTTTGCTCCCTATGCAAATCAATGAGCATTGGACACCCATACAAACCACTGCATACCTGGAACACCCCACAAGACCTGCCATTTTTCTGTGTAGAAGATATCTATCATATAGGACAATACATCCACTCCAAGGCTGATATGTATCACCATGGATAAAACATCTTGGTGATGACAAAATGAAATGAAAACAAGTACTTCAATTAATCAAAAATGTGACATCATGCTTTTTCAAGTGGATGGTTTTGTTCAGGGAGCTCCTGAATTATTACAAGACATTACTCCTTAAAACATTTTCTTCATGTTAAAATGCTTTTATTTTTACACTGTAACTCATTCATTTTGCTTTGTTGCCAATTAACACTTAAGATTTTTGAATGTTTATTTTGAGTTATGCCAAGCTGAATTGACATTTCAATGAAAGATTTGTTTATTTATCTGTGGTCATAAGAGTTGATCTGAAGGAGATTGAAGACTGCAAAGTGGTGGCAGGGGAAAGTGTAGTTAAGCAGCATAGGATGGTGGTCTGTAGGATGACGTTGGAGATCAAGAAGAGGAAGAGAGTAAGGGCAGAGCCAAGGATCAAATGGTGGAAGTTGAAAAAGGAAAACGGTTGAGTTTAGGGAGGAGGTGAGACAGGCACTGGGTGGCAGTGAAGAGTTACCAGACAGCTGGGAAACTACAGCAAATGTAGTAAAGGTGACAGCAAGAAGGATGCTTGGTTTGACATCTGGAAAGAGGAAGGAGGAAAAGGAAACCTGGTGGTGGAATGAGGAAATACAGGGGAGTATACAGAGGAATAAGATGGCAAAGAAGAAGTGGGATAGTCAGAGAGATGCAGAAAGTAGACAAGAGTACAAAGAGATAAGGTGCAAGGTGAAGAGAGGTGGCAAAGGCTAAAGAAAAGGCGTATGATGAGTTTTATGACAGGTTAGACACTAAGGAGGGAGAAAAGGACCTGTACCGATGGACTAGACAGAGGGACCAAGCTGTGAAAGATGTGCAGTAGGTTAGGGTGATAAAGGATAAAGATGGAAACATACTAACAAGCCAGGAGAGTGTGTTGAGCAGATGGAAAGAGTACTTTGAGAGGCTGATGAATGAAGAGAACGAGAGAGAGAAGAGGTTTGATGATGTGGAGATAGTGAATCAGGAAGTGCAACGGATTAGCAAGGAGGAAGTAAAAACAGCTATGAAGAGGATGAAAAATGGAAAGGCCGTTGGTCCAGATGACATACCTATGGAAGCATGGGGGTGTTTAGGAATGATGGCAGTGGTGTTTTTAACCAGATTGTTTAATGGAATCTTGGAAAGTGAGAGGATGCCTTAGGAGTGGAGAAGAAGTGAACTGGTGCCAATATTTAAGAATAAGGGGGATGTGCAGGACTGCAGTAACTACAGGGGAATAAAATTAATGAGCCACAGCATGAAGTTATGGGAAAGAATGGTGGAAACTAGGTTAAGAAGCGAGGTGATCATTAGTGAGCAGCAGTATGGTTTCATGCCAAGAAAGAGCACCACAGATGCAATGTTTGCTCTGAGGATGTTGATGAAGAAGTTTAGAGAAGGCCAGAAGGAGCTGCATTGCGTCTTTGTGGACATGGAGAAAGCATATGACAGGGTGCCTCGAGAGGAGCTGTGGTATTGTATGAGGAAGTCGGGAGTGGCAGAGATGTACGTAACAGTTGTACAGGATATGTACGAGGGAAGTGTGACAGTGGTGCGGTCTGCGGTAGGAGTGACAGATGCATTCAAGTCGGAGGTGGGATTACATCAGGGATTGGCTCTGAACCCTTTTTTTATTTGCAATGGTGATGGACAGGTTGGCAGACGAGATTAGACAGGAGTCCCCATTGACTATGATGTTTGCTGATGACATTGTGATCTGTTGCGATTGTAGGGAGCAGGATGAGGAGACCCTGGATAGTTGGAGATATGCTCTAGAGAGGAGAGGAATGAAGGTCAGTAGGAACAAGACAGAATACATGTGTGTAAATGAGAGGGAGGTCAGTGGAATGGTGAGGATGCAGGGAGTAGAGTTGGCGGAGGTGGATGGGTTTAAATACTTGGGATCAACAGTACAGACTAATGGGGATTGTGGAAGAGCAGGCAGGGTGGAATGGGTGGAGAAGAGTGTCAGGAGTAATTAGTGACAGACGGGTATCATCAAGAGTCAAAGGGAAGGTCTACAGGACTGTAGTGAGACCAGCTATGTTATATGAGTTGGAGACGGTGGCACTGACCAGAAAGCAGGAGTCAGAGCCAGAGGTGGCAGAGTTAAAGATGCTAAGATTTGCATTGGGTGTGACGAGGATGGATAGGATAAGAAATGAGTACATTAGAGGGTCAGCTCAAGTTGGACAGTTGGGAGACAAAGTCAGAGAGGCGAGATTGCATTGGTTTGGACATGTGCAGAGGAGAGATGCTGGGTATATTAGGAGAAGGATGCTAAAGATAGAGCTGTCAGGGAAGAGGAAGGCCTAAGCGAAGGTTTATGGATGTGGTGAGAGAGAGAGGACATGCAGGTGATGGGTGTAACAGAACAAGATGCAGAGGACAGAAAGATATGGAAGAAGATGATCCGCTGTAGCGACCCCTAACGGGAGCAGCCGAAAGAAGAAGAAGAAAATCTGTGGTCATAACATACAATGATCAAATTACATATTTATCTATTTATACATATTTATTGAATTGCATTTTCTGTTTTTTATATACTGTATATGTAATCTACGAAACAAACTGAGATCAACTTGGTCATGTCTTATAGTTCACTGAAATCTGATAAGACTTTAAAGATGGATTGATCTAAGACACTATACCATTTAGATTTCAACAGTTGGCATCTGTGGCAAAGATGCACTGCATTATTTCACATACTGCACATCTGTTACCATGCACTTAGCATCTGTTTGGTTACAAAGAAATACAAATATGTAGGACTTAATACTTGAGTGTTTGGAACTTGTTGAAATATGACTACAAATAATGACATAACACCCTTTGGTCATTACAGTGTAATTGCCGATGCCTGACAATGGCAATTAGAAGGTGTGACTAAGAATAAGTATCATCTGAAAGGCACTGCCTGAGGCATAGGAAAGAGCAAATTTGAAGGCACTGCATACAATAAAATTAGTACAATAAATCAAAACAGTTCTCATATGTGGAATATGCACATAAAGTGTTAAAATGAAATTCACACTTGCATGTCACAGACTGGTGAAATTAATACACTACTAACAACAGACAATATAATAAAAAACATTCCATACAATCAAGTTGAACTTAACGATATAGAATTCAACCCAAAACTTTAAAAAAAAATTAAGAAAAACAACAAAGAAGGGAGAATATCCTTTTCCCCAATTTAAAAGCTTATTCTAAAATGTTATCAGTTAGATCTTACCACATTTTTAAAATATTTTGAATGGATCCACTAAGAGAGAATTAGATTTTTTCCAGTATTAAATAGTATAGAACATCAGTTACCCACTGATTTATAAAAGGTGGGTTGGGTTTCTTCCATTTGAGCAAATAAGTCTTGTAGTTTGTGGCAATTAGAATCAATTTGTCCTTCTCCACTTTAAGCCCATTTGGGTGTTCATCAAACACAGCTGTTAATGGGTTTGTAGGGATTGTGACACCAAAGCTGTGTGGTAAACTTTCAAAGGTTTTTGTCCAAAATTATATTAATTTGGTGCATTTCCAAAACATGTCACTCAATGAGGCTGGAGCTAGATTGCACTATTTGTAGGTTGAAGTTTGTCCTGGATACATTTTGGACAATTTTAAACAAAATAAATATGATGAAAGATTTTAAGTGGAATGATTGAATGCTTTGCCTAAATGGAGCTAAAGTGTATTCTGTGAATTGCTACCTTTCACTCCATTTCAGAGATATTGAGTGAAACATCCTTTCCCCAACATAACCTAGGAAAGAGAATTTAATAATTTTTTATATATTGCTGAGTTGCTGTCTGAGTCTTCCAGACTGATTAGTAGTTTTTCTGGTGTAGTAATGGGTGGAAGGTGCAGAAAATTGGGTAGGTTCCTTTTAGCAAAATTTCTGAATTGAAAGTAGTGGAAAAATTACATTGCTGGGAAGTTAAATTTGAAGTGTAATTGTTCATAAGATGCAAAAACATTGTCTATATACCATACTCAAAGTGTTTTAATCCCAAATATTCTCCAAAGATTAAATACTAGTGTAGGTTTGAGAAGGTTGAAAAAGGTGATTATCATGTAGAGTTGCAACAGATGAAAGCTTTTCTGCCTTGAAGTACATCCTGCATTGGTTCCATATTTTGAATGATTGATGGACAATAGGATTATTAGTATATTGAGAATAATTTGTATTTACTGGGCACAAAGCATGGCCTATAAAGAAGTATAGTAAGATTTTATTTATATTGACGGCTTGTGTGTAGTCATCAATTTGTGTCAATTTCCAAGTCTTTATAGCTTGTATATTTGCTACCCAGTAATAGAACTGAAAGTTAGGTAGTGCCATGCCACCTTCTGCTTTAGGTCTTTGCAGAGTTTTGAATGTGTGAATGTCACAAATGGCAGATAAAGGAGGTTATACTTGGATCTAATTTCTTAAAGAACGATTTGTTAATGTATATATGAATGCTCTAAAATAGAAAAAGAAGCTTGGGAAGAAAGTTCATCTTGACAGTAAAGTTTCTTCCATTTTTTTCCCTATAAGGGTTTTATTTTATTTGGGAGTTTTTCCTTGTCTTCTTAGAGAGTAAAGGCTGGGGGGCTGTCAAGAGGCAGGGACTGTTAAAGCTAATTGTGGCACTTCTTGTGTGTTTTTGGGCTATACAAAAATAAATTGTATTGTATTGATTCTCCCTGTTAATGTGAGATGGAGGGTAGACCATCTTTTCACATCTTGTTTGATTTTTTTCTATGTTGATAGCAAAATTGTGTTGAAAAAAGATATTTATATTTACTGTATTTGTGATGTTTACCCCTAGATAGTTAAACTGTTCTGATGAAATAAACACATAAATGTTCAGTATAATACCATGTGCTAGAGAGTACACTGGAAAAAGCACACTTTTCTTCAGATTGATTTTGAGCCAAATATCTAATGAAACTCTCCTAGTTCATTAAGGACTACTGGTAAGGATGTTTGTGAGTCTGATACATACAGTACCATATAATCTGTGTATAGTGATATTTTCTGTTCAGGTCCTTGTCTGATAATCGCCTTTATCTCTGATATATTCTGAAAATGAATGGTCAATGGCTCAATGGAGATTGCAAAAAGCAATGGTAATAAAGGGTATCCTTGTTGAGTACCATGCTCTAGTCTGACGTAATTTGAGATAATGTTGTTAATAAAGACAAAGAGTTTTTATTATAAAGTAAATCTATCCATGCATATACAGTGGTGTGAAAAACTATTTGCCCCCTTCCTGATTTCTTATTCTTTTGCATGTTTGTCACACAAAATGTTTCTGATCATCAAACACATTTAACCATTAGTCAAATATAACACAAGTAAACACAAAATGCAGTTTTTAAATGATGGTTTTTATTATTTAGGGAGAACAAAAAATCCAAACCTACATGGCCCTGTGTGAAAAAGTAATTGACCCCTGAACCTAATAACTGGTTGGGCCACCCTTAGCAGCAATAACTGCAATCAAGCGTTTGCGATAACTTGCAATGAGTCTTTTACAGCGCTCTGGAGGAATTTTGGCCCACTCATCTTTGCAGAATTGTTGTAATTCAGCTTTATTTGAGGGTTTTCTAGCATGAACCGCCTTTTTAAGGTCATGCCATAGCATCTCAATTGGATTCAGGTCAGGACTTTGACTAGGCCACTCCAAAGTCTTCATTTTGTTTTTCTTCAGCCATTCAGAGGTGGATTTGCTGGTGTGTTTTGGGTCATTGTCCTGTTGCAGCACCCAAGATCGCTTCAGCTTGAGTTGACGAACAGATGGCCGGACATTCTCCTTCAGGATTTTTTGGTAGACAGTAGAATTCATGGTTCCATCTATCACAACAAGCCTTCCAGGTCCTGAAGCAGCAAAACAACCCCAGACCATCACACTACCACCACCATATTTTACTGTTGGTATGACGTTCTTTTTCTGAAATGCTGTGTTCCTTTTACGGCAGATGTAACGGGACATTTGCCTTCCAAAAAGTTCAACTTTTGTCTCATCAGTCCACAAGGTATTTTCCCAAAAGTCTTGGCAATTATTGAGATGTTTCTTAGCAAAATTGAGACGAGCCCTAATGTTCTTTTTGCTTAACAGTGGTTTGCGTCTTGGAAATCTGCCATGCTGGCCGTTTTTGCCCAGTCTCTTTCTTATGGTGGAGTCGTGAACACTGACCTTAATTGAGGCAAGTGAGGCCTGCAGTTCTTTAGATGTTGTCCTAAGGGTCTTTTGTGACCTCTCGGATGAGTCGTCTCTGCGCTCTTGGGGTAATTTTGGTCGGCCGGCCACTCCTGGGAAGGTTCACCACTGTTCCATGTTTTTGCCATTTGTGGACAATGGCTCTCACTGTGGTTCGCTGGAGTCCCAAAGCTTTAGAAATGGCTTTATAACCTTTACCAGACTGATAGATCTCAATTACTTCTGTTCTCATTTGTTCCTGAATTTCTTTGGATTTTGGCATGATGTCTAGCTTTTGAGGTGCTTTTGGTCTACTTCTCTGTGTCAGGCAGCTCCTATTTATGTGATTTCTTGATTGAAACAGGTGTGGCAGTAATCAGGCCTGGGGGTGGCTATGGAAATTGAACTCAGGTGTGATACACCACAGTTAGGTTATTTTTTAACAAGGGGGCAATTACTTTTTCACACAGGGCCATGATGTAGGTTTGGATTTTTTTTCTCCCTAAATAATAAAAACCATCATTTAAAAACTGCATTTTGTGTTTACTTGTGTTATATTTGACTAATGGTTAAATGTGTTTGATGATCAGAAACATTTTGTGTGACAAACATGCAAAAGAATAAGAAATCAGGAAGGGGGCAAGTAGTTTTTCACACCACTGTATAATTCTTCCCCAGCCTCTCCTCCCAGTTGGTTGTGCCCATAGAACTTCCACAGGGAGGCAAATGGGAGTCACCCATATCAGATGCCTGAACCACCTCAAAATTTCTCCTCTCGACAAAGAGGGTCAAAGTTGCATTGTATTTTTTATTTTTTTACTCTTATCATTTAATTTCTGTAAGAGTTTTTTACATTTCCCTATTTATACCTGGAGTTGAGAAGATGTAATCCCACATTAAAAATTGCTTATTAAATAGCATACATAAAAAGAGAAATCTTTTTTAAAAATACACCCCTCTAATGTTTACCTTTGTTGTTTTACTTTCTAGGTTGCTATGTCTTTTTCTGCCAGTGCCAATTTATAACACTTATAGAGAGACCTACATTGTTATTGTAGGCAGCTGTTTCATTTTTCCTGCTGAGAAACTCTATTAAACATTCATGAGCTCTTACAAGATCTTTAAAAGAAATTTTATAAAAGGAGAGGATGGTGCAATCATTGTGGTGTGTCAGGCTCATATATTGCTGTGTTATAAATAAGGGTTTCTTAGATTATCTGTTATTACTTTGGCCTTTAGTTTTTTAGCCTATACAGCAATAAAACTATATATTGAATTAACAAGTTTCTATAGGTCATTGGGCTCACTATGTATCTTAATAAACCTCTTAATTAACCCTTTGCAGTGATAATGCATTGTATTATTAAACTGTAAAATGTATTCTTAATTATATATATATATTTTTTAACTTAATGGTAAATGTACTTGTAATTGAACAAAAAAGTAGAAAACATAAATTAAAAAATGCTTTTTTCAACAAAGTTATAGGCATTTTTGCACTTGGAAAAGAAAGATAAAGATGAACAGGACTAGAGGGTTAACACATTCTAAATTTGTGTTTCACTAGAAGAGAACGTCTTGCCTGAAGAAGAGGCCTGAGTTGCCTTGAAAGCTTGCATATTGTAATCTCTTTAGTTAGCCAATAAAAGGTGTCATTTTGCTTGACTTCTCACTACATTCATGATAGCGAACACTGTACAACACCCTAGTACTAGAAGAGAAGAAAAATGAGCTAAAACTATTAATTGCTGTAGTTTTATCATGTAGCAGCCAAACTCTGCTCAGAACAATATCATCATCTCTCTGGCCTCCGTGGCTCAACTGCATAGATATATGATGATTCACAGATAAAGATGAATTTAGATGGTTTTGATTTACTGGAACCTTATGAAACTGTGGCTTAAAAAGCAGTCTTGTCATTATTACTCTTGTTTGAAATCCTTATTTTTATCAGAACTGCTTTAAACTCCCAGTGGCCATCCTTCTGTAATGTACAGCCCATTATATTAATATCAGCACTAGCTTTATTAGACTGTAAGAGCAAACTTGTAACTAAAATCTAGCCTGGCTGTAAGTCCACGTTACATTAGCACTTCAGCTCAGGATGTAACCAATATTTATTCAGTGAGTTCTATAACGCATCATAGTGTGAAAGTCATTGGGTTGTTTGGGATTAAGCATGATTAAAGAAATCACTTAATTCTGTGATATTAGTTGACCTGAGCATGTGACATGAAAAGCAATGTGGCTGTATAGATCAAATCATGTGGTTTACAAACCCAAGCAAAGCAAGTGTTTGACTTACATACACAAACTTTTTTTACCATTAATTGGACCAGTTTTCATTCTAATGAATCATAGAGCAATTACTGGCAGTATATGCAGCCAAAACTTAATTTATAAGCAAGTCATATAACCAGCAGGTGGCGATACTGCACAGGCAGAGGAACCTTCAAGTCCTGACCACACAATGAAAACAAGAGTTGCCAAATGGTGGTGGGCAACAACTGTGAACTGTATTGAATATTCCAAGTGTGTTACAGAGCAGCATATGGGTCTCTTGTATTATTTATGGATCCATGCTGGTTATTAGGAAAGATAGGCTAACTGTGGGATGTCTGTCTCATTAAATATTAGAGTGAACTTGGAAGTGAAGGGCTCTAGGAAATCTTGCCCTACTCTCACTTTCTCACTTGCAAACGAATCCATCACCTCATGAAGGCTGACCTCTATATGGAGGTGGTGATTTAAACAGCAAAGGGCAGTGATGCTATTGTTAACTTGATCTGACCCACAGAAAGTCAGTGGTTAAAGTGGAAAAAACTTCTATGGCTGAAATACAAGATCCTTTTTAAACATATAAATGTGTGTTGTGAGTATGAAGAACAGATTACATGCTATTTGTTAAAATAAGCATAACTAGTTACAAGGGAAAACCATTCCGGAAAAGAAGGTTCTACTTTGCCATTTGAAGTTCTCAAAGAACTTTTGGTGAAAGTGAATGATGCATTTCTGCTTACTGTGCTCTCAGAGTCAATGTAAGTAGAAAGAATTGGAAGCCACGTTCCAGAATTGATGAACTTTAACTAAACTGTGTGCTTTCACAACCCTGTAAAAGAGAAGGGAAAAGACTTGCGTTGAGCCAACTGATAATGAAGAGCCAAAGAACGTGCAGAGTTTTATAATCAATACACACAAAACAAAAAATGTTCCTAACGACACTGACACCATTCCAGCAGAGTCATGGATGAGGCAGTGCTATGTCAACCTTCTGTCTGCACATCTAAATAAATAACTTAAGTAAGTTAACATTACAAACAAAGAAGCCAAACATGCTGTACCAAAATATACTTTCAGCATTTTATCACATCGTAAATAATATATTCAGTGAATAGTTGGCACTCTCAGGGCATGTGAATTGATTGTAATTCCACTGTAAGTAGAAAGGCGGTGCTTTCATTCACATGCACACTTAAAGAGCCAAGGCTCAAAGATCCATGATGTCATGTAGGCTTTCAAGACCTGCTCTTTCTGGCCAGGGACCTATTTAACCGTAAAATTTAACAAAGCTGATATTCACACTGATGGACTCACATCTGGAAAGATAAAACTTAATTTGCATCTTAGACACAAGCTAAGTGTACCTCATACTTTTTTTATATTTTGCCAATTTTACAGGGATCACCACCTGGTGCACTGAATCTTTATCTGTGTTGTAAATTATTTTTTAATAATACTGTATATACATAGAGAGAGGGAGAAACAGAGAGCCATGTGTCATTAAACACTGGTGGATGTTGTTATCCTATGCAATAATGCAATATTTAAAATGACAACAAGATATATAAATTAATTATTAAGCTTCAGTTACTTTGTGTTACAGAGCTGTAACAGCAATTTTAGCTTTTTATCGTCTCTCTGTATCAAGTCTTTTGTTCAGTTTCTTTCATTTTTTCCCTGATTTCCCTTGTCTTTTACATATCTGTCTAATCCATGTATAGAAATGGGACACAACAATCCGGAATGTTTAAAGTGCAGGAAAAGGAAAATGGGGATGGTTGTCCCGTGGACAAAGGCTTTTCAGTGGTGAATTTTGCTCATATTCACTATGTATATTTTTCATTGCGTATTCCCCAAATATGTAGTCTTCTCCTGAGTATCAAGTTTGGTCCTGTGAGACTAGGGTTGCCGAAGATTTTGCCTTTTCTATTTATTTCAGGTTGTCTTTAGGAGTGAGGTCAGTGGTAGGAGTTTGACTGGTGAGAAGAAAAAAGCACCAATATTGAGGAATAAGAGTGAATACTAGATGGCAGGTAAGAAGGGTGTACTGTAATTTACATGTGGGAAAATCGATTTGTTGTGTTACGAGGTAAAAGAAAAAATAGTAGGTCAAGAAGGGCATATGGGAGTTTCACTTTGTCTGCTGTTTTGTGTTACTCACAATGTTACTTGCCGTCCTTGTGTAATAAGTCATACTTATATTTTTTTGGGTTTAAGCATGACTCATGATTTACTAGATATTTATATCTAGTAAAGTTAGTAGGCCTACTAGTCTCACTGAAGCATATGTCTGGAGATAACCATGAGTGAATTTTGCTTAAAACTGAATGAGAACAATTACACGACTCACTGAGTGTCATATTTCTAAATCAATTCAATGCAGAGATCAAAGTAGGGACAGTGATTTTGAACTGCAAAGATCAGAGATGTTCTAATTAACCAGGTCTGACATAGCTTTTGTTTACTATGAACCACCTGCAGTCGAAAAGTCTCCCAAAAAAACCCTATTACACATATAAATGTGTGTTGTGTGTTTAGAGAAGACACTGCACGTTTTTAAAAATAAGCATAATCTGTTTTAAAATAAATATAACCTGATGCAAGAGAAAAACCTTCCCATAGTATCAGATTATACATTGGCATTTGAAGACATCAATGGACGAATGGTAAACATGAACAATATGCTGCTGCAGGTGCTGTGTGTTTTCTCTTTTGTTCAGTTACGGTGATAGTGTAGGAGATGATATCAGTTTGAAAGAACTACTAGCTATATTCATGAAAATATGAGCAGGAAAATATGCATTTGAAGTAAATGATGTGCCACACACAGTAAAAAGGAGTGGCGTTAGGAGAGCAGTTAATGAAGAGTTGCAGAAAATGCAGATTTCAGTACTCGAAACACCTGAATGAACAAATCTGTCTAACAACACCAGTCAATGCACAGATGAGACTGCACAGTATCCACTTTCTGACTGTTTGTCTAAACGAATAACTTAAGAATTTAACATTACTGATGTTCCATTCTCATTGGAAATGCAAAAATACCGTGATAAGATAGCCACATTGTTTTAACAAGTTATATATCCATGGATCACAATGCTTATCTAAACTCTGTTTGCTGTTGTTATGACATATAGTGATGCAAAAGTTAAAATGATGGAAAGATATTGTAGCAGACTGAGGCACTTCTCAAATGTGTGGAGCCCAGTAACTGTGGTAGTCTATGTGTATGTGTGTCTTTCCACTGTCCCAGCACTCATTACCACATGGAAATTAATTATTGAGCTTTGATTACCTTGTGCTACTGAACTCCTGAATGGATAACAGCAATTTCAGCATTAACTCTTTTGTTCAGTGTCTTTTGCACTCTCCCTGAAACCTCGACGATGGTTAAAAATGCACAAACTGGACAAAATGGGGCGGGTGTTTTAAGAAGAATCCCTTGAGGTGTAACCTTTGCAATGCAAGATTTTGCTGCTATACCACTACATACTTTTTAATGGGGTGTCCCCAGTTTGAAAATCATGTCTGGCTCCACAAAACTAACTCACTACAAAATATCCAATACAACTCCAATGTATATTCAACTCCAGATCATGGCCTTCACACATCTGCATTGTGTGTTCTTATTGTTTTACTAACTGATTCATTTTAGTAACTTTTATTAAATATAATTTAAAGATGGACACTTATCTGGATTAGCATCTAGATTAAAAAAATGTTGCATTTAAAACTCAGTTAAGAGTGCTAGCCTGAAAAGTTTTTGAAATTATAGTGGAAAAGCCAAAAGCAAAGGCACACCCTATTTAGTTTTTTGTTAGATAGTGGAAAAATAGCTAATGGATGGTGGCCACTAGAATGTTTCCATGTAATCTGCTGCAGATATTTTTGTGTTTCATTTGTTATATAACAAAAATACTGGCACATCATTCTGCTTTTGATTTACTCCTGTTTACTTAACCAACACTTCTACACAGTTTTCCCTTTAATTCTAGCTAATGCCTGATTCCTGTTAATCTCAACTCTTAGAATTTAAAAATAATTTGTGAAGCCAATCATTTCTTTACTCTAGAACAATACTTTTACTTTCCACAATGCATATTTGGTCAGGAAATCTTAAAAATATAATTCTTCTCTGAACCATAAATTGACAACCATATAAGTGGTGGTGTTGGGAGCTGTGCAGTTATTACTGCTGCTTCGCATTGAGCCTTGGGTTCAAATCTCACCCCAGGCACTATCTGCTTTTGGAATTTGCATGTTTTTGCTATGTTCAGAAGAGGTTTCTCAAAGTAATTTGGTTTTCTCCTGCAAAGAAAATGTTTGCCTTCGCTGTGTTGTGAATTGCCTGAAACATCTATTAAATTCCGAGAACACCTTGCCACAATATCTCTGAAAAGGATGGATGTTTAATAATTAAAACCATCAAGCCAGGTATGCGCCCATTCCAGCAAGCATCAGGCTCGAGGCAGAAAACAGTCCCTGGACAGGGCATCAGCTCATCTCAATTTGAATACAAGCACACACCTACACTAGCGTCATTTTAGCATCACTAAGTCCCCAAATCTGGATCACACTGTGAAAACCCACCAGTAAAACATGAAGACTCCAGGCAGGGAACACCAGGGACTTGACTCCCTGTGACTGTTTCACCACCATGCCCCCCACATGTATAATTATTAACAGTATTCATTATTTAAATTAAGTTAACAATTTATCATTAAAATGTAATATACGTATCTTAATGCATTTCATCATGAAAGTGATATCAAGTATAAATCTAAGGATTCTACATGTACAGAGAGCAGAAATATAATAAATTTATTGTGTTCTGTGTAGCAATTGCTGCTTGCCGCTGCTGTCAGTTCAGGAGGAAGCCCCAGAAGCACGTAGAGATTAACATCTAGGTTAGCTTTAAGAGGACGTTTATGACAGTCTGCTTTAATGATAAAATAAACTACGAGATTAAAGTGGACATTTCAAGGTTAAAGCCGAAATTTCCACTTTAATCAAAAAATAGACCTTTAAAAAAAAAGATGGTACAGAAGATAGTATGTGAGACCTTTAAAATGTATAGTGTCATTACGTTGGAGAATAAGTGATGCTTGAATATAAAAGCACCACAAACACATTTGTATGTTGGCATTCCACATCAAACCATTCATCAAACATTGAAGTATGCACATTGACCCTGTAGGATCTACAAAGCAGCTTGCTGTCACATGGAGATAGTAAACAGAGACTCTGACATAACACTGATCATACTGTGCCCCCTGATTTTTTGTTGGTACTGCAACTCACACATGCATGGCATTAATTTCTGAGGATGTCCTTAGAGGACGCATCAAATGAACGCTGGGAACGCGCGGCAGCCATAATGCTTGCGCATATGCGTTCTGAGTGTGAATTATAAATATATATATATATATATATGCCAACATATATTAAACAATTCATATATTTTTTTTTCCATTTGCTGTTTTTTAGGAGTCTTAGGTACTAAAATAAAATTGTATATATGACATTTACAGTTTAAATGTACATATTCATTGACAATATTATCCGATTACTTTTTGTATTTAAAAATAATTTGAATTGTAGCCATCCAGAAAACTTACCTCTTTATTTGCTGAAAAATTCCTGCCATGTGTTAAGCATATTAATGGGTGTATGAGATCAGGCAAGGCACAGCCAATAAAAAGTCTGTAATCATATTCAAATAATAGAATGGCACTTGATGCAAAACCATAAATTCTCACATTTGCAAACCATTACTCTTTGGTGTGTGTAACAAAGCCAAAAGACTCTTTTATTAACACTAAATGAATGAAGATCAAAGATACATTAACATGTTTATCCTCTTATCGCTCAGTGGCTCTTTTGCCATTGACGGCTTATTATTTTTCACTTGAATCCTAACCAGCACATTTTCATTAGCCAGCTAACAGAGTATATCAAATACTACTGCATGCGGTTACATTGATGGTTACATCAAGAGTGCTAAATGAGTTTTTATTTTGACTTTGTTTTTTCCATCGCTGTAAAAGCAGGAATTCCACTATACCAATTTGTTCCTTTTAATAAGGACACTTCATGATTATTCAGATTTTGAATACTTTCAAAATCATCATGCTAACACTAACCCTTTACAAACGGTATCATAACTGTTATTCATTGCAGCCTTCTCTAGAAAAAAAGGAAAAAAAATTAGAATAGCCAGCATTTTGCTTCTTCAATTAAGTTATTTTTATACAGCATCCTTCCTATTTCATTCTTGTGTAAATGGTTATGCTGCAATCATACGATGGTATGAGAGTAAAATCCCAAAAGGCATTCAATATCCAGGACCACATTTAATACAGAACAGCCATAGAGCATAAAAGGTGGTATACACTAATAAGCAAAATATATATATATTATACATTATGGTCATAATTTTCAGAGTCAGTCCTGTGACTGATTTACATCTCAGAAAATCTGAGGTGGCCAGTTGATTCTATAGATGAAAATACAAGGATAGTTTCACCTCACTGGACTAGTTAAATAATCATATTTTACAGGCAAATTCCCATCCCTCTTTATTCCCTTTTTCATAGCCTAAATCAAACATTGCACACCCTGATGCCAACAGTCCCTTTTGTAAGGATTTTAGGGATTTTAGTAGTGTTTTCTGTCCGTTTCCAATTATTGTGTATTTTCCCTTTCTGATTTTTGATTTGATTTGATATACTTTATTAATCCCCAATGGGAAATAGTCTTTTTGAGCAGGGTTATCCACTGTACAGTCCCCCTGGAGCAATTATTAGGTTCAAGGCTTACTAAAAGGGCCCAAAGGAGTGGGATCTCTTGTGGCCTTTGGAAGATTTCTGTTTGTTTTAGTATGTATCCTGTTTTGTCGTTGACCCAGTTTGCAACTTTGCACTGTGGTAACAGTAGCCAGCCATGAACCCGCAACGTCTAGATTACAATAGTTTTCAGAAGCAGTTTCTTATCAGCCTGAGCTAAATGAGACTCACTCCCAGCCTTAGTCAAGCAGGTAGCACTTTCTGGTGATATCAGCTGAGCTTCAGTATCTACTCAGCCCCCACCTTACTGCATGGTTCTGCCACTACACTCCATCCCTCCACAGAGCAAAGGCTGTCGACTATATAAAAAGTTTTATCGTAAAAACATAGCATGAGCCATCTCAATACATATATTTCTACTCTGGTAACTGCTGTTTGCCAGCCATAAACCTGCAATGTCTGGATTACCATGACCCTAAGAAAGAGTTTCTTTACTGCTGTTGCTACAAGAGTACTTCAATCTTTGGCTGAGCAGATGGTGCTTCTGAACACTGCAAGAGGAGCGATTCCTGATGTCAGCTCAGCCCTCTCTTTTACTCAGCCCCCATCGTACCGAGGAGTGCCACTGCCTCCACTGCCCTGGCATTTGTGCTGTCATCTGTAAACCATTTGTGCACACTTCAAGTATATGTTGTCATGACACAGCATCATTGTCCCATTTGCTCACACATCATGAGCACCATTTTGTGTTCATAAGAATTATTTATGAATGCATTGGAATCACTTCATTTTTTTTTATCTGCCACCTCTGGACTCACAAATTCCCATATAATATTCCACTCGACTCATCTTGATGTTTAGTTATGCAAGACATTGGACTCTAGACCCCAAAATCCTCATTTAGACCGTATTTTGTATATGAAATTACACCTGTGTGTCATCAGCAAAAATGATCAGAAGGACTTTAAGTTTTGCATGAAACACCAACCAACCCCAGAATTTCAACCCCTAATGATATATGAGGAATCAAATTATTCTTTTTCACAAAATTTTGAAAAAATGGAGATTGGTAATGTAGGAATGTGAGTGCTTTTTTATGTTATTTTGAGGTTGCTGAAAATGAATGTATTTCTAATATTTGATTCTTTACCGGTGGTCCTAGTCCTATAGTAGCTGATTCAAGAAGGTTAAAAATGACAAATTTCAAACATAAGCAGGTAGAGTATCATTTTAGACTATGTCAACTTCAGTGATTATAAATATGAAGTAATTTTTTATCCTTTATTAGGGATCTACTCCTCCATGGACCTCTATTAGAGAGTGCAAAATGACAACTTTCTATTACAAATGAGAATATTTAATCTTTAAACATTTAAATGGAGGCACACTTTTTAATACTTCAAATAGATGATGTAACTATTCCTATTTATTATGTACTGCTACTTCATGAAGTAAACCATTACATTTCTTATGAATACCCGGAATTAGGGTGGCTTACCAGAATTCAGATTTTTTATAAATTAGAAAAGAATTTATGCAAAAAAACAAATCCTTTTTTTAGGAAGCTTGACTGAATTTTACGCTTGATTGTTTGGAAAACAAAAAGCCCCTCCACTCCAAACATCGAAAGCAGAGGGTGCCATGGAAAGAAGGTCTTGTATGAATTTGTATTCCCTGCTCATTGCTTCAGTCATCTTCAAAATTTAGATAATTCCATATTTCAGCCCTTCTTAGCTTACATAGTTTTAATTTATGGAAGTCATTAGGTATCTCGTGCTTTACACATCTTTATATTGACAGTGTGATTACACTCTTTGGTAAACTGCTAATAGAGCATTTCTTCAACACACATCTTTTTTCTATTTTCATGTTAGAAACTTTGTTACAATTGGCCTTTCTAACTTCCATAATCTTCTGACACCATCAATTACATTTTAGCTAGTATTGAAGAAAGTATTGATACTATTTATAAACATTATCAATTAATGCCGCAGTGTGCACTGCTAAACAATCTTTGGTATACTGGGAAAGGGATCTCTCTGTTGATTTTAGACAATATATATTTTTCTCATCAGTCTGTGCAAAACACACTGTAATTCACATTATTATTATTATTATTATTTTTGCAGAGTAGAAATATGACCAGCTGACCAGCACCACATAGAACCACAACTTTTTATGACACTTAAGCACTAGGGTGTTACGGGATAAGCTAAAATAGAAATTTTTTAATTTGAATTGAAGTATTTGAGCCCAATGAACCAATTCACAACCCTAGCACAGATCAGTGCTGCAGCTCTGGTTAGCTAAAAGCATAAAAGGCAGAAGCAGAACATTTTGAGGGTAAAGCAGTGTTACTCTGTACTGTGATCACTGTTGGTGTCCGCAATCGCAATAAGTTTCTTCTGATTTTATTAAATCCTTTTGAGTCATTCCTCCTTCCCTGACAAACTAGTCACTGCCACTCAAGCATCTAGCAACACTATTGACAGCTGCTTTCCAGCCCTGCCAGTGAAGAGTTGTCTGCTCGCTGCTACAATGTTGCAAAAATCCAGACATACAGTATTTGAGCTATGATACAATAACATCTTAGAAAAATGTACTTTTGTATTTTGCACCTTGTAATGGACTTTAATTGTGAACAATGCCATATAAATCTGGCCTTGGCAAATCATATGTTTTGGGACTCTCCTAAATTAAGATCTTTATAAATGAACATAATTTCTTTACCTGTCAGATAGGTTGGATTTACAACAATTCCCAATCCAGTAATGTTTGGAGAAACATGAAATGTAATTAGACTATAAAGTGATAAACTCATGGTGATCTCCTACAGTGTACTCTATAGGAAAATTATGTATTATATTATCTAAAACTAGAGTTTTTTTTTTCGAAATCTGATAAAAATTTCCCAATGATACTCTTACAGTTACTGTAGGTTCATAAGTTTTTGGACAGTGATATAATTTTCATAATTTTGACTTTGTCCACCACCACAATAGATTTGAAATGAAACAATCAGTATGTAAATGAAGTGTAGACTTGCAATTTTAATTTAAGGTGTGTAACCATAACATTATGATTAAGCCCCCCATATTCAGGGGCTTAAAAGTATTTGAACAAACTAAGATAACCATAAATATAAGGATCATTTTCAATATTTGGTCGAAAATCCTTTGTTATCAATGACTGTCTGATGTCTGGAACCCATGGCCTTCTCCAAGTGCTGGGTTTCTACTGATACTTTGCCAGTCCTTTACTGCAGCTGTTTTCAGGTGCTGCTTGTTCTTTGGACTTTCAGCCTTCAGTTTTATCTTCAGCAAGTGAAATGCATGTTCAATTGGAATGAAGTCAGTTGATTGACTAGGTCATTAAAGAAAATTCCACTTCTTTGCCTTTGGCTTATTGTCTGTCTGTACTGTGAAGCAACGTTCTATCAGTTTTGCAACAGATTTCTGAATCTGAGCAAACAATATATCCCAGTACACTTCAGAAATCATCTTGCAAATTTTTGCAGTAGTCATATCATCAATAAATACAAGTGACCTACTTCCATTGGCAATCACACCGTGTTTCACAGATGATATGGTATGCTACAGATCATGAGCTGTTTCTTCTCAAATGTTTATTCTTCTCTTTTCATCATTTTGGTACATATTGATCTTAATTTCATTTGTCCAAAGGAACCCGTTCTAAAACTGGACTGTTTTTAAAAATATTTTCTGGCAAAGTCTAATCTGTCCTTCCTATGCTTAAGAATTACCAGTGGTTTGCACCTTGTGGTAAAACCTCTGTATTTACTTTCATGAAGTCTTCTCTTGATTGCAGACTAAAGCAAAGATAGGCCTACCTCCCAGAGAGTGTTTTTGGTTTGGCTAAATGTCATGAATTGGCTTTTCTTCACCAAGGAAAGAATTTTGCAATCATCTAGCACAGTTGTCTTCCATGGTTGTCTAGGCCTTATGGTATTGCGGAGCTCACCAGTGTGTTACTTCTCTTTAAGAATGTACCAGATGTTTGATTTGATCATTCCTGGTATTTTTGCTATTTCTCAGATGGATTTGTTATGTTTTGCTTTCTCTGCCTAATGATGTCCTTTTTTTAATTGCATGGACACCTCATTGGACTTCATATTGAAAGTTCACAGTGACAGCTTCCAAGTGCAAATTCAACACTTGGAATCAACTCCAGAACGTCTACCTGCTTAACAGTTAATAAAATAATGAATGATTTGCTCATACCTGGCTATGGAACAGGTTGTCAGTCAATTGTCCAAATACTTTTGAGCCCCTGAAAATGGGGGAGAGCATGTATAAAAATGTCTTGTCATTTATAAATTGCTCATTCTGTATTTTTGTTAAGCCCTGTGAATTAACCTCCTTAGCGTTAGACCCGAACATCACTCAGGCTATGAAACTGTGTAACCTTGGACATTTTTATACTTCGCCAGAGCTATTTGAAATCTTGCTGCAAAGAAAGACTGACGGATATGGAATAGTGCGCCCCAACCATCGTGGCATGCCTGAAGACTTTGGTGGAGCTAAATTACATCGAGGTGCCCCAGTTGCTTGGCAAATGGGTAAAGTGCTTGCACTGTCTTCTCAGTACTGTACATAAGGAAGCTACAGTTACTGTACATGCAAAAGGCAAAAAGCAGGTTATGCCTTGTGCTGTGATCTACTGCAATAGCACGATGGGCGGGATAGATCGTGTGGATTAAGAATTGACTTTCTGTCCCTTTATGTGGAGGTAACAAAAGATATTTCGTTATCTGGTGGAACAGTGCATTTGGAATGCATTTGTCTTATACAAACAAAAAGCTGGCAAAATTGTATCTTATGCAAACTTTACATGCCAGCTTGCAGAACAAAGCATTGCTGTACATTCACCGTCCAAACTACAGCTAAAGAGATGTGGTTGGCCCACCTCATCATGGATCAATCCAGAGTGTCTTAGGAAGACATGTTATTGATTATATACTGTATATCGAACAGAAAAAAAAACTGAAACCAGCTTGAACCTGTGCAGTGTGCTCTTCAAAAACTGATAAATCTGGAAAGAAAATGAGAAAAGAAATGCAATGTTATTGTCCAGACTGTGAAGATGGATCATGTCTTTCGCCATACTTTAAGATTTTCCACACAAAGGACTCATTTTGAGATTATATACTGTTTTGGCATCATTAGCAGTATTATTATTACTATTATTTTGTTATTATTGTTCATTTCATATTATTATTTTTATTCATCATTACCATTATTATTTGTATCATTATTACACTTTTGAGATTTAATAAAAATGTAATTTTTCATGCCAAAAAAATGCAATACCTTTTACATGTTTTTTTGTGAATAAAATGCAACACTAAGGAGGTTATTGCTGAAAGCGTACACTTCAATCATTTAAGTATTTCTTCATTTCAGACCTATTCTGGTGGCGTACAGAGCCAAAATTATGGAAATTGTTTCTCTGTCCAAATTCTTATGGACTTCATAAATAGGTTTAATGTGCTCCTGCCTGTGTTTCTGTTTAAACTCTGATGTTATAATTAATATAGTGAACTATAATACAATCTTTTTTGTATCAAATGGCACTCCCTGTACATGTTTAGTTTCAAGTGTTGATTATGAATAATGCATCTTAACTGTTTTTTTTGACATGTCACATTGATTGTACTTATCATGGGACATGTTTTCTCTCTTTAAATTGTTCTGTTATAATTAAAAAAATCAAATAAAAATTAATAGGAATTAACTTTTTGTGTTGTTTTGCTTTATTCAATTTAGGGTCAAGAATCCGTAAAGGAGTAAAATCAATGAAACAACAATATACAGTATATGTTTTTCCTTTAATCCCAATGGAGCACTGCTGTTATATGTAAGTGGCATATGTCAAGTACCTAAGCACTAGAGAGAATTGTGAGAATCAAAACAAAGCTTAGTACTTAAAAAAATCACACATCATGAATATGAAAAATATCTAATGGGTGCTGCCGGAAACCCGCAGTAGGGAATGCATGGATCAGATGATATTTTAGGAGGACACAATTAAGTGGGTGAAATGAAAACCACAATCAAGGTCTGCTGCCAGAACAGAACATGAATGAGTTGTAGTTGTACATTTTGTAATTGGAAAAAGGGTACTTTTTGACATTTTTTACATTGAATAAAACACTAGAATCAAATATTACTTACTAGATTTGTAGCAACAGTATTGTAGAGATACATTACTTTCACCCTGTTCTATGAATATTAAGCATTTTCATTGACAGAGTCTACTCTTCCAAATGTTATATTTTAAATAACTGGTATATCCAAAAGTAGTTGTACTTAAGCAATCTATGAGTTGGATAGAAGCAACTATAACATTGCCTTTTGTCTTTACATTTAATATGTGAACAACATAAAAATAGTATTGCAGCCCAATGCTATAAATTATCAGTCCAAAGAGACATTTTAATACAGCATAAAAGGGGCCCAAGAGCAGAACTCTGTGGAATGGCTAGTGTTACTTTGGCACAGTTAGATTTATGATTACCTGGGGTAACAAATTCTTGTCAGATAAGATATAAACCACAGCAAGGCAATGCCTGAGAACCCAAGAATAGCCTCCATTCTACAAAGCAAGCTGTCATGGTTAACAGTATCAGCTGCTGCACTCATATCCAGTAGCAATGCAACACTAATAAAGCTGTCCTGGGCTCTAAAACCAGATTGAAATAATGCAGAAAGGGCATTTGAGGACAGACAATCCCAAACTTAATGGGACGTCATGTCCTCCAGTAATTTTTCATGCAATGGAGATAGGCCTATACTCATCAAAAATAACCAGGAGACAGAAATATTATAAAACATTTAATGTCTGTGATTTTTCATTCTTGTCTTCAAGTTTATGTGTTTTTTCCCATTGAGAACAATATACATTGTATGCTTTCAGCCATGTGTGAGTAGGGTGCACTCTCAAAACTGTTTTGAGACTGTTATGTGTACTCCTGCTTGACAGATGTCACAATTGATCACCCCTCCTTTTCTATCCATAGACTTGATCAGAAAAATCAGAAGTGACATCATTTCGTCTACGATGCTGGAAGCACTGCCTATTCCACCCCCACCACCATATAAAATAGGATTAAACCATAAATTGGTGTTCAGTTGAGAATCAGGGACTGTATGAGACTTTACTGATAATTAAAATCGACAGACCCTTGAATAAACTCATTAGTCTCTTGTGGGGCGAAGTTATGTTCACACACACACTTCTTCATATGAAACAATTTGTGGTCACCAATTTAACTAAAATTTCCATCTTTTGGATTATAGCAGAAAATGAAATACACAGAGGATGTCCAACCACATAACTTGCAAACTGCACACAGAGGATGCTTGGTCAGTGATCAAGGACTCTGGACTTCAGAGCTGTGTGGCAGACACCACTACCCCATGGTATGTCCCCTTAGGTACACATTCATTATGTAGTTCATCTATACTTTTAGCTTTACAAAAACGCATATTGTAATCTTTTTAGTTAGCCAATAAAAGGTGTCATTTTGCTTGGCTCTTCTCTACATTCATAATGGCTAACACGGTACAACACCCTAGTACTACTTTACAAAAACATTAATTGAATTAGAAAACCTTAAGCTTATGGCTAAGTCATTCATTGCGAAATCAAAATTCTGTACTTTCTAATCCAACTCTGGCAAACTAAGCAAAAAATCTAAGATATTTGTTACTTCTTAATACTGGCTGCGAATTCTGAAAATATTACAGCTACATTGACAATTTTTAGCTGAAACAACTTTAACGGTTGTCCAACTGCTTGTGGAAATCTTTGATGTCAGTCTATCTTTTAGTCTTTATAGTTTCAAATTAGAATCTGTCGTCTTCATCTGAGCAGTTTCTTAACATTCATTGAACTGTTTCGTTTTTCACATTCAGTATGCTATTGGTTTGTCTACACTGGCTTCCTGGGAGATTTTTAATCTGCTTGGGCCCTATGTACTTAACAAACTTATCAGTATGTACATACTGGGCACATTCCAGTTTCAAAGTGCTGGTCCTCTGAAGATAGCAAACATAAATAAAACTACTGTGAAAGTTTAGATCTTTAACTACAAGACTGCAAAACTGCCAAATGATCTGTCTGCTTAAGTAAGAGATGCCCAGTCAAATCTAGGCTTTTAAATCCCAGCTAATGTCTCACTACTTTAGTCTTTTACCCTGATTAAAGATGCTGATTAGCAGTTCATTTTACAACTCTGTTAGTTATTTGCTGAAAAATAAAAGCTTGGAAATTAGTTTAAATTGTTACTGACCCTCCTCTATTCAGTTCCCCTTTAGTAGTATCCCACTGTGGAACTTGATTCAACTGCTAGAAGGCCAAGTTGTTACTCATGCCCATGAAAAGTGATACTGGGACCTTTGGGATTTAGTGCTAATAAGATTAAATCGGCTTCTTATTAGACTGTCCATTACAAACTACAGATGTAAAATGGGAGCTGCCCAGGTCATCTGAATTGTGACTTTATCTCTTATAACAGAAAGTGGGTTCCCCATAGACTTTAACACAGGGGTACTGTTAACTGAAGTTTTCCTTTTCCTCATCTCCACAGTCAACTGACTATATCTCATTTACTATGTTAAAAGATGTCATACCATAACATAATCATGACTTATGATATTAATTCGGATTAATTCTGTTTTACCGGATGGATAGCAAACAAACCCTATACCTTGTAATGTATGTGTTTACTATACATATAGATTTCATGGTTTACTAATTTATTACTAGTGCATCCATCCATCCATCCATCTATCCAACTTCCTATCTGCTTATTCAAGGCAGGGTGATAGGGCAGCTGGAGCCTATTCTAGCAATCATAGGGCACAAGGCAGCAGCAACACTTTGATAGAACACCAGTTCATGCTCACTTACACAGACACACACACACTAGGACATGCAAACTCTATGCGGAAAAAACCCAGGTCGTAAAACCTGGTCTCCTTACTGCAAAACACCACCGTTCTGCCCTTTTGCTAGTGCTTTATATTTGTAAATGGGTCGAAATGTTCTAAGCTTATGCTCAGGGAAAGCACTATATCAAAAAATGCTGGCCTTCCAAGACGATTTTACTGAAATCTTGCCAAATGCTTACTCAGTAAACATCAGGGTCTGTGTTTATGAATGAGGTGTTTTTCTTAAGGTCCAAATCTTTTATTCTTATGCTGTTCTTTTTTTTATAATTAGTTTCCCTTCACTTACAGTTTTGTTTAAATATAAATGACAACATTTCTGTGACTTGGACTATTATCTGGAAAATATGTCAAATTTTCTTGTACTATAATTTTTTTTAACTTTTTGCAAAGTACTTTCCTCTTGTAATTTTATATGGTAGCTATATTCCTTTTGATGGTACTTTCTGTTTCAAATGCATTTTTAAATGTCCATTGGTATTTGCCCAGGCTGTGTTATTTTTACTCATATTTCCCGTTTTGGATTTTTATTGTACACTGATACTTTGCAGTAATACTTTACTGTAATTTGGTTCACTCTGTAAAGCACCCTGTGATGGAGCTAAATTAAATAAAGAGTTATTGACTGACATAAATCAAACAGGACTGAAGACTTTAATGGTTTATTATCAGGTTGTTGGAACTGGTTGACAACTATTGTAATGTTTTTCTTTTTCGGTATTTATAATGTTAAACTTAACCTGGATGTGCCACAAAAACACAACACCAACATTTATTTTTTAAGCTCTAGAAAAAGCCATTATTTAAAATGTCAATGCCTACTCTTCTGAGCCTCAACGTCTCGTTAAAGGAGGAAACTCCCAAGCCCTATGTCCCAACAGTAAGTAACAGAAGAAAAGTTTAATATACAAGGAATAGGGCTCCCCCAGTGTTGCCTATTTAATTTTGGGACCTGTTATTGTTATAGATAATATCCCACGTCATCCTTCCATTATATTTCCACCTTGGAGGAAACTTCAGAGGTGTCATTTATGCGACACAGTGTCCCACTGGTGTCAGCCCAGACGTACTAACAAGTTCTTGTTGCGAGGATGATTACTTTCTAGGCAACTAACTGCACTTTAGACTCCTGCAATACCAGAACTGATGGGGTCTTCCCTTAAAATGTATAACAATTTGTTATTTTGTTATATATATTTTAAAATATAGCTAAATACATATATATTCCATTTTAGTGTCAGTGAAAAATATTGCAAGCCTATAGCAGTTGTATTTTCTTCAGCTTTTGATGACATCCAAGCTTATACATTGATCAATATGAGAATTTACTAATGTAACACTATGGATACAGGATTTTTTTAAAATGATTTACTGCAAATTAACATACATAACATTTGCCAAACACAAGGACCTCTCGGTGTTTTGCAATTTTTTATTTTTTTTTTATCATTTAAGCTATAAACAGTAATCCAAGACATAACAATGATCATTGTTCAATTATCAAGTGTGCAGATGACACTATGGTTATAGGATGCTTATGAGTGGAGGATAAAAGAAAAATCAAGTGGACCCTTTAGTCAGGTGATGCAAGGATAACTGACTTTCTCTAGATGATCTGAAAGCAAAAAACCCCAAAGGAGTGATATCTGTAATCTGTAAATGGTTCTGTGAGGGAAATAAGCTATCTCCACACTTCTTAAATCCTGCCTTCACGCCATAATCCCAATTGTTACAACAATAATAAATACATCCCTTGACACAGGATATGTGCCAGACACTTTTAAAATCGCTTCTGTATCCCCAGAGTTGAAAAAGTCTGGTCTTGATGATGACAGTCTTAACATTTTTCAGCCTATTTCTAACTTACCTTTTCTGTCAAAAGTTCTTGAACATGTTGTAGAGTCCCAGCTCACCAATTACTTAACTTCTGATAAATTGATGGAACCTTTTCAGTCTGGTTTCAGGGCACAGCACAGCTGTGAAACTGTTCTGCTTCAGGTAATTAATGATTTGCTTATGGCAGCAGACTCTGGACAAACCAGCACATTAATTCTGTTAGACCGCAGTGCATCATTTGACACTGTCAGACATGACATTCTACTGTCCAGAATGGAGAATATGCTGAGTATCTCTGGCACTCCCCTCCAGTGGTTTAACTCCTGTCTGACTGATAGGCAAGAGTTCGTTGGCAACAGCAACAGCAGATCCAGCTTGGCACCAGTCACACAAAGAGTTCCTCATGGCTCTGTCCTTGGCCCTCTGCTCTTCTGTATTTATATGCCTTCCCCTCAACTATAAAATTCTTAGCTTTGGACTTGGTTATCATTTTTGTGCAGATGAAAGTCAAGTCTATTTCAGTTTTAAAAGTGAAACTTTGCCAGAGCTTTCTCAGCTTACAACTTGCCTCAGTGAAATTAAAACCTGGCACTAAAGCACAACTTAAGGAAATGAGTTCCCTTTCAGCCACTCTTGATGGCAATCTCATTAGACCTTCTTCTAATGCAAGAAATCTTGGTGTTATTTTTGATTCCTCCTTTTCTTATTCCACTCACATAAATTAAATTGAAAAACTTTCTTACTTCCACCTCTGTAACATACCCCATTTTCACTCATTCTTTCCTTTGTAATGCTGAGAAACATGTCAATGCTTTTATTACATCCCACATCAATTATTGTAACTCCCTACTGGCAGATGCTCCTTCAAATCTTATGCCACAGCCCCAAGTGATTCAAAAACTCTGCTGCAAGAGTCCTAACACAAACCAGCAACAGTAAGCACATCATACCCATCCTGCTTCGCCTTCACTGGCTCCCTGTGTCTTACAGGATTGAATTTAAAATTCTGTTAATAAACTACAAAGCTTTAAATGGTCTTGCACCGGACTACATCAGTGACTGTCTCCATCACTATGTTCCTGTTCATCCACTAAGGTCCTCTGATTCCAGCAATTTTGTTGTGCCTCACACACTAACCTGCACTCTACAGGTAACAGGGCCTTCAGCTTTATAGCGCCAAGACTTTGCAATGACCTCCCTAAATTAATTAGATCAGCTGACTCATTCAGGAAGGTGTTTAACTTAACTTGACACACACAAATTAAACTCTCTGTCCAGATGCTCAGGATATTTTGTATTTGTGTGTTAATATCACAAATAATGTTATTTGTCTAAGATTTTCTTTTAGTATGGAATGTAGTATTTTCTCTGGTTTATTGTCCTTTATTCTATGTAATCTTTGTATACCCTGTATTTATCTGATTTCGTGTTCTTCGCAGAAAATATTTGTATCCAGTGTTACATATGCCTTGCTGTTCTTTCTGAGACTTGGTGAAGTACCTTAAGCATGGGAAAGGTGCCATACTGTATAAATAAAATGTATTATTATTATTATTATTAATAATAATATTAATAATAATATCATCATCATCTAGGAACACACATTCATGAAAACCTAAACTGGAATCTTGATCCAAAAAACCCTATGCTTATTTTTTCTTTGCGCATGTACTGTAGATTGTTCAAAGTGGATAATGACAAGTTCTTTTATTTCTGCATTACCTAGTTAGCACCCCCGGTTTCACTTCATGGATTAGTAACCTGACATATCAGAATTTAAAGAAACTTTTAGGTATAGGACATACAGAAGAAATGAAGAGCCTCGGAGTGAGGGCTAGGCTGTTGCATGGCCATGGACCCCCTGCAGATTTGTTTTTTTCTCTAGCCCTCTGGAGTTTTTTTTTTTCTGTTCTCCCAGCCATGGGACCTTACTTTATTCTTTGTTATTAAGTATTGCCTAAACCTGCTTTTATTTTTAATAAGGTTTTCTTTCATCATCTTGTAAAGCACTTTGAGCTACACCATTTTGAACTACAGCCAAGAGTGCGTGTTCCAAATGTGTGCATATGTGTGGGAGAAACTAATGATACTGTCAGAAGTACTTTTCCAAAAAATTGCTTTAAATATTGCCTTTTTTTTAAAGTTGTACATATGTTTCAGAGGGTTAGCTGAAATGTTTCTAGATTTGGAATAGTTGTTTCCATATATTTTTGTTCCTTTTATTAGTGTTAATAACAACTTAAAAATGTAGCTCTTGGGATGTGAGCTCAAATCCCAGACCAGTCACTATCTGTTGTGGTAGAAAAGAATCCGTCACAAAGACAAACAAAGTTTTGGGGACCGTCCCCGTATATTGTCGTCCAGACAATAAGAAAAAAAGAAGCGATTCACAGTCTTGAAAAAACAATGAACCAATTTACTGGGACAAAATGGCGGTTATATAACAGAATGATAACATGTGACAGGAAATGATGGCATGATGTGACGCTGCAGCAGGAACCGGAACAAAGTCATCTTGATGGGCCAGAAGTGAGGTGATTTGTGGGGGCCGGAAGTGACGTCATCAGGGTTGGCCGGAAGTGACGTCATCGTGGCAATTTTGAAACCCGGAAGTTGTGAGGATTATTTTTCTTCTTGATTTCTGTTGATGAAAAGAAGTTCAGGTAAGCACCACGTGACAACCCCTTATCTCGCGATGTTTCACTCACCTTTAGGCTCTTTGACTGCCTCCTAATCGCACATGTGTGACACTGTGCAGTAATCAGTTTATTCCTAGAGCAGACTTCAGTTGTTCAGTATTGCTATTGGGTCCGTTTTTCTGATGTCCATGCACCAACCTTACTGTCTCACTTTCAAGCCCTTTTTCAATACAAACCAAATGGTCATGTTTGGAGACAGTGCCGCCAAGCAGGTATTTTTAGGATCTCTGACTTTCATAAATTAATTCAACATTTTTAATTACATTTAAAGTTAGCCATATCTTAAATATTGGGGTTTCAACAGTCAGAAATTCCCAATTTGAAGTCCACTTTGGTGCATACTGCTCTATTAATAAAGTTCAAAATTTGTTTACATTGATGCAGTTTTGCTCTCTGTATGGTCACTGCCATTTTAGGCTACTATATTAGGTTTTGCCATAAGGTCAGCTCCCAAAATTCCATTGGGCATGATTGTCACCCCGACAGTTCTGGGGTATCCATTATCCAAATATGACAGATAAATACAATACAATACAATTTATTTTTGTATAGCCAAAAATCACACAAGAAGTGCCGCAATTGGCTTTAACAGGCCCTGCCTTTTGACAGCCCCCCAGCCTTGACTCTCTAAGAAGACAAGGAAAAAATCCCAAAAAAACCCTTTTAAATTTTCCAATTGCTGAGCAAAACACCTTTTTAAAATTATCCTGGTTAGTTCATTTTTGCCTGTTTTTTTGTTCGGGGTTTGGTATATAAAATATCTATCTTGACTTTTTGTATTAAACATTGGCCTATTTTGACCTTATACATCTTCTGTTCAATTTTATTTTATTTTCTTATATGAGTAAGAATATTGTGAGATTTCCTGTTGAAAGTTTTTTTTTAATTATTGTAATAAAAATAATACCATTATTTCAAGAACCTGTTCTCATCATTTTAAAAGTGACATAACATAATACAGTTATTTTTAAATAACTATATGTCTCTTGGATCTTACAATCACAGTGTGTTTTTTTCAAAAGATCCAGTGTTTTGATTTTGAAATGTTCTGCTCCACTTGTTAGATAGATAGACAGATAGATCCAGTGTCTGATCACCAAAATAAACAAGTTTAAATAACAAAGCAATAATGTTATCTTAGTTAATTATTTTATAACAATTAAGTGGAGTTAAATACTTGAAAACAGAATGTCATTTTGTTTTTAAGACAATTTTTTGTTTCAAATGTAAATAAAAAAAATTAGAAACATCTTTGCAATATTCTTAGTCAGCATTATCTTTTACATCATATGTATTACATCTGTTACATTACAATATACCATACCAGAAGCATATAATGGCCCATTGAAGTCATATTTTTAAATATTACATAACTGTCTTTCTTTCTTATTTTAAAATGTATTTTAATTCTGAATCCTACCATTTTGTTAACCAGACTGTACTAATAAACTACAAAAACAATGGGAGAAAGTTTAAAATCCCCACCAAGCTAAAAATTTAGATTCAATGTCATTTGGCTGGGGATGTTAATAGAAGCGATAACCACTGCAGCACCATTCTGGCCTGACAGTACTATAACAGAACTAAATCAATGTATAAAAAGTCACATATTTTTTAATGTTAATAAGATCTGAATCCCTTTATATACTCAGGTAAAACAGGAAAATAAATTCAGCTCTTTCAAATTATAATAAAATTTAGTCATACTGTATATATGCCTGCTATGCTGTTTATTATTGTTGTTGCAAGTATGAAATGTGGCAAAGAACTGTGCAGCACTCCACTCCCCACATATCAAAGCATTAACAGGCCATTTTCACACACAAGACAACTACAAAAAAGGACAATAAAGCCCTTATGGTAAAGTTCTCCTCCATTTAAAACTCTCAGTTGGCCCACTAGCCTCTGATAATATGAAGTTTGCTTAGGACATGTGGTGTAAGCCACTCATTGAAGCAAAATGAATCTGTGAAGTGAAGTGGAAAGAGAAAAGCAATGTCATTATCTGTAGGTATTTTAATCACTGTTGAAATCACAGAAGAATTTGACAAAACAGCAAGGACAAAATTACAGTAGGTGGTCGACAACAAAATAGAAATGTAAAAAAATATAAATAGATGTTGGAAGAGTGGAGATACAGACAAGATATTGAATAGAAGTGTCTGGGGACTGCAACAGCATGGTCTGTAATAGAAAAGGTTAAACTCCACAGTAAGATATAAATACAGAAGCAAAATAAATCTCTCTGGGATACCACAGCACCACTCCAGCTCTGTAATTGAACATTAAACTGAAGAAATGAATTAAACTTCATCTGATAGCCATGTATTTGCAGTCTACTCTCTAGCATGACAAGGCCTCTGACTATGTAACATTTAAACTTTCAGAAACTACATTTGAAAAAAGCAGACAAAAATAATTATAGAACTTTATTTTTATTTTTGCTCCAAAGCTGGGCCCCCAGGGATTTAGTTGGTCCAGGATTTGTGTTGACAGGAATGTTGTTTTCCTCTCCTCTGTCTAAATGGCTTTTCTTTTATTGCCCTGCTTTAAGAAATGTAAATGTAAAATTGATTTTAAATAATTATAAAATCAATGTAACAAAAAAGCTTTTTATCCAGTTTTCCTGAAAACCAGCATGGGCAAGTATTTAAATAATTAGATCTGAATATTCTTTATGTTTATACCCACCATGACTTTCAACATATAAATTTAATAATAGGACAGTGTTGAATCATTGTGACATTGGAAATGCTTGTACTACACACAGATAATGTCACAAAAGCACATTTTACAGTTGTAGGAACAATTCAATAAACTTGACAGGGGCAGAATTTTTGATTCTTGTGACTCCTAGAGGTAAGTTCGATGTATTGGGGCATATGTCAGCCAAGGACATCTAAAAGCTGGAAAGATTTTTGGGAAAGACTTTCATGTCTGTCAGGAAGGATCTAGGATACCAAGAGAACCAAATTATCAGACATCAGGAGAACATGCAGAATTCTTAGAAAAACAGGTTCAAGGAAGAAATCTGAACCCAAGATTCTGGCACTGAAAATAATTACACACCATATTCTATTTCTCTCAGTACTTTTGTTTTTAGTTTTCATCGATCAAATTTGATGAAACAGAAACATAACTAAAAACTTAACTGCTGTTTATCTATCAGCCCTGAAGTAAAGGAGAAAAGGATGACAGGTTGATCCTTAATTTTTATTTTTAAATTAGCAAAACATTCTCAACCGTGCCTTATCCAATTCAGTGCCATGAGCGACTGTGACTTATCTCTGCAGCATCTGGCACAATGGATGAACCAGCCTCGGACAAGGCTGTCAGTGACCCATTCACACACCTATTTAAGGGTTTGGGACAAAAACCCATGTAGAAACATGATGAACATTTAAACTCCAGAGAGAAAACTACTGATTGTGGGACCTGAACCTGGTCTGCAGGATTTGTGAGGCAGTAGCACTAACCACTGTACCACTCTGCCACCATGATTTTGTACATATTTAAATAAAGTAGAAAATATAAGCATATGGGGACTTAGTTAACCAATATGAAAGCGGAGTATTTTCATTCATTTTAGTTAATTTATAAAAAAAACAGTTAATATGTTTTTTATTAAATATTTTTGTAACAATACATAATATATACATTTCTTTTAATAAAATATAATTACATTCTTTAGTTAGACTATGTGCTTTTTAAAAGTACTTCAAAGTATCTTGTAGTTGACAACATTGCCCAAATATATATATTAAAATGACTTTAATTGATCGTCTATCAATAGTTGTTGATTGCTTAGGGTCTGTGATTACTAGCTTCTTAAGCATAACATTTTTGAAAGATGTAACTGATTAAGTGTTCATATTTCTGTCTCAAGGTAAAAGTGTTGGCTGCTTCAGATAATAATGGAAAGCAAGTTTGGAGCTTTGCCAATGACTTATACTGTCAGAAATAATGTGTCATTATAATTGTGATGAAAGTAGAATGTCACCTGTGACTTTTGAAACTGCTGTGAAGTTGTTTTTATTGTAACGTACAATACAGTTTACAATACAGTTTATTTTTGTATAGCCCATAATCACACAGGAAGTGCCGCAATGGGCTTTAACAGGCCCTGCCTCTTGACAGCCCCCCAACCTTGACTCTCAAAGAAGACAAGGAAAAACTCCCAAAAAAAAACTTGTAGGGAAAAATGGAAGAAACCTTGGGAAAGGCAGTTCAAAGACAGACCCCTTTTCAGGTAGGTTGGGTGTGCAGTGGGTGTCAAAAGAAGGGTGTCAATACAATACAATACAATACACAGAACAGAACAAATCCTGAATACAGCATAAAAATAAAAATTTTAGTACGGAGCAGAATTTAACAGCAGATGATATCACATAATAAGATTTGGATATTTTTAGAGTCCTGGAGACCTCATCCATCAAGCTGCCGCCCCCATTTGGCCATTCCAAGGCTAAAACAGTGCTGGGCCAGCCAATCCGATGAAAGGACCCCTCTTTCCTATGATTCCTGCGATCCTCCATCAGGGATGACTTTACCATAGGCAGGCAAACAACTTGGCAGATGGGCCGTGGCACCAATTGCCACATTTGAGTACCGAGAACAGAAACAGAATAAGTGAGGGTTAGAATTCAATTATAACTATCATGTTACTTATGTTTTAGTGCTAATGACTAACAACAGAGATGCAGTATGTACAGTTAATCAGCAGCTCTAGTCAGGATATGCTAAACTGAAGTAGTGAGTCTTCAGCCGGGATTTAAAGGCTGAGACCGAAGGGGCATCTCTTATAGAAGCAGGAAGACCATTTTACAGTTTAGGGGCCCTGTAACTAAAAGCTTGACCTCCCACTGTTATTTTATTAATCCTTGGTATCATAAGTAGACCGGCATCTTGAGATCTTAATGTGCGCTCAGGTTTGTAGGTCATGATAAGTTCAGACAAGTAAGCCAGACCTTGGCCATTTAATGCTTTATATGTTAAAAGGAGGATTTTGAAATCTGCCCTAAACTTAACCGGGAGCCAGTGTAAGGATTTAAGAACTGGAGTTATGTGTTCATATTTTCTTGTTCTTGTAATAATTCTTGCAGCCGCATTTTGGATTAATTGAAGGCTGTATAAAGAACAGTTTGAACAGCCAGTGAACACCGCATTGCAGTAGTCAATCCTACTAAAGATAAATACATGAATTAATTTCTAAGAATCCTGTTTGCTTAGAAAGTGCCTTAATTTCCTAACATTTTTAAGATGGAAGAAACATGATTTGGACAACTTTGTAATATGCACTTTAAATGACATGCTAGAGTCAAAGATAACTCCTAGATTGCGGGCTGATTCAGCAAAGTTAATTGGGATTCCAACTGAGTTAAATGATGACAAAATATTGTTGTGATCAGCGTCATTCCCTCCAACAATTAACATCTCTGTTTTATCTGTATTTAAAGACAAGTAGTTCTCATTCATCCACCCCTTTAGTTCACTAACACAACTAATTAAAGACAACATCTGAGAAACTTCACTTGATTTAAATGAAAGGTATAACTGGGTGTCATCTGCATACGAGTGAAAATTAACATTATGTTTCCTAATGAGAGATCCCAGTGGAAGCATGTAAAGTGAAAATAGTAAAGGTCTCAGTACTGAGCCCTGCGGGACACCATATTGAACTTCTGTGTATAATGATGGAGTACTGTCAGCACATTTCTGTACATATTGGAATCGATTTGATAAATAAGAACTAAACCAAGCGAGCACAGGGCCTGTAAGCCCAACTTAATTTTCTAGCCTGTGCAGTGAAATAGAATGGTGTCAGTGGTGTCAAATGCTGCACTTAAGTCTAACAACATAATTACAGTGGAGTTTCCTTCATCAGAGGATATCAGAATGTCATTTACAACCCGTGTTAGTGCCATTTCTGTACTATGACCAGTGCGAAAACCAGACTGGAATTTCTCAAATAAATTGTAATGCGTAAGGTGTGACTGAAGCTGACTGGCGACTACATTTTCTAGTATTTTAGAGAGAAACGGTAAATTTGAAATAGGCCTATAATTATTTAGTATGTGTGGGTCTAGGTCTGAATTTTTAAGTAATGGTTTAATGACTGACACTTTTAGTGCATCAGATACTGTGCCATGCAATAATGAACTATTGATAATGTTTAGAATAGGCGCTGCAAGAACATCGTAAGTATGTATTTGTTCATTTTATGGTTATAGAGCAGCACCTTATTTAAACACCAGCATCACAGAGGATAGCTGCTTTCTGTGACATACTGTATATGATACTATCTGTCGAAGACTGTCCTCTGTAGCTCCATTTCCTTCTGAATGTTACAGTAACTACCTTTAAAGTGTGTGCCAATCTTCCATCAGCATTCCTGCTTTCTGCTGGGGAATGAAGTCCTTCTAGTCACACTGCCACAGGTTTGCCCCCATGATGAGCTTGTTTATTAAAGAACTAGCTGTGTTACATGTCCAAGATGGGTTGAAATCTAACTAGTTAATGTAGACCTCAGCATTAACATTTGTAGTGCACAATACGTATATCTCATAAAAGCAGTTTTTATGTTTGGGGGTGCACCAACTATTGGGATGACAGATGCAATGTATTTTATTACTAAAAATGTTTATGATACTGCAACTTTTGGAATGACAGAGACATGGCAACCGGTCTGACACACAGACACTTATCCTTTTCATTAAGGTGGACAATATAGCCATTGCAATATACTGCCAGTCTAACAAAATAATATGTTTGATAATTTCCCTTTCACATTTTTATTGGACAAACGAGATGCCAAAATTGGTATAAACTGGGGGCAAGATACAGCTGGCTAATGCTGTACCCAACACTCTCAGTACCACAACTTCAGCAATCACCATTATATCCTTCATCATCACAAAAATTATAGCCAAGCACCAAAACTTGCACTAGGTTCAGATTTATTAATTTCCCAAGAAAGCATCCTTCATTTTTCCAATTTAAATGATGTGTTCCACTGCTTCCAATCAAACATCTAGTCCACCCAGCCTGCCTCATCTTATCCACTCCTGCCCAGGAAGTGCTTGCCGTCAGCGACCTTTTACTCCTGTCCCATAAGATCACTCTGTACGCTCCTTCAGTATCTTTTCATAAACTCAGTAACGGTCATTGGGTAGCATTATCTTATCTGTCTATTATAATAAAAAAATCTTGGGAAGAGAGACAAGATGTGACTTTCTCAGAGAGAAACCTTCATGTCCCGTGAGATGAGACTTTGTACCAAGAGATTTAACCATGCCCAGGGCAGGAAATAAAAGGCAAAGAGTAGATGACAAAGTAGAATGTCATAAAGAATTCAAAAACGTTGGCGTGATACACATGCAGAGATAATGGATGTACGAAAATTCGAAAGTCTCAAAAAAATGATAGTAAACATCGCATTAGTGCAAACAAACAGAAATTATTACTCGGTGAAAAGAGATTGAACATATTGTTTGGATTAAAACTTTAAGTCGAAGACTTGTAGATTGTCTAATTCATGTTGCCATTAGGGAAAAGTACTGTTACTTCCCAATGAAGAGGCATATCTGAGTGAATCAAAATATTTGTTGTTTGGTGAAAGTGAATTCCCACGTGAGAAAATTTCAATCCCCACAAGAACAAGGACATCCTAGCATTGGATTCACTATATTTTCTGTGACATTTCTAATGGTATTGTTATGGGTACATACATTTAAAAATTTATTATATAGTTAATACATTTTTCTGGGAATCCCCTTTGTTGTTCTGGGAGGTCTGAATGACAGTAATCATTTCTGTGTGGGTAGTTTATTCTTATGTAGTTTCTGAGATTAGTTATTTTTTTATATATTTTTGTTTTACTAAAACATCATTTTGGTTTGTTTATGGATGTCACCATTTTGGTTTTCTATGTTTTCAGGAGGCAACTCCTGGTTGTTAGTCAGATGTGGTCACAAAAGTTGTATTGTGTAACATCACTGAATCGATGCATTATAAACTGGTGCCACAGGTCCCTTAGCATCTGAGATTGTAGATAATTACAAAGAATGTTTGTAAATGATTTGTTTTTTTAGTTTAGTAAATTTACCAATACCCATTTTGACAAGTTTGGGTAGCCTTCTGGTTCTGGCAATAGTTTAGATTGAATGGCCAGCACAGAATCTACTATAGAAAACCCATGAGGAGGTAGGCATCCAGTTGGCTGAGGTCTCCAGAACTGTGACTTTGTTGTTTTAGTCTGCTCTGTTGTCAACTGGTCATAGGTAATCAATTAATTAATGGACAGATATTGTTGTTTCCATTTATGTTTAATCACTGTCTACCTTGTTCTCTGTGTATTGTAACAAATGTATATTTATACAGATTATACTTTATTTGTCCTCAAGGGGAAATTAGAATTTTACAGAAGCTCCAAACACACATACAAAACTGACTTGCAAATCAAAGAGCTGCCACTGTCAATACAAGCTTGTAAGTGGCAGTAAGATGAGGTCAGCCCAGCTCAGATTGTGCCACAGGTTTATATTTAAAGGCGTTAATATCTGGATAGAGCAGTGTCCCTGAAAGAAACAGGCCTAATAGGCCTTGTTTCCTTCTTTGAATTCACCAGCATTAAGAATGATTCATCAAAAAGATATTGGTACAGAGGGAATCATTTCTATTGCTGAGTCAGCCAGGATGATGTAACTTACTTTCCCGAGCAGTTTCATACACACATTCAGTCTACAATTCAATGCCTTGATAACACATTTAGTTTTAATTATACTATGCTTCCTTTTTCAGCACCACACATTCACAAAAATCTCTAGTCCTCCTCCTTCTTTTTCCACTCTGCATGATGAAACCCATCCAGCATTAAAATTGCGTCTGTAAAAAGAGGTGTTCTCTAACACCTCATCCCTAACTGCTTAGTTCTTGCACTTGTAGTACAAGTATTAATTATACAAGATAGTGTGAGGGACTTTCTTTTTGCTCTTTTAAATATAATTTTGTTTTGTGCTGGTTCTGACAGTGTGTTCTTTAAAATTTTCTGGGGCCTCATGTATAAACAGTGCATATGCAGAAAAATGTAGCATACATTCATTTCCATTCTCACTTTGAGATGTATAAAAACTAAACTTAGTGTAAAGCCACGCACTATGCATACTCACTTTTCTGCTCAGTCTTGCAAACTGGCGGCACTCAATGTCATATTAGTGCTGCTGTTTCTGTGTTGTTTCTCTTTCTTTTTTAGATTCACACTGAAATTAATTGCATATCATTTACAAATTTAAGGCACTTGATTGTAATTATTCTGTAACAATATAATGATGCACAGAATGACCAAACTATTCCAAGTACCATAGCTGCTTTCGTGTTGTTGCTCTTAGTGCACCACAGAGAGTAACTTAATATGTTTATTGCATTTGTGTGGGGTATCACAGCTGCACAGGTTGTGTCAAGAGTGCAGAGGATTACAGTTGACAGCAGAGGATAGAGCTTCTAGCCCTGGAGGACATTTATATCACATGCTGCCTCAGGAAAGCCATCAGCACCTGCATGGACCCCTCTCACCCATGCCACAGTCTATTTGAACTTCTAACATTTGTCAAATGCTTCAGAGCCTTTCCTGCACGGATCTCGAGGCTTAGAAACAGTTTCTTCCCAAGTGCTATAAATGCACTGAATCAGTCCATCAAGTGCTCCTGGTAGTACTTATAATTACAATTACCTCACTGTAAACTTGCACTTTTAATCTATCTATCATTTTATAGGAGTGCATATTGAATCTCATCGTACCATGCAATGACAATAAAGAAATTCAATTCAATTCAATAGAAGAGAACGCTTATTTAGATGATTATGACTGGCTTCTAAGTCGATTATTTCAAACAGCTATTTTCTCTGTATATTACATTTTACAGATAAATTATTAACTTCATTTAAATAATGTATACTGTTAATAATTAATCATGTGGGGGCATTGTGACATAGTGGTAGCGATGAGCTGGCGTCTCATCCAGGGATTGTTCCTGGCTTGTGCTATATGTTTGCTGGGACTGATGGGACCCTGTATAGATAGATGGAATAATTAAACATGCATATCAAGGATTTTTCAATGTTCCTTAAAGATTTTAAAGAATTGGCATTCTAAGCTTGCAGCTGGTTTTTCATTTATTACAGACGCTTATTGTGCAGCGATTGGTTATGTGGAGAAAGAAAACAGAAGGACAGGAAATGGGGGTTGGTAGGTTTGACAGACACAATATTGCTGCAATAAATTATTCCATCTAGGGTTGTGTGTGTCACAGCAGGCATTGAGTGTGGGGCAGGAACAATCCCTGTACCAGGCACCATGCCCCCACATGTTTAATACATGTTTTAATGCATTTCTTCATGAAAATGATAGTATATATCTTAATATTCTAAAATGTTCAGAGAGCTATAATATCATGAATGTAATGTATTCTGTGTGGTGATCACTGCCTGCATGCTCCTGTCGGCATAAGAGTAAGCCCATTTAAGAAGCACGTAGCAATTAAGAATTGGATCAAGGAACACATAAAATACAAAGCATTTAACGTGCTACTTTAGTTATGATGGAATTTGAGAAACTCTAGTAAATAAAACAATCAATTTTAAAATGAAGTTTACAAAATGTTATACTTTAATGACAAAATAAACAACAAAATTAAATTGGAAATTTCAAGATTAAAGTCAACATTTCAACTTTAATCTCAACATAGATTTTTTTTTTCTTCGCTGTGTCCCTATTTTTTTTCTCTGTGGCCCCATTACCCTTCTATATGACACTCAGGCATTTGCCTTTTCATATCGACTTTGACATCTGACCACTTCTTTTTTAAAATTCTTTTATACCTGCTTTTACCATTGTCTTTTAACAAAAAATTGAATGGAAGGGGGCTATTTATATTGATTTGCATATTCAAATATGTGCAATACTGTGGGCATGTGCATGTGGGAAGTGTGTGGAACTTACACACAGTTAAACATCTGAAGTAGTTTGTGTGTATGCCCATTTCTGATTTTGTCCATATGCCATGTTTTAGTGTGAATTCTATGCACGGCACTATACATGATGCCCCTGGTGTTTTGACCTTTGCCAGGTCAGGTCTCAAACTAAAAACTTTTGGCCAGTTCCTGTGACCCTTTTTATCACATAATCATTTTCTCTATTTTTAACGCCCACCTGGTGTTCATAACTACTTTTATGTTTTTGACGTAAAAAAATTGCTTTTTGTTTTCTTTTGTCTCTTAATGTGGAGAATACATCTATGGACTAAATAAGTGCCCCAGAAAACAAATTTAAAAGCTATTTTTTGCTTACATTTTTTAGGCTCTTATCCAACTGGCAGTTTAGTTTTTTGGTTCAAATAGGGTGTGCTGATCTTGAAGAATGATGCAATCTGGTCTTGTTGTTTCTTTTTTAGCAGCTTTTTAGGAAGGTGACAGTGTTGAGTTTTACATTTCCTGCAGCCTCTTTTTACTTTTTGTCCTCTGCCTGCTTAATGTATTGTATCAGCAGCTGACACATCTTGTTTTTCCGTGTTCCCATTGGTTTATACAGTAGTAAATAATTGTTTTTTTATTTTCCATGCAGCCTGATAACCCACAATATATCAGCAACTGCCTCGTCCTCTTTGTTAGCCCAGGTAGCTCAACTTCATATTCATCAGATATCTTGTGTATTACCAGCAGGTGACACCTACTTGTCCATGCAGTCTTTAGTGCCATTGTGGAAGCTAAAAAGAAAAGTATTTTGAATTCCTTGTGTCATGACTGTTATGCCATGAACTATTGTCAGACACTTTGGTTTTGATTGCGCATGCCCAACACTCTTAAGTTTGGTTGTTATTTGTAAATTGTTTTACCTACTAGAAAATACTTTTGTTTTAAACAAGAATTCTACAGTACCTACCCTCAGCTACTAAAATGAATAACATCAATGATACAGAAGGCTAAAAATTAAAACAAAATAAATATTGTTTTGATTTTATTTTGTTCACCTGACTGAATTGCAACACACAACATTTCTCCTTTGCTGACAGACTCCTAAATTAAGTGGTGTATTTAGCAATTGAGTATCTGACCTGTATACTTTTCAACAAGTGCTTATAGGATAATTATTTACCTTTGGGCTTTCTGAATGTTAATGCAATTCTTTCAGCACATGGCTTTTAGAATTGCTCTTGAAGGACAATATTGTTACTTACATGCAAGATTTTGCCATCCATATAGATTTTAATTGATTATAATTTTCTACCATCACTGTTGTGCTGCCAGGAATACGTCTTTAGATCTTATTGGTATGGAGACAAAACTGTCATCATATCCCTGGTCAAGTGTATGCTTTTTTATTTAGGGAGTTAGTGGAAGACAAAGTATTCAGAAAAACTGTAATCCGCCCAGATGGGAGCATTTTCTTTGACAACCTACTGGCTACATGGCAGAAATGCTCAATTCCACTTTTTCAGGGGCAAGGATGTGAGTTTCTAAAACAATGTGTATTGTTTAATGATAGTGGAAGCTAACTACACTACATGGTTTACTATCTGGTTTTGTTTTTGTCTGATAAAAACAAGCATAATCAAAACTAGATACTGAATATGAACAATTTAACACAATTTTATCATTTTTAAAATATTTTCTCATGAAAATCACGGGGGCTTAGAAAGAGTAAGTATTTATTTACTTACTTCCTAAAGCCTAAAGTCACACGTAGTGTGCAGAGGGCATGCTCAGAAAATACATGTGTAATGCCACGAAAAGTGCCTGCTGACAGTTTAATGTGCAAGCAATGGTATGTGCATTCTTGCTCCAATGTAGAAGGGAGCTGAGTTTACCTCTGTTATAGCGCGTCTATGTGAAAACAGCAGTATCAGATGCGGGGGTGGGGTGTGTTTGGGCTCGTGAACGCGGCTGAGATAATAAAACTGACTAAAAAAAAAAAACAAAGCTAACTTTTACAATTATCATAAATTACACCGGCTGTTACAGACTGAAATCAAATTTATGTTTTTATTCTAAAATAGTATGACTAGTAGCAAATAAAATAGTAGACTATGAGCAGTTTACTTCTCAAAACGGAGTAATGCAAGATTGAACTCTCAACCTTTTGATTCCCAGTCGGCAGCTGATTCTATTGCGCTACAGAGGAAGTCATAATAAACAGGTGTCAATGTCGCTTGTTAAGGCGGCTTTTTGTTTCTGCAGTTATAATTTTGAATAAAAGCGCAATTGTTGTGTTAGATTTGTAGCTTTTGTGAAAGTATTTGTTTGATACTTCAGGCTTCATACATTATATAGTTTATGCCTACATTTTGTCATCTACTAATAGAATATAAAAAACGTTTCTGTTTTAACTATGTGTTTACACAGATTACTGTAGAAACGGAACAGACATGAAATGCGTGTGTTCCAAACAACGATCTATTATTTCCAGTCTAAAACTCCACTTCACTCCCAGAAAATCAATCAAGGCATGAGCTGGGAGAAGTTTGTGCACGTTCTAAGTCGGTGGGGGGATGGAATAGCTGGCTGCTTGCAGCCTGATTTTTATCAGCACATTTAGATGGCAAAAGACACTGGTGGAGAGCTGTGAACGATTTTAAGAAGCGATTTAAGGTGGGACGGATTTTTTTCGTAGGCTCTGGTAATTCTAGTGCACTTCAAAAAGCTTAAATTCTAGTTGTTTAGGTTTCTTCATCAGGATAATGGCTTCTTAGTTTAGAATTATTATCCATGCAAATGTGTCAAATTAATTTTAAAAGTATTAATGGATTATGGTTTGGTTTTCTCGTTGGCTGTCTGTCCAAAAAGAAAATAAGTTAAAAACTTCCTCTGATAAACAAATGTCTATTACATGCAATATTATTTTTATCCATATAAACCTCTAATTAACGATGACAGGTTCCAAAGTGTTTGAAAGGCTGGAAATTAAGCTTATTATTACTTTGATCCATTTTATCTACCTTCTGATAAACTGGAGTCTCATTTACAGCTATTCACTAAGCAGGTACTTCTCTCTATGTTAAATCTTGTGAGACCCAAATATTTTTGTTAATCTTTAAGCACTGAACTTACTTTACTTCTGCCTGAGGTATTCTGTTTATTTTTTTTTTCTAAGTCTATGATGAAATGTGTTTTTTATTTGTTTCTTGATTGATCTTTTTTTTCTGCCCTTTTCTGTTTTCTTTTTAACTAGAGCTGTTCTGGAAATTCTTTACTCCCAATAAAATTAAATTTATATATTTTTTGGTCAGAAGTTTCAGTTTGTTGCTTTTCTTTAGATCTGATCTTTTTGTTTTCTTTTTTACAGATCAGTTGTTTTTTCTACTTGAATGGACTGTTACAAAAGATTTTCTTTCCTGTTCAACACTTATCTTGACTGATAACGGTAAGTTTAATCAGCAATGCCATTCTGAGAGAAGGTCATTCAGGCCTTATAGGCTACCTCAATATTTTCTTCATTATTTTGGAATTGGTTGTTTTACTATGGTTACTACATAAAGTAAAGAAATACAGATCTGCTTGTCTTCTGTAAAGTGCTTATATGATTCAGTGTATCTAGGTGCTAGTTTTGCTTTTTACGTATTCTGTTTTGCTCAATAATTCTGGCAGGGATCAGTTTACCCTGGTAAAGAGCAGGCAGGTTAACTTTCATGGGCACTTAATCTGTTGATTTGTGTTTTCTTTCAGGTCTATAATTTGAGCAGCACTGTTTATCTCCCCAGACATCTGTCCCAGATATAACCACCCTTATTCTTTTATTTACTTTGGCAGCTTGTAACTGTAGGGGCAGGAACTGAAGTGGAAGGCTATCAAGGCCAGCTGTGTCACTCTGGCAGCACCAGGCAATGCTTCTCCTTCACCCATTTTTTACACTTAGTTCCCTCACCAATCCTTTGCTAGAACAAATCACTCAGTGAGAAATATTATTCTAGGATATCCTTGATATATTCAGCTTCCTCAGTCATACAATAATATACCCATATCCATAAAAGGATTTAAAAAAAAGTTTTCATTTTTCAGCTCTGTCAAGTAAATTGTTTTAATTTTCTAGCAGAACAGGAAAAGAGAGATAAGAAAATGCAGGTATGCTTTTCCTATAATACTACGGTTGCAGCAGCTGTGGTTTATCCAGTGTAACAACATCTTGCCTTGCATTTTCAAATAGTTCTACTTTTGTGATTAAAGTACGCATTTGTTTGGTAGCAGCAGAGAAACATGTAAGCAATTGTAGGCTTGTTCAGCATGTATGGGGGCAATGGTACACACAGAACACAGATGTACAAAGTTTCAGCGTATTTCAACAAAGACATAACAATGAAATATAACCCGATTCCCATTGCAATAAAAAAAGATGTTTACTTTCAACAATTTTCCTTTGCTGCCGTTTTTTCCACCATAGTAAACTAGCATTTCTGTTTTCATGCTTAGTGCTTTAATTGTGCTAAAAATGATTTTTTTATTAATAGTTTTGAATGGATACAGATATGAATACAATATCCTGTATCTACTAGAGCCTCAAATCACAGACACAGCAATACCCAACACACTTTCAGGTTCAAATAAAGTATTTTTACTTGACAAATTGCTTCTCCATATAATCATCAGAAAAATGCACCATACACAATCCTCCTTCCTCCTCCAAAAGACCATTGCTCACTGCCTCCTGACTCTGACTCCATTCCACAAGTGAAGCAGCAGACATTCGTTTGAAGTCAATCCAGGGACTACTTCTGGTTTCCTGTACAAGTTGTCCGGAGCACTCCTGTATCATGCAGAAACCAGGGCAGTCCTTCTTCAGCAGCGTCTTCTGGCAGTCCCCAAATACCCTGACAGGTGTCTCTGGACTTCAACTCCCATGCCGTTTGGGTTTAGCTCTGAGGGACACTGCCACCTGCTGTAGGGGGGAAATGAACTACTCCCAGTGAGCCTGTTCGCCCAATCCTTCCATTATGGCCTCCTGGTCTGTCCTTCTTTCCTGGCACCTAAAATCCTTACTAAAAATCACAACTTGAGTGACTCTCTGCGGACACATCTGAGGTATGTAATACCACTCCGTGTCAAGAGGGAGTGCTGACGCTAATATTCTCCTCTCTTGTCCCTCCATGGCAAAGACAAGACACCCAGTGAGGACAACTGACTCCGCCCCTTCTAGTCCCTGAGCTGTAAACCTTGCTTCAGTCTTGCACCGAACCCAACACAGGACAGAGTTCCTTCCTGCCTGCCTTTGTCACACTTAACCTGATGGCAATCTTGTTTTGGAAGATTATTGCCTTTGCCATGGATAGCAGCACTAATTTTAGCTGAGTTATTAATAAGTTTTTTACGTGGAATTAAACAAGGGTTGGCGCTCCAGCATTTTCCAGTGCAAAAGTGTACTTCAGTTGGCTTACTTTTCTATAAAATTGTAAAAAAAAAAAAAGGCTTGCTGAACTACTTTTTTTCTATTCTTTCAGAAAATCTAATTAATCTAAGAAGGCAATAATTAAAAGTAAAGAATAGAGTATTATTAAAATTAAGCATTTGAGCACAAAAAAATAAAAGCTCCTTGAATGATCAATTTTTACATGATGCAGGAGTTGTCAGAGGATGATAAGATATAGCAAAATAGTAAAATATGAAAATTGTAATTGCAAATGCTCCATTGTGTCTTGTGACTGTCAATTAAGCACTTGTCTTCAATTTCATTTGTTGAGTCCCACAGTCCCTAAGGAGTACCACACAAGTTGTCATATTAATTTTAAGTGTTCTACAATACAGACGTGTTCCTGAAGCGCCAAGGTCAATAATGCACACAGACTCTCATTACTGTTACTTTATGAGGCAGCAATGCTGTCCCTGCAACTTGAATAATTGGAAATGTTTGAACGGGATAACAGTTTTGACTGAATCTATGCAGGCACAGCATGGAGCGTAGACTTCAAACACTTCTATCCAGATTTTGTTAAAATAATTTTAAAATAAACAAGGTAATTATACACGCATGTGCATCTGTGGTTTTGTGACCACACACCATATTTGCTATAAAGAAATAAATCTTGGGTTTCCTGGCAGTTTAATAATGTTCGTAGTTAGAAATGTATCATCTTTGCCAAGAAATGTTTCAAACAGCCTATTAAAGCTCAAAGGGGATCACCGCTAAAGCTCTGTATACATGGATTATAAGTGTGAGTGTAACATTTTAAGAAATGGGGTGATTAACATACTACCTGGAAAGGATAGAAAGGAAAATGAAAAAAGCATTTAAGTCTTCCACTTGGCATTCAGGGACTGCACTCCCAAAGGCTAGATCAGAGCCCATAAGACATTATAACAAAACATGACCTTTAGAACAGCAAAAACATTTGGGCTTGTTTGCACATAAATGGTTATTTGCCTCTCATCAAGAGCAATTTCGTTCACTGTAACATATACTGGAGGATTTACCCCGACTACTTAAGCAACCTTGAACTGTGTTGTTGTGTTGTCTTATCGCAATATTCAAAAAACTGTGTGAGCATATTTCTTGGAAAGTTTGTGACAGCATCTTTTTTCAGGCTATACATAAACGGGGCCACTATGGGCTTTTTTGACTTTGATAAATTGCAATCTTGACAAACTGGTGCACTGGTAAAAATGTCATGTTATGTCAGTGAATGGTGATATTAAAAGACATTCCTCAATTTTGACGCTTTTACTATTTACATTTCTTATCCTTAAATGCCTTTAGCTAGACCAGTTTTCTTCCTTTTACATGTTTTCATCCTTTGGTTGCGAACTGAGTAAATAAATGTACAACAATTTGGCTTGTTAAACTAAATTCTTTTTTAGAAGAATTCAAATAATTAAGCCATCCTTTGCATTATGATTGCAACCTATATCTTTAAATGAAATGGTCCATTACTCCTAGCAAACATACTTGATCATTAATATTTAAATTTACAGCTCACAAGCAATTAAAATAAAAATGCTCAATCTTTATGGTCATCTTTGTTTTGCAGGAATCAGACTGCTTTAACCTAGCTCTATTAAGCCCGTGGAATCATCTATAATTTATTGGTATAGTCTGGCTGACAAGAGTACATCTTCTTATCCAGAATTAAAATAAATTTTAAAATGATTCACTAAAGGAAGTCAAAGTAATGTAATGACTAAGAATGTGACTTTAAGGGATTATGATATGCTTCAGGTGTGTTTGACCAGATAATGCATAATAATATTGGCAAATTACACAACTTCGAGGGTATGTCAAATTTGAATGCTTCATTTGCTGCTCTAGTATGTCAGTTTTTATGACTAGAAATCACTGGGGATGTCAATTTATGTGACTGTGTCATGACTTTCCAGTACAGTTTCACACTTCCAAAGAATTGCATGCTCATTCCTTTTCCTGACAGCCAATAACATGCTGCGTGACGGAGCTAGTGCTGTGTAAATGGTTTACAGGTACAAAGATTTCAGCCACAATCTTCGCCCTTTTTTTTTCTTTTTTCCATTCTGTCATAGTAAGTAAAACACGAGACAACAGAGAGATGTGTTGTTCATGAGACATCTTCTGCTTGCAAAGAAAACTAAAGAGGTGATCATTGATTTTAGGAAAATAAATACAAAGGCTCCGTGTACGGAAATAAACTAGTGAACTAGTAGAAGGAATTACATCCTATAAATACTTAGTGGTGGAGGTAGATAACCAGTTACGATTCAATCAAAATGTTTTTGATAGAACTACAAAAATGTGAAAAGACAGTTTTTCTTGCATAGTTTGAACAACTTTACTGTGAACTGCCTCATTCTCTATTCTCACTACTCATCTGTTGTTTGTTTTGGCTTAATCTGTGTCTTTGTCAATATGTGTGCCCAAGACAAACTTAAACTCCAGCACCTGATTAACACAGCAAGCAGGGTCATTGGGGTGGAACAAAAATCAGTGCAAGAGCTGAGGACCTGGTTTTTAAAAAGCTTCATTAAATCCTTAACAATCCCACATATCCAATACATTGCAAATTTACTTTTAGCTCTGTGGCACTAAACAGGTGCATACAATTTCAAATAAAAATTTCCAGATATAAGAGATCATCTGCACCCCCAATAATTAGGCTACCAAATGAGAACAGGTAACATGAATTCGTATTCATCATTGACATGGCAGATTCATAAGTGCCACTGTGTAGATAGCTGTAAAGGTTTTTAATATATGTATTTGCATATGCATGTATGTTGTCAGGGATGCCAGGGGCGACACCCGGCCGGGATGCCGTGAAGGACCAGAAGAGGGCGTGCACCCACCTGGGATCACGTGGGGGCTGCCACCCTGGTTGCTTTGGGGGCCACGGGTTGAGGGCTTGGAAGCCCAACCCTGTAGGGGCCCGTGGTCACCGCCAGGGGGCGCCCCGATGCCTTGGGGGAGCCCTGGACCTCAGCACTTCCGCCACACTGGGGCGTGTCGGCGGGTGATTGCCGGGGAGCACCTGGAGCACATCCGGGAGTGGATAAAAGGGGCCGCCTCCCTTCATTCAAGGCTGGAGTCGGGTGGAAGCAGGACGAAGCAGAAGAGAGTGTGGAGGCGGCCCGAAGAAGAAGGCATTGTGTGGCCAGGACGTTTTGTACACTTGTAAATATTGTAAATAGTAACTGTAAATAAACGTGTCGTGGTGGAAAAACAACATGTCTGCCTGTCTGTGCCCGGGTAACGTTCACAATGTTTAATATATGCATACATGTTGGTGTGTAGATATATGTGATTCCTTATATATTTCCTCCTTCCTTGTCTTTTTATCTATGCAGGTGTAAGCTTATTGTTGATGCACAAACCTAATGAATTTCCCTATATAGAATAATAAAGTTAAAGTTGAGTTGAGCTTATGAGTTTGTGAGATCCGAAGATCTGCATTCCATATTCCTCATTTCTGTATTATATACCTTTTACTTCCGGGAGGGCATTCATGGGCAGTCAGCTCTCATACACACAGAACCCACTCCTGTGACTTAAGACAAAATTAAACTTGGGTGAATCGTTTACTAGTTGGATTGAGTCACTGGGTATGTCACCTGTGGAAGAAAACCCCCCGAGGAAGATAAGAATAATTCAATCAATTAGATTTTTATTCAGTCACAGATGAGTACCTGGATTCTATGTTGCAAGGCAGAAGAGCATTTTTCGATTGGCTTTTTATAATTTCTTCTTCCTCCCCCATTCCCTTACTTAATCAAAAAGCTTAATATCCTTTACTTAAGCTTATTTTATTTATTATGTTCTTATTTTCTTTTAATTGTCACATAGACCCTAAAGAAGGAAAGGTCATCTTTCCTGTGTCAAATAGACGCGTTCCTAAAGAAACTGGAAATGCGCTCTGTCTTATGACAGACTTCTGTATGAATAACCTGCCTTTATAGCAAAACAGCTTTGTCATCTATTAACCCTAAGTATCTTGCAAGCTGTTCATTTTTCTTTCACACACCCTATATGCCTTGAGTCATTGGAGTGCACAACTACTGCCTCTGACTTGCTAAGATGATATTAGTCAATGACTGAAAAGATGCTGGAAAAGTCATGTAATGTGACATGGCCTTAAATATATTGCAAAGATTTTTCTTATTTACATTTGAATTACAAAAAACCTATTAAAAACAAAATGACATTCTGTTTTGTAAAGTATTCAGCATCATCAGTTTAAAGTATGTTAACTATGATAAAATTATTGCTCTATTGTTTATACAGATTTATTTCAATTTTCTGATATCAATGCGGAAATATCTGTCTATTTACGTATTACGAAAGGTGCAAGTCAGGTGAGTGCATTAAGGGGTCTTGTTTGAGAGGACACAGGAAGAAGAAAAAAGAATGATGCACAATCAGTAATATATCTTCCGCCTTTAGAGTGGAGGAGGATGATCTTGGAGAAACTTGATGTTACCTCCACTCCAACTGCAAGCCTTGCTCTTTCCTGTCTGCCCTACAAAAGAAATACCAGCACCAGATAAAGCTGTTCAGTTCAATGTCTACATTTATATTTACTCACTTAGCAGAGAATTTACTTTTTATGTTCCTTCCATGCTTTTTTTTTTCGAAATTGAAGTGGCCACCTGACGATGCACACACATGTGAAGGTACAGTATGTTATTTCAGCTCATGTTTGGACCTGCTTTTCATTATTTGCACTGATGTCTGTTGTCTTTACAGTATATTTAAAAGCAATTGAAGGAACATTTTTAACAATAAACTGAATTATTCAATAAAACATAAAGTGAGTCTTTGTGCTATTGGAAATTAGAGCAGTATCATGATCCATCCGTTGTCTGTACCCACTTATGTTACAAAAGTAAATCCAACTCCTAGATGACACAATAAATGAAGCAATTCATTAAACATAACTGATTAATAAATGAGTTATAAGGAAGACATGAAGCTATAGTTGTAATAAGAACTGATTTTGGTGGACACTATAATTCCCAGTAATGATGCAGTGCTTAACACTGCTACCTCACAATTCTAGGACACTGGTGTAGAATTCCAGTCTGGTGACTGCGTGAGGTTTGTGTATTTTAACAATGTCATCTTTGGTTTTCTCCAGCGCTCTGGTTTTTCTATTACACCTTAAAAGTGTTTGATAACTTGCTAATTTGGTTCATTACAGATGAGTTTCTGTATCCCATCATAGATGGACGCTCTGTCCAGGGTTAATTTCACCCTTGCTCCCAAAGCAGTCAGGATAGTCTTTGGTCCTCTATGACCCTATATTGAATTAATGAGGTCTTTAAATAAAATGTGTATGGATGGAGAGATGCCGTTCACAATTTTCTTTTGGTGAAACCTAAGCTCTTGTTCTTTTACCCTGACAGGTAAGTGACAATTAGTAAAGGTGATGACTCTGTATATATCCAAATGACTTTGTCAGTGAAGAAAGGCTACAGCAGCAACCCAGTATTGTTTTTAGGACTCCAGTAACTAGGTTTCTTTATTCATGATAGCAGCCTAAAGTTCACCTACTCATCTGTTATTATTTTCATTTGAAAAGCCAGGGTGTTTTTACTTCTGTCTTAGAATGTGCAATACTAAGGGAAAAATCTGACTATTTGGATAAGGCTTGATATAGACTGAGACTACATGACCATTTGATAATGCAGAACATAGAACTTCTGCCTTTTCATACATTTCTTCAATTGAGAGATTCTGCCTTCAAATATAAATATAGGAAATTTCCTATAAATGTTAATGAAATTACTGCATTTGTTCTCTTATGGTTGGAATGTAATTACAAGAGTATTCATTTGTATTGCGTGGGTGCAGCTGATCTGCAAAGCATATCATCTAGTGCCAGAACACACTGTAAATAGTCTTTAAAGAACTTTTTGAATAGACAGTAAAATGGATCTTTGAAGTGACCTTGTTAGAATTACTGATGTATGTGATTCTAACTATAAAACAAGGCTGATAAATAATGCAATTTTGTATTTACTGTTATAATGCTTACTATAAAATGATTTATATAAAATATATACTGTATCTGACAATCATTCTACTTCTGTTGTGATTTAATTTATTGAATATTGTGATAGGATGTCCTGGTCAGAGTGTAGGGACAGACATTAAAGAGACTGAGTAGACTCTCTAAATGAGTCTGAGAGAGAAGACCTTAACATGAAACCATGTCATAGACAAAAAAGGGAAACCCTTACAGATAAGGATTTGGAAAATAAGGTGGCACTAGGGAAAATAAATTCTAGTCATTGGGTATTGTAGGCCAAAAAAGATGCTGTTACTGAGTACATCATCATTGCTAATTTAAAGGCTATTTTCAAGTTTATACAGATTAAACAATTGTCCCCCAGATGTTTTCTCCTCTCTCTATGACCATGGGAATCCTTTCTGGTGAGACTCAATCTTTTCATATCATCTATTAGCACCACTAGTCATGTCATCTTTTGCTTCCACCTCTTCTATCATGGTGCATTTCTTCACCGATTATCCCCTGCCTTCCACCATACATGCCCAAAACGCCTTAGTTTATTTCTCCTCAGAATGACAAATTCCACCTCTACTTCAAGTCGTTCTTTTAATTTAGTATTTGGTTTCCAGGAACTTCAATGTGATCATTCTCTTTTCTGTTCTTAGCACTTTGTTTTATGTTTTTATTTTAGTCAGCCATGTCTCACTCTCAAACAGCATATTACTCCTCATGCAGCTTTCTTATAAACTTTATTCCTCAGTGCTGGACAGACTCCTTTAGATGTCTATCATGTCAATGTCAATGTTAGCTTTATTTATATAGCACATTTAAAACAACATAGGAATGCTGTGGCAAAGTGCTTTACAATAATAGAATAAAGGAAAAACATACAATTAACATGAGTAACATAAATAGAAATAAAATAAATGAACAAATAATAAAATAAATAATAAGTAGAAGTAATGTTACATAATCACAATGAGGAAACCATCAGTATTACTGAAGGTCACGGAATGCAAGTGAATAGAAATGAGTCTTTAATCTTGTTTTGAACAGTTCAATTGTAGACGACTCCTTTATGTAATGAGGTAAAGAGTTTTTGGAGCAGCAGCTGCAAAAGCCCTGTCCCTCTTAGTTTTACACTTGGTACAAGGGACAACAAGAAATAACTGACCAGAAGATCTAAGCACTCTGGATGGCTGGTGTAAAACACATAATTCGGATAAATAGGCAGGGGCAAGCCCATGTAAAGATTTAAAAACTAGCATAAAATTTGTCTATTCCAGAGTACATGGTCTAAAATAAGGGTGGATGTGGTTTTATAACATCCATCATGAGTTCAGAAAATGTATGTATGATTATCCCCTAGACACGGCACAGAGCTGAGGCAGCAGTAGAATCTTTGGCTTCCAAAAGTTGCACTGATGGTCCAAAAATGTTTCAATACTTCTTCTGATCTTAGAATAAGATGGACAAAGTAGTACATATCTAGGAAGATTTAAATGTTGAAGGACACAGTTTAAAATGCATTTACCTGTTATGTGTGTGCGCATAGAGGACAGCTTAAAGGCACTGATGATTGTAATTCCCTGCTGCTCCATGGGTTGGCGTTGTGTCCTAATACTGTCTCTCTCTCTCGGCAGACTAGATAATTGATAGTTAAAACACCTCTAATATAATTTCCGGTGTCTCTCCACCAGCACTCGTCTCTTCTTGCCTGTAAGACTTAAAACTGAAAGATATTCCATCTTAGAACAGTTCAGTTTGGAACTCGTGTCTGGAAAGACATTTTTGAAATTATTGTGTGTTTACTTTTGTGTGGCTGCATCCCAGTTATATGGGGTCACTGGGGTGGTGCCCCCACTCTTTATCGTGGTCTATCTGTTCTTACACTGTCAAACTCACTAAACTCAGGAGGTCAGTAGTGGTCAGGTTGGCTGACAGAGGTGTAGTGTGGCCAGACTGTGGTTATTTTGGCTTGGTTTGAGTAGGTAGGTAAGCTATCCACCCCACCTGATATTTAAGGCATATTACTGTTTTCGCAATGTAGATAAGAATAGGGTATTCAGAAATGTACTTGTGGTCCTTCACTTAACCACAGGTTTACGTAAGAAAGGAAAATTAGTTAAAATTAGTGACGTGCTCGTGGATTCTAAATGATACACAGCTTATAAAAATATTTTTCTCAGATTTTATTCAATTTGGGTTTAGTTAAAAAAAATCTCTATAAATTTATGAAAAACTAAGCCAGTGTCTTCTTGTGCCTCATTCTGTACTATTGATATTACCAACATTAAGGTGGTGCCTTGAACTGGACTTTGAAATGTCTTTTCTATCACTTTTGATGTTGTCATCTTTATCAGTGACAGTATGTGCACAAGTAATTAATTTAAGAAAAAAATACGAAACATTGTCACTGTGAGTTATAATACTTAGTAAACACTGTATTCTAATTTACTAAACAAGGCTATTAGCATCTAAAAACACCAGATTACCTAAAAATACTAGATTTTAACTGCTTTAAAAATAAAGTCCTAGGACACCAATCTGTTATGGAATCCAAAGCATAATTTACTACAAAAAAACAGTAACAATGTCAAAGATAATAATTAGATAAATTACATTCAATGGCCAATACACTTAAAATGTGGGAAAACTGTGACATTTAATCTTGACGTCAAGTATGCCTTCCATATAAGATGTAATTTAATTAATAATAAATCTGCATAAAAATTGATGAATGGTTTGTGTTATTGTGGTGATAGTGCATTGCATCTGTATGCCAAGCAGAGTGTTTTCAATTTAAGAAAAGAAGGACTATTACATGTCTTTGTGGTTTACATGTTTTAAACCTTACTTATAATAATATAAAAGCATAATGTAATAAAGGATTAATCAAAGTTGGACCTTAACAAAACTCTACATTAAGTAAAACAGAATTTAAAAAGCAAAGTTATTTGTTTTGTATGTATGATGAAAGTTATTCAGATAGTAGGTGAACAAACAAGGTACAGAAATTCAAACAAAATTTTCCTGCACATTAAAAGGAATTTTGAGGTTAATTATATATTTATGTCTTCTCTCTATAGTTGCACACAATGACAGTTATTTGTTAACTACCTTACTTTTTGTTTCCTTGTCATTCTTATTGGACAGCTAATGTGACTGTCCAGTAAGGTGGATATCCATTTTTTTCATCCCCGTTACATCTTTTGATTGAGATTCTAGTTTTTCGCCCTGGTTTAAGATGTGCAGATTTTAGCATACTCTCTTGTTTCTGATTACACAGGGCAGGGATCTTCACTCATGGTCCTGGAGGGATGAAGTGGCTACAGGTTTTCATTTCAGCCATTTCCTTAATTATAACCCTTTATGTTTTTTGGGCTTAATTTTATTTAACTCACTTATTATGATTCAGGTTTTAGTTGTTCCCTGTTTTCATAATCAGCCACCAGGAAACAACAAAATACAAATAACAAAGAAACCACCAGCTCTCCAGCTAACTTAGTTTAATTTACAATGGTGAATGTGCATCGGAAAGTTAATAAAATAGATAAGAGAGAAAAGGGGAGAATTGTGTAGTGCAAACCTGTTGAAGTCCACAAAACATATAGGTCATTATGGGGCTGGTTATTCTGTCTTGGATGAATGAAAGCAGTAATGAGCAACAGAGTTAAATACCAAGCTTCATTATCAGCAAGGACTGTCTTCTAATTGAGATGCTGGTTGGAATGAAAACCTGCAGACACTGCTGCCTTCCAAGACTATGAATGGAAATCCCTGACATATGATTCAGACCTTAGCTTATTTTGATCATGAATCCTTTTGCAGTGCATCTCATTAATTAAAATCCACTTCAGTACTTAACACTTCATTCCTCATTTATCTGCTCCAGTTTGCGCTGTCAACTACACAGCATGAGGCAGAATCGGGTTATGCTTACTGTTCTTGGTAATTTCTAAGATACACATCATTATCTTTGAATTTTTGACTCCTATTTTCAGTTAACACATCATATCTCATCTCATTCCTTAACCCACTTAAAGCAATTTTAAAGAATTTCATCTTTACACTAATATTATTTTTCCAGTGTGATAACATACTAATTCTGTTAACAACTGGTGTTTTATGGATCACTACACTGGAACAGTGGGTGGTATGGTAGTGCAGATGTTATAGCTGCTGCTTTGCAGATCCATCATCTGTGCTCAGGTGTTGTTCATTTAGAATGTGCACTCCATGTCAGCATGCATTTTCCTAAAGGCACTCTTATTTATTCCCTACAGCACCAAGGACATGTAGTTTAGGTTAATTGTCAACTCTAAACTGGCCCTGTGAGAATGCAAATGTGGGCGTGTGTGTGAATAGACTGGCTCCCTGTACATGTTTGTTTCCTGTCTTGTGCCTACTGCTGCCTGGAATTAAGTGGATTAAGCAAGTTTAAGAACGTAGTGTACTTCTTCAGTATACATTAAGATATATAGTATATTACAATATTTGCACAATCCCATGTAAAAAATATGACAGTTTTTGTTGGCTTTCTTTAAATTACAGCGCAGCTTTCAGCTTCTTCAAATACTTCAGTTATGACCATGTCCAAGCATTGAAGTCATTATACAGAATGAAAAACGTTTAAGAGATTATCTTTGTCTCCCTTGCCCTGTGGAGACATTCAATAAAATCTCTGTTAACATATTTCACATACTATTAGTAGCTGGTAAGTCATAGTTTCTTTTTTGTGTAGGCAAAGCAAGTAACTTTTCATAACAGTAAATATTTTATTTCAACATAAATCAGATTTTTTTTTTTTTTAAAATGATTTCATACAGATTAAGGGTAATCTGTTAATTGCTGGATGAAATAATGATTTTGTTTTGCACTGGGAAACACTTTTCAGAAAACTAAAATTCAATTGTAAAATTGTTGCTGTGTGTTTTCTTGGTTATTTTGGAGTTTATTTTCCAGAATGTGTTTTTCATTTTTAAAATTTTGCTCTTAAAATTTGGTTTTGTTGTCATTTGCACAGATCCAATGCTTATGAATGCTGTCACTTGGTTTTTGGATCTCCATGTAGCTGGTAGATAAAGGTAGCATTTAAGAGTTTGTTTGAGATTAATTCAGACATCAGGAAAAAAAACAGACACCCATTGAAATGCAATAAGATAATATTGTTATGTAACAGTTACATTTGCTTTACATAAAATGCACAGCAATTCTTTTCAGGGAAAAGCAGGGAATAAGTATTATGTGAAGGTAACATCTACATTGGAGGGTGCTTCTGGAATGGAGGATTCTAAACCATCAGCTCATGGCAGATGGATTGAACTTCCTGAGATGTCATAGGACAAAAAAGACTACATCTTTATAGGAGTTTAAATCTTGGAAAATATATGGGAGAAGATAAAATGTGTATATATTTAGCCATTGTAAATGCAGGTGCAATATAATAGGCTATTTGAGTGCAGCTGAGCTACAGTCTTATGAAGTGTTAAACCATGGTCAACAGATCTCTGAATCTGAAGTTATGTCAATACAGTCACACAGAGAGACTCACAGTGAAACAAGTATCTTCTTAAAATTCTATTTTTGTAGCATACTGTCCAAACCTTCAAAGACAATACAATACAGAACTAGGAAAATGTGTTGGTTTTTGCTTTGTGTTGTCCCCCTCCATAACCTACTGTCTATGAGGAGTGAAAGCTTTAGATTTGTCAAAAAGTTCGATCTCCACTTTTTCGACGGATGTCGATTTTTTTAGAACCCCTGATACTGAAAACATCAATATCTCGATGATGGGTGTATGTCTGTCTGTGGGTGTGTGTGTGTGTCTGTGTGCCAGAGCTTCTTGAAGACAGTCTAGAGCTAAAATGGGTGGACGGAAGAATGCCAAACTTGAAATGTAAGCCTGTTATGAGATGACAATGTGCTCTTTAGTTTTTGAGCCAAATCGTGCAAGAGAAAGAAGCACTCTCAAAATACTGTAATTCTGCAATAGATTATGAATTCTTTTCATCAATTACTATTGTAATGACTTATTTTTTGATAAGAAAGATCAGCATCAGAGCAGTAAATAATTACTGAAATGTCATAGAATAGTTTGGGTAACTTGGTTCCTAGGGCACAAAGCCTGCTGACGCTTGCATCCGATATTTTGTTTCCCTTTGGTTGATGTGTACTAATGACAGGAGTCTTGTGTGATGTGTTGTCTGCTTGTTACTTGGGTTAAGGTAGCTGGAAAAGCTCCTAGCTAGATCCTGGTCCTGGTCCTCACTCAGCTGCTTATACAGAAACAATGTAGCGTGACTGCTTGAAACAGACCAGGGATGTCAGATGAAATATTGGGAACTATGCAGCCCTTTTTAATCACACAAACAAATTAAAAGGATAGTGCCTTTGGCACTCAAAATACAGAGGCTTTCAAATACCCCAGAGGTATACCAATTTAGCAGGAGCTTTGTCTTTATTGAGATTCTGGTCAAAAACTGCACATGTCCTTCTGGGGACTTTCATTGTGACCTGGGCAGAAAGTGCTGAACCTTCTCCAACACTGTGGGTATGGCTAGGCGTTGTCCTGGGATGTCTTCTCAGAACTGCAGTGGAGAGAGAATAAACAGTTAGCACCAGCATACCTTCTTGTCTCAAGGTGGCATCACTTACCTTCTCAGAAGATGGAAGGTGGTCTCCAGACACACATACATGGCAGGGGATTCAAAATGTTTTTAAAAAGACCTGGAGATGAAAGGGTAAAAACTACTGGCTTAAAACTAGCAGGTTTCAAAACTAAAATTAAAGTAAAACCAAAAGTTAATAAGCCCTAATACATATAGAGATGAAGTCAAGACACACTTCAAATTTTCAAAATGATTTTAATCCTAACACTGTCTTTGGGGTCCAAAATCTAGGACACATGGTGAAGTATGATGGTAGCTAAAATACCATTGCATTGACAATGTCACTTCTAGGGCAATGCCCTCCACTACCGAACAATGAAAAGGGCAGTGTCCACTAACAAAATTACATCATGATAATTCAGAACATGAAGATAAAAACAATATAATAGTGAAAAATGAAGGCAAAAACTAAAATATAAACAATTCCAAATAGCAGTAAAAATGAATAAGTCCAAATAAAGTATTAATTCCAGAAAAGTTTCATGAAGTCCATCTGGTTTTTCGAGATGACGAAGATAAAATAACCATAGAGGCCTCAGGGCATAGCATCATAATGCGGAACCCAAGACTATTTCTCTGTGCCATCTGCATCAGATACTTCAGAACCTCAATAATGAAAGTCCAATTTTTCAGAATTTCATATTTTTGCTCAGCCTGCACTTGCACAGTGAGTGGTAGGGAAATGGGCATTATATATGGACTAACTTGACTGTGTTTCAAGCAAGAAACATAGAAAACTAGGTAAATTTGCAAATGGACTGGCAGGGCTAGTTTGTTAGCCAATACGGACCAATAAATTAAGGAGCCAATCTGTGGGATGGAACTCTTAGCCAAATGTCTAATATCGTGAGACACACTTATTGGCCTACCCAAAACTCAGGCACATCATTATATTTACAATTGACAAAGCACTTGGCAGAGGTCTCACCATCATCAAATTCTCCACAATAATTATTCATGTATTATGTAATTTAGCAATATACTCAATCAAGCTAGAAACTGACAAAGAAGCCAAGTTCAGTTCCAAAAGAGGTGCTTTAGACCCATGTTAACATTCAAAAGTAGGCATCCAGAGGGCAGAATGATATAAAACAAGGAAATCCAGCCAATACTAACATACTGCTTCAATTATTTTAAATTGCATTAACCATACATTGTAAAAACAACTCTAAATCACAGTTACCAATTCTCGTAGCCATTAGCCTTTAGATAATATCCTGACATTAAGCTAACCGAGCACCTCAGTCTTTTCATAAAACAAATGCCAACAATATGAAATAAATTGTGGATGTCTGTCCGAGATTATTGAAAGCGGAAATCCATGAAGTCAGAAAACTTCCTTAAAAACATATTGACTAATTCCATGGCTTTTTCAAAGATACAATATTGGCACATTTTGAGAACCTGATGACAATTACTAATGAAAACCATGCAGAGAGCTTCATGTGGTCTATGAAAAGTGGCATTAGCTGTCACAAGCAAATGAGCAATCCTTGAGCTCATTTCTCTCTGCAACAGACAAATAAATTCTCCAATATCCCAAGAGAACTGCAGAAGCTAAAAATTCTTCAGATGGCAGGAGAAAGTTAGGTTAAGTGGAAGTTACATCTAGCTCAACCTGTCGAGATAAAGCATCAACCTTACTATACTTAGTAATCAGGTGATACAAAATAACAAAATCCTATCTAAAGAAAAACTGTGCCCATCTAGCTTGCTAAGAGTTCAGTCTTTTTAATGTTTAGATATATCAAGTTTTTGTTCCTTCTACCCAATGTTGCCATTCCTCAAAGGCTAATTTAATTGCTAACAGTTCTTTATCCACAGCATAATAAATTTATTTCTGCAGAATAAAGTTTCTTTGAGAATAAGGTGCAGAAAAAAGCCCCACAAGTGAAGGATCCATCATCCTTCAGTTTGAAGCATAAACGGACAAACAGAGAAATTTTATAAATAAAGGATTTGTTTTTAAAGATGATCTGAAACAGGGAAGCTCCAAAGAGCTCTAAAGATCCAAAAGGAGTGGCCTTAAATAACAAAGGCAATCCAAGGCTAACAAGTCCCAAAAATAAAGTCAAAAACAGAGCATAGAAGTAAAAAAAATCCAAATAATCAACAAAATACATTAATTGTAAGAGAACACACCAAAACCTTTAAGTACATTCAATGAACCGCAACGGACTCTGTGTTTCCTCAGCTTTTGTAAGGTTAAGTGCATTCCCTTGACTGAAATGTACAGGTGGCCCTGCCTTTTGGGGAACATCCCACAAAACACATGGAACATAATATAATAAACATAGACACAGAAAAATTAAATAATACACAAAAAAACATAGAATGCAACTAAATAACAAAAGTAAGAATATTAAAATAAATGAAAAAATCAAAACTGAATGAAACAGACATTAAACAGGAATTTGAACACCAGCCTGAACCATAACAGTCGGGAAATTTCCAAAAATTGTCTACTTTGTAATCTCAAAAGAATGATATGGAGGTCTAAATCATTATAAAAATCATGGTATCATCAGTGTAAACCAATATATATTCCCTAAGCATAACCCAGAAAATGTCATTGACAAAAGTTTGAAAAAAAGAAGAAACTAATAACATCCAGTAGATGTATTAAATGTTGTCTTCCATTTATCTCCTTGTTCAGTTCTAATTATGCATACAGAAGTCTAATTTAAATCCAAAGTGGACAAATTTGATCCAATAACTTATTCAATGAGTGAGGAGATTATTAAGACAAGTAACTGTTTTAATTAGTAATGTTATTAAGTTCTCTGTAATCAATGCAGGGACGTACACTCTTAAAAATAAAGGTGCCAGAGTGGTTCCTGATGCCATAGGGAACCATTTTACCATTTTACCTAAAGAACCATCCACATGAAAGTTTCAGAAAGAACCTTTATTTATTTACATCCATAACAGGTCCACTGCGGTGGGCTGGCGCCCTGCCAGGGGTTTGTTTCCTGCCTTGTGCCCTGTGTTGTCTGGGATTGGCTCCAGCAGACCCCCGTGACCCTGTAGTTAGAATATAGCGGGTTGGATAATGGATGGATGGATGGATAACAGGTCCATGCAGTAAGTAATAGATGGTAACAGATTTGTGAAATACCATTGGGTCATGATTTTAAAAGAACTCTTGCTGCATACGTATAATACCACAGGTTAAGTCCAGGTTTTCTTAATTTTTTCTACATATTAGTAAGTATTTTAAAGCACAAAGAACCCTTCCCAGAATGAAATGGTGCTTTATCATGCAATAAGAACTATAAAATTATATTAAAGAACTGTTTGTTTAAGAGAGTAGGGGGTCCCACCCTCCTTTTCAACAAAACAGAAGCAAACACCAACAGGGCTGTTTGTCTGAGTAATAAATCAATTCTTTATATTTTTCTGAATATTTTCATCCATGGCAATAAACTTGATTTGAGATAAGACATACATCTTTCTGTTACGAAATGGAGCTACAGACAACAAGTCAATAGCAGTGAACACTTCTAACAAACACATCCTGAAAATATAAATAACTAGCAGAATACCCGCGCTTCGCAGTGGAGAAGTAGTGTGTTAAAGAAGGTATGAAAAAGAAAAGGAAAAATTTTAAAAATAATGTAACTTGATTGTTAATGTAATTGTTTTGTCATTGATATGAGTGTTGTTGTCATATATATCTATATATATATATATATATAGCAAAACACCCGCGCTTGGCAGCGGAGAAGTAAAAAGAAAAGGAAACATTTTAATAATAACGTAACATGATTGACAATGTAATTGTTTTGTCATTGTCATGAGTGTTGCTGGCATATATATATATATATATATCTATACTAATAAACGGCAAAGCCCTCACTGACTCACTCACTGACTGACTGACTGACTGACTGACTGATCACTAATTCTCCAACTTCCCGTGTAGGTAGAAGGCTGAAATTTGGCAGGCTCATTCCTTACAGCTTCCTTACAAAAGTTGGGCAGGTTTCATTTCGAAATTCTACGCGTAATGGTCATAACTGGAAGTTGTTTTTCTCCATTTACTGTAATGGAGTTCAGCTGGAGGGGCGGAGTTTCGTATGACATCATCATGCCTCTCACGTAATCACGCATTACGTAGAAAGCCAGGAAGAGCTACAAAACGCGCTTTAGAAAACATGCATTATATAATTAAGAAGGCAGCGAAACAATTAGAAGCGAGCGAGTAACATATAAAACCATATTCAGCGGCTCACGTGAACTGACGCAGTGCGCAGACAAAAAGTAACAGTTCCAAAGAATGCTGAACAAAAACCGAATTACACTGCTACGCTCAAATAGATAAACCACATGCCGTGGCGCGATAGTAAAGCATTCGCCTGTAGCGCCCACGTCCGAGGTTCGATTCCCGAGAGGGGATGCACTAAGTATGTACGCGCGCTTCTCGATTTATTTTAACCTCGCATCCCCTTAGTTTGAGACGTATGAAAACGCATGCGGTT
>JANRMT010062808.1:30030040-30103913 GCA_026402145.1 Polypterus bichir lapradei | reverse complement strand
AAAAGGGAACATTTTAAAAATAACGTAACATGACTGTCAATATACAGCAATTGTTTTGTGAGTTTTACTGAGTGTTGCTGTCATCAAGGATTTGATTATCATTATTTCTTTCAATCAGGTTCGTATTTGTAGGATGTGTTGTGTTTAAGTTACATTCCGTGTTTGTCAATCGTTGTAAAGATGACAGGTTTCATTCATCGATTCGTTTCTTACTGCATCAATAAACAGCTCGTCTTCTTCTTTATCTGAGACCTGACACACTGCATGCACGGGTTTTTTTTTTACACTGTCTTCCCTTAGCGGGACATTGACTTTTTCCACCGTGTGCTTTGTTTCCGCAGTAGCTGCATTTATGAATATGCTTGTATGTATCAGACGCTTCATATTTTTTTGCTGCCTTTTCAATTGTGTAATTCGGTTTTTATTCAGCGCTCTTTGGAACTGTTGCTTTTTGTCTGTGCACTGCGTCAGTTCACGTGAGCCGCTCGGTGTACATGCATCGAAGTTTCCCAGCTGTGCTGGTGCCATGTCGTGCTATGTCCATGGCTGTATCTAATGTTACCGAAGTCCTGGCACTTAAAACTTTCTCTCGCAGTTTCGCTGAGTTTGTGCCAAACACCACCCTGACCATCTCATCTTCCTCTGCATAAGCACAGTCCTTCACCTGTGAATATTTACCCGTGGCAGTGTTTCTATTGGATTGCCGCTGACAGACGGCCTTATTTGGGCAGGCACTAAATTACAAACGCCAGCGGCAGCCTGTCTATGAACTTAATTTAAAGTTTAGGTTTACATCATGCTTTGTTTCCGAAGTAGCAGAACTCATGAATATGGTTGTATATGTCACTCGCTCGCTTCTTATTGTTTCGCTGCCTTCTCAATTATATAATGCATGTTTTCTTCAGCGCTTTTTGGGCCTCTTCCTGGTTTTCTACGTACTGCGTGATTACGTGGGAGGCGTGATGATGTCACACGAAACTCCGCCCCCACGGGTTTCAAGCTCATCTCCATTACAGTAAATGGAGAAAAACAGCTTCCAGTTATGACCATTACGCGTAGAATTTCGAAATGAAACCTGCCCAACTTTTGTAAGGAAGCTGTAAGGAATAAGCCTGCCAAATTTCAGCCTTCTACCTACACGGGAAGTTGGAGAATTAATGATGAGTCAGTCAGTCAGTGAGTGAGTGAGTGAGTGAGTGAGTGAGTCAGTGAGGGCTTTGCCGTTTATTAGTATAGATAGCAAAAGTACAATGAGGAAATACCAAGAGAGATATCCTCTTAAGACAATGATAAGAACAAAATTGACCCTGTGATTCAGCACCCTAATGCAAATTTCATTTTTTAATCCATAGATAACCAAGAATTATTTGGGGCAGTGAAATAGACGCTAGAAAAAAAAGGTCACACTTTCTTCAAGCATGATTTCTGACTAGAACCTTTATAGGAGGTGCAATATATTCTAGAGTATATGAGTTGATCATTATTTCATCAATTGCCATAACATGCAGTTTTCAAAAGAACCTTTATCATATGTGAATTTTGCTTATTATATAGTTTCTTTAACTCTTTCAGCTCTGGCTGATTTAAATCAAGTCTGTCAAAAACTGCATCCATCAGGATACAATTTTATTGATCCTAGATAATGTTCTGTCAATATGACAAAACACTGTTTTAAATTATTGATGGAAAAAAAGAAAAAAATATAAAAAATACAAAATTTCAAATATTTAATGCTAATGTAATAAAATAAATTAGAAATAGTTTGAATGGTATTGCATTTACCTGCAAAATGAATTATATTAGCCAGTAGACTGAGCACTAGCAAACTGGCTGAGGCCAGCTATACAAAGTGGTCGGTTCAGCTCCTATTTGCCGATCCCAGCAAACAAAAGCAGATTTGTGCTGCAAAACTGTTCGCACAGAAAAAAAAAAATATCTGCCTCACCATAATGACCTGATACATTTATTTCCCATGGGCTCACCAGCTATTGGAGGGGCCAAGGAGGTCGGGTGCAGTGTGAGTTGGGTGGTTGCCGAAGGCGGGAACCTTGGCGGTCTGATCCTTGGCTACAGAAGCTGGCTCTTGGGACGTGGAATGTCACCTCTCTGAAGGGGAAGGAGACCAAGCTAGTGCGCAAGGTCGAGAGGTTCTGGCTAGACGCACAGCTTGGACTCCGGAACCAATCTCCTTGAGAGGGGCTGGACTCTCTACCACTCTGGAGCTGCCCCCGGTGAGAGGTGCCGAGTGGGTGTGGGCATAATTATTGTCCCCCGACTTGGAGCCTGTTCATTGGGGTTTACCCTGGTGGATGAGAGGGTAGCCTCCCTCCGCCTAACTGTTGTTTGCGCGTATGCGCCGAACAGCAGTTTGGAGTACCCACCTTTTTGGAATCCCTGGAGGGGGTGCTAGAGGGTATACCTTCTGGGGACTCCCTCGTACTGCTGGGAGACTTCAATGCTCATGTGGGCAATGACAGTGAGACCTGGAAGGGCGTGATTGGGAGGAATGGCCACCCCGATATGAACCCGAGTGGTGTTTTGTTATTGGACTTCTGTGCTCGTCAAGGATTGTCCATAACAAACTCCATGTTCAAGCATAGGGGTGTTCATATGTGCACTTGGCACCAGGACACCCTAGGCCTCAGTTCGATGATTGACATTGTGGTCGTTGTCGTCAGACTTGCGGCCACATGTCTTGGACACTCGGGTGAAGAGAGGGGCGGAGTTGTCAACTGATCACCACCTGGTGGTTGAGTAGGCTTCGATAGTGGGGGAGGATGCCGGTCAGGCCTGATAGGCCCAAACGTGTTGTGAGGGTCTGCTGGGAACACCTGGCAGAGCTCCCTGTCAGAAGTAGCTTCAACTCCCACCTCTAGCAGAACTTCGACCACATCCTGTGGGAGGTGGGGGACATTGAGTCCAAATGGGCCATGTTCCGTGCCTCTATTGTTGAGGCGGCTGACCAGAGCTGAAAGGTGGTCGGTGCCTGTCGTGGCGGCAATCCCCGAACCCGTTGGTGGACACCAGCGGTGATGGATGCCGTCAAGCTGAAGAAGGAGTCCTACAGGACCCTTTTATCCTGTTGGCCTCCGGAGGCAGCTAATAGGTACCGGCAGGCCAAGCACAATGCGGCTTCAGTGGTTGTTGAGGCAAAAATTTGGGCGTGGGAGGAGTTTGGGGAGGCCATGGAGAACGACTTTCGGGCTGCTTCGAGGAGATTCTGGTTCACCATCCTGCATCTCAGGAGGGGGAAGCAGTGCAGTGTCAACACTGTATATGGTGGGGATGGTGCGTTGCTGACCTCGACTCGGGACATTGTGGGTTGTTGGGGAGAGTACTTTGAAAACCTCCTCAATCTTACTAACATGCCTTTCAATGAGGAAGCAGAGTCTGGTGACTCGAAGGTGGGCTCCCCCATCTCTGGAACTGAGGTCACCGAGGTGGTCAAAAAACTCCTTGGTGGTAGGGCCCCCAGGGTGGGTAGGATACGTCTGGAGTTCCTTAAGGCTCTGGATGTTGTAGGACTGTCTTGGTTGACACGTCTCTGCAACATCGCATGGACATTGGGGACAGTGCCTCTGGATTGGCAGACTGGAGTGGTGGTCCCCCTCTTTAAGAAAGGGGACTTGAGGGTGTGTTCCAACTACAGAGGAATCACACTCCTCAGCCTCCCTGGAAAAGTCTATTCAGGGGTCCTGGAGAGGAGGGTCTGTCGGACAGTCGAACCTCGAATTCAGGGGGAACAGTGTGGTTTTCATCCTGGTCACAGAACAGTGGACCAGCTCTACACCCTTAACAGAGTCCTGGAGAGTGCATGGGAGTTTGCCCAACCAATCTACATGTGTTTTGTGGACTTGGAAAAGGTATTTGACCGTGCGCCTTGGGGAATCCTGTGGGGGGTGCTCCGGGAATATGGGGTACTGGACCCCCTGATAAGGGCTGTTCGGTCCCTGTACAACCGGTGTCAGAGCTTGGTCCACATTGCCGGCAGTAAGTCAGGGCTGCCTTTTTACACCAATTCTGTTCATAACTTTTAATTGGACAGAATTTCTAGGAGCAGCCAGGGTGTTGAGGGGGCCCTCTTTGGTGGACTCAGGATTGGGTCACTGCTTTTTGCAGATGATGTTGTTCTGTTTGCTTCATCAGGCCGTGATCTTCAACACTCTCTGGATTGGTTCGCATCTGAGTGTGAAGTGGCTGGGATGGGAATCAGCACCTCCAAATCTGAGGCCATAGTCCTCAGCCGGAAAAGAGTGGAGTGTCCTCTCAGGGTTGGGAGCAAGATCCTGCCCCAAGTGGAGGAGTTCAAGTATCTTGGGGTCTTGTTCACGAGTGAGGGAAGAATGAAGTGTGAGATCGACAGGTGGATCGGTGCGGGCTGTGCATCAGTCTGTCGTGGTGAAAAAGGAGCTGAGCCATAAGGCAAACCTCTCAATTTACCAGTCAATCTATGTTCCTAACTTTACCTTTGGTCAGGAGCTATGGGTAGTGACCGAAAGAACAAAATTGAGAATACAAGCGTCTGAAATGAGTTTCCTCCGCAGGGTGTCTGGGCTTTCCCTTAAAGATAGGGTGAGAAGGTCAGTCATCTGGGAGGGGCTCAGAGTAGAGCTGCTGCTCCTCTGCATCGAGAAGAGTCAGATGAGGTGGCTCAGGCATCTAATCAGGATGCCTCCTGGACGCCTCCCTGTTGAGGTGTTCCGGGCATGTCCAACCGGGAGGAGGCCCCAGGGAAGACCCAGGACATGCAGGAGGGAGTATGTCTCCTGGCTGGCCTGGGAACGCCTCGGGATTCCCGCGGAAGAGCTAGAAGAAGTGGCCAGGGAGAGGGAAGTCTGGGCATCTCTGCTCAAGCTGCTGCCCCCGCGACCCAATCTCAGATAAGTGGAAGAGGATGGATGGATGGATGGACATTTATTTTAAAAAGAAACTATCATATATTAGTTTTAAACTGCAGATCTTGTACAGCATTGTCATTTCAGCATTGTGATATACATGTCTACATGTCTAAAGGTGAATGTTTCAACAATTTGCTATAATAATAAAGACAACAATTTAAATAAATTATATTTAAGTATCAATAACGGTGGCAGAGTATTGCAGTGGTTGGTGCAGCTGGTTTACAGCTATAGGAGACTGAGTTTGAAACTTCTTCCAGTGACTGTCTATTTGGATCTTACACATTCCCTCCCTTCCTTGGATGATTTTTTTTTCTTCTGCATATTTTGGTTATCCTCCTATACCCTAAAGGCATGTGACTTAGGTTTATGGACGATTATGGTTGTGCTCAGCCCTGGGCTACTTCCTGCCTTGTGCACAATGTTCCTGGGATATTCGCTAATCCCCTACCCACTCCAAAGACTTGAACCTGATTAAGTAGGTTCAGACATGGATGGCTGGATGGATGGATAACCATCAACAAGGAGGTAGTGGATTAAACTTTAAATATGCTCATAATTAATGCTGCCAAATTTAGAAAAAGTAAAATCAGAGTGATACCTACTAATACTGCACATACATTTTTAATGACACATACTGTAGAGAAAAGTACTGGCAAAGTACATCGTGCAAAATCCTGCTCAGTTATAAATCCTGCTTGTTTATAATCTTTTACTGAACCACAGACACTTTCATCCATGGCTAGGCTATTTACTGAAAGTATAATTGTGGATGATTCTTAAAGCTGCAGATTACACAGGCATACTGATTTTCTCCAGTCTACACCTTAATCCTACATCAGAGCCTTATTCTGTTAGCCTAATTGGTACCTTTCCTGTATTAATCAGGTGAGCAAACAAGAAGTAATGATAATGTTACAGACTGGTGCTCTGCGACTGAACTGCAATGCGGTATACTCTGAGACAGCACTTTTACATGAAGGAAAACATGTGTTTCCTGACTTTAGTATCATGTATTTTTGTTATGCTTGCCTAATTATGGCTTGTCTACTACAATGAGGCTGAAGGGAATGTGACAGCAAATCCTTTCCACAGTGGCAAAGTCAGCTCACAGACAGATGAAAGGATACACTTTGTTGAATCATTACATATACTGTAAACTTAAACAATACAGCAAAAAAGTAGCTTGGTCCATTTTAGGCTGTCCCTGTCTAGTCTAGTTTAGTTAGACACTATCGAGTTAGAAAGTCTTTCTGAATTCCTTGCTCTGTCAGACCCTCATACTGGTTGCTCATATTTATTCACTCACTTCCATTGTGTGCAAAAATAAGCAGTTTGAAGAATTATACCTGCATGTCTTGTAAAAGGTGTTTTAAACAGATATCAAACTGTTTAATGCATTTTTATTTAATTGATCATCCATTGTCACACAATGCACTTGGGAGGCAGTCTAAGGGTTTAACTGAGGCTGAGGGTAAGATGCGGAGTCAGGGGTTAATGAAGTGCACTAATGTCTCTTCTCCCTCTCCTACAGATTGCCAGAAGGGAAACCCAGCTAAATCACAATCATCTCCCACACTCCCTTCCTGACCACACCCTCCTGCTGACCTCACTTCCGTCATCTCCCTCCTGGACCCGCCTCTTCCTGCCCACCACCTATAAAATGCAACCGCCTCACCTTGCTAGTCAGTCCTGTATTGGACTCTGCTGCTTTTTGCAGTTGAAGCAATTGTGGTTACAATATATGGGGTGGATCCCCAAAACTTTTCTGTTTGTTTCTCTTTCTTACAGCATAACTGTAAAACTTGAAAAACACAAAGTAGTGCAATAGTTCAGCAATGGTAGATTTCTTCTGGCTCTTTAATGGCAGTATTTTACAATGCATGAATGGTGGAAAACAGTTAAACTGACAAGTAGCAATCACAACAGAAGAAATACCAGCTGTTACCCTTTCATAAATTCTAAAACATATCCAATAACAAATATATATGAAGACTATTAGGAAAAGAGGAGAAATGTATTGCCAAGTAATCTGCACAGGAAAAAATGAAATAAAATAAAGAGTATATAATGAACAAAGGAGATCAACCATTCCAATACATAGGCAAAGAGAGTGTGCCCTAGGACACTACCTAGAGGCACTGACATTCATGGGATGAGTTGTCAGCTTCTGCTCAGATATGACAAATGACTTTTGAGGACTGATAAGCTGCTCAAGCAGCTCTAGAGGTGCCCTTTGTCCTGAAATTAGTCAGTAGGTCTTGATGCCACATGCTTTTGAGATCTCCAGTCCAAAAATTAAAACTTCCATTCCTGTCAGTCCAGTAGATGGTTTATTTTAGTAGGTCAAGTATGGAGCAATTGGGTTGGAAAACATACTGATAGAAAGAGAAGAAGTGGCTTTCTTGGAGGTGGGCATGGAAGCAGTGGTCTCCATCATATTTGATAATGAGATACAGTAGGATGCTATGATTGCTAGGGTTATAATTCTTTGGTTTAGCATGTGAGATGAAGTTGTGAATTGGGGACACACCCTACTGGTCAAAGTGAGGGACAATACAAGTTCAGCAGAACTAATCCTGTCAGGTCTAAGAGGACCTTATGGGTCTTCATGTTGATGTTTGGAAGGCAGGCATCAGTAACCCTAAATGTGAAAACTCCTGTCCTCATTGAGGGTAGTTACGCCTGAGCAGATATCATTCAGCAACTTGGCTTTAGAACTTGTTGATGAGACATTGCTGTCATTCGTCTGGGGAACAGGACAGAAAGATGGCGTAACTAGTTTATTATACCCTTAATTAAATGCAAGCATGCACTTGGGAAATTTCTTGTAGAGAAACAGCACAAACAAGTTAATTATTCAAAGTAAAATGACATATGTGGAAAAGTCCAGAGATAGTTTAAAGACAAGAGTCCAAATCATGTCGGGAAAGGTCTGAAAACTATTACAGTATTGCTTGTTAAAACAAATACAGTAACCTCTCCAACAAGCAAGAACCTTGAGCTCCTTCTTAATAAACAAAATGACTTTCATACAAGAAAACCAATGATTTTGGTACCCGAAAAGACCAAAGAAATAAGCTGCTTTGTAAACATGTTAGAAATGTTACTGGAATGCAGGTCAGCATACCTGAAGTACAGAAATCGATTAATTTTATAACCTTGTTCTGTAACACCTGTTTCAAACAGTTCGCAAGACTGATATATTTACTTGATTATGTTGATGACTTTTTGTAAGTTGCTTTGGATAAAATCATCTGCTAAGCGAGCAAAATGTTTTCCAAGCAGTCCGAATAGCAAAGAGCCAGTAATCTTCACCTCCATACTAATGACATTTTAAGAACATGCAGTAAAAAACATCTTAATGACACCAACTAAACCCATTCATGTTAGCCACAAATTTGATTTCCATTCAAATTGAACTGTGGAGGATGCACTGTTGGTCATCTTATATAAGTTCTATTCTCTACTTAATAAGTCTGGTTAATATGTCCTATTTTAGGATTTTTCTTCAGTGTTCAATTCTATCCAGTGTAACATTTTAATTGAGAAACTGAGTAATGTAAATATTAATTTGTATATTTCATTATGGATTCTACAACTTTCTTTTATATTGTTTCTAGAAAACATGCAAGACATTTCTAAGGTAATTATTTTAAACAAAGGGGTTCTGCAAAGTTTCATTCTATCTCCTCCACAATTTGCACTCTATAACTGTGACCTCAGACACAACAATGATCATTGTTCCTTGCTCACCTACAGTATGTTGATGATACTATAGTAATAAGGCACACATTTGGGGAGGATGACATCTATTACTAACAACTGGTGGACTGTGTAGACATTTTTGAAATAGGAATTAAGCCATCTAATGTTTGAGAGATCCCCTTATGTATAAAGTCTGTACAATAGAACAACGTGGTCAAAATGGGCAGAAGCCATTCTTAGGTGTAAAGCCAATCACGATTTAAAGTGCATTCTTAGCTTTACCTTGGGCAAAATTCAGAATTTTAAATAATACTTGAGACATTGGACTGTTATTTAGACTTTAAAAAGACGAGAGCTATAACTCATCAATACATTTTAATAAAATCTGACCATGGCCATACTGAAGGAATATCAGCCAATTAACATGTTTAGTCAAGCTACACACGTGTGTATCAATGCCCATACTCCTGCTGTGCTGTTTGGCAGTGTCTTCGTGCCTTTGGCCACATTCTCCACATGCTTTTGAATTTGGCCATACCTCACCTGAGGCTGTACTAACTTAATTACCAATACACTTTAACAGGCTCCCTATGCGTAATTTATCAAAGCTCAGTCATTGACTATCTCATTTACTTAGTTTACCTGCATTTTCTGTCTTAGCTTTCCTTTGTATTTTGAGTTTTGTCCTTCAATTACAATAACTCTCCTGTGCCTCCAGGTCAGGGACCAGCTATATTTAATGAAATGATGGATGGATGGATGAATGAATTAATAGGTGTGTCCAAGAATAAGAGATTGAACATCTTGTGTATTTAAAATGACTTTCCCAAGTTAACAAGAACAATTTAGTATAGATAAAAAATAGGTTTGTGAGTGATAAAAAATACAGTTCACTAATTCAGCTCTGGATTTGGAAATTAAATGAGATTGCTATAGTTAAGGCAATGTATATTTATAAATCATTTTCTACTTTCAAATAAATCCTGAAATAGACTTGTTTAGTTCATAACTTGTATAATATGCCACAACAATAAAGCCACCTGCCTAATATTGTGTAGGTCTCCTTCATGCCACCAAAACAGCTCTGACCCATCAAGGTATGGCTTCCACAAGACCTCTGAAGGTGTCCAGTGATACCTGGCATCGAAATGTTAGCAGCAGATCCTTTAAGTCCTATAAGTTGAGAGATGGGGCCTACATAGATCTAACTTGTTTTTTCAGTATATCCCAAAGGTGCTTGATTGGATTGAGATCTTGGGAATTTGGAAGCCAAGTCAGCTCCTTGAACTCTTGCAGGGCATATAATCCTGCTGGAAGAGGCCAGTGCCATGAAGGGATGTACATGGTCTTCAACAATCCTTAAGCATGTGGTATGTGTCAAAATAACATCCATATTAATGCCAGCAGGACATTGCACAGAGCATCACACTGCCTCTGCCAGCTTGCCGCCATCTCATAATGCATTCTGGTACCATATTTTACCCAGGTAAACAACACACACACCTGGCTATCCAAATGATCTAAAAGAAAATGTGATTTATCATACTAGGCCACCTTCTTCCATTGCTCCATGGTTCAGTACTGACGCTCACATGCCCATTATAAGTGCTTTTGATGGTGGACAGGGGTCAGCATGGGCACTCTGACCCATCTGTGACTATGTATCCCCATATTCAGAAAGTTGCAATGCACTGTGTGTTCTGACACCTTTCTGTCATGGCCAAACAGGCTAACCTTAACTCCCCACACAGCAATGAGCATCCATAACCCTGTCGCTGGTTCATCAGTTGTCCTTCCTTGAACCAGTTTTGTTAGGTACTACGTACACTACATGCACTACATACTCTGACCCAGTCATCCAGCCATCACAATGTGGCTTTTGTTATTTTGAGCTACATCTTTTGTATTAAAAAGTGAAATTGAAATAAATGTTGTTGTTGTCAAAGTCACTCAGATTCTTATGCTTGCCCATTTTTCCTGCTTCCAACACATCATGTTCAAGAACTGACGGTTCTTTCGCTGCCAAATATATCCCACCCCTTGACAGGTGCCATTGTAATGAGATAATCAGTTGTGGCAGACGACCGGGGGCCTTGCCCAGTTGGGACACCCTTCTGATGGAAGGACCGGGGGAGAGGACATGTCCATAGCAATACCTCCCCCAGAACACAAAACGGCAACCTCCTCTGGATTCCACCGGGGCCACGGGCTTGGAGCTTGGAAGCTCAACCCTGCTAGGGGCCAGTGGCCACTGCCAGGGGGCTCATAGATAGATAGATAGATAGATAGATAGATAGATAGATAGATGGACAGTACCGGAGCCCTGAAGTGAAGCACTTCTGCGACACCTGGAAGTGCTGTCAAAAGAGGATCTGGATGCACCTGGAGCACTTCCAGGTGCCTATGCAGCACTTCCACCATACCTGGGAGTGCTGCCAGAAGAAGATTAAAGAGCACCAGAGTTCGGAGATGGTGGACAAAGCTTGCGTGCAGATGAGTGGAGGAGGTAAAGAAAAAGAGAGAGAGAAAGAGAATCAAAGAAGAAGAAAAGGGTTTGAGTAGTATTGTCAGACTGTGTTGTGCTTGTGGGGAACGGGGAAGGAAAAAGAAATAAAAAATGTGTTGCTTTTGCACTTGTGTGTCACTGTGTCTGTCTGTGTCCGGGTTTGGGGAGCTGTACATCCCCTATATTCCACACAGTGTTATACACTTCACCTGTCTGTGGTTTAAATGTTGTGGCCAATTGCTGTACAACAATGTTGTTGTACAAATACAGTACAACTGTTTTAAACTTTAATAGTATGCACTGTTTTAATTTTCACTGTTTGCAGATATAACATACAGTTTTTAAACTTTTTTCAATTTTGTCATTTGTATACCTTTATTTACATTGTGAAACTGTAAGGTGGGTAGCTTTATGAAATAAATATACAACATTTATAAAGATATAGCACTCCAATTTTTTTGTTCATCACCTTTAATTTGAATGAACTTTAACTTGGTGTGGAGTGCTTAACTCGTTTTTTTTAACCCATCCATCCAGGTCAAGATTGCATGACTTTTTCTTATTTTAAGAATAATACAAATTGTAAATGAGAGTCTTCTTATTGTAAAAACTATGACGTAAAGGGATTCTAATAACATTTTAAGAGAATGGAGCAAGACCCCCCATTGCGATATCAATTAACCTATATCACTGGAAAGCTAATAAAGGGGGAAAAAACTATTGGGCAATCAAATAAAAAGAGGATTAGAACATGGAAGTAAAATGCATAATTATTCTATAGATTTGCTACCCTCAGCTCAAGTAGCCCCGGCACCACTTGCCTAGCAGATCCCATTCATTTTTACTGTACTTTAGCTTCTTTATAGTTAGGTTGAAAAACAGAAAACCAGTAAAAAAAAAAAAAAGGCACACAATGCCAAGTGAGGTTCTCCTTTGAAGTGTGTCTGCCATTCGAAGGTTATTTCTCAGTTAGCTGCAGGGCTGTCAAACAATTAAGAATTCCATTCATTCCTCTTCATAGCTGCATTTGAATAAAACCTTTTTTGGGGGGAAAATAAAGAAAACCTCAAAACCCTTATTAGAGAGAGACCACTAGTACAAGAAAAGCTGCTTTTAAAAATCAGAAGCACCTACTTATGAAACGGGACATTTTCTTTAAATCCTGCCGATGCCCCAGGCTATTTTAATAGACCTATTCCTTTCCAGTAAAGAGACTGAGCCAATTTAATTGAGCACTGGTTCTGAAGCTTTCATACTGAATACACTGAGGATGTACAAGTGCATAGTAATAAATCCTCTGACTGGATAATGCTTTGTGAATAAGTAGAGAAGCACCCAAGTAAAGCACCCCTCAGGGTTCTTTCTTTTTTAACAATCTTCAATTTTTTTTCCTTCCTTTTCTAACTTAATCTAAACATATTTCCAGCAATAATTTAATAATAGCTTTATAAAATACAGCCACTTGATTACATATCACACCATGGAGTATTAATGTTATCAGAGCATTTAGGCAAACATTGCTCACTTTGCGTACAGGATGTTCTTTTATACCAGGTCTGTAGTTTATATTCTATTGCTTTCATTGACTTAACAAAATACTAAAAAAAAAAATCATGACCTGTATTGAATTACAGTATCTTTTATAATGTCCTGAAAAATCTGAAAAGATATTCAATGAGTAATGGTGCTACTGTAAACATAACACAACATAATGGTATGTAAATCTTGAAATTGTTAGACATAGTTATAATGCTAGGATCACTGTTTAAAATGTTAAACAAAGAAAGCATTTATATCCAGGTTGTTTTGAAATAAACTCACATGACTGAGCATAAAAACAATTATTGAAATTTCTAGTTTTCAATCAGTACAATTTCAAAGATTTTTTAATAGCCATTATAAATCTATGCATAATAATGACATGATGAACAACTGATCTGTGCCATTGTGCACCTCATTGGTTGACTAAGACTGTCTGCTTTTGCTGAGCAATAAATTACCATTCCATTCAGCTTTTCTCAGCAAACTATTTGGATTAAACTAGCAAAAGGGTAAACAAACCTCAGTTGAACTTGATGATAAAAGAGGCCATTTTTGAAAATATTTCACTGATGTCTTTTCAGGAACTTAAAAGTGGTTATGTGGGAGGCTTTTGCCACTGGGTTAAGTAAAGTAAAGTAAAGAGAAACATGTTTTCCTGATGCGGAATTCAAGATCAGTTTAAATGTTTTTCATGCGATACCTAGTTTTGGTCACACAATGATCTTATTGACAGTGTACAGAGTAAGATATATTACTGAAAATGATCTGGCATGGAAAGAAAGTACACAACACACAGGGATAGTGGAAGGCAAAGCAGGCTTCTGGGTCACAGTTTAATATAAACAATATATAAAAAAACATTAACTGATAAAGATATGTCAATACAATAGAAAAGGAAATTGAAAAAGGAGGTTTATGTGAGAATTCACAAAGATAACAGGGATAAATAGCAGTGGTAATATGAGAGGTCCATCTCCAACTTTCATATTTGAAATACTTCTGGGAAATACAGACTGTGCCCTATTATGCAATATATACTAGGTTTCCTACAAAACACAATTTCTTTCCTAAATTTAGCCTTTTTTTTTTTTTTGTTAGTGTGGAAAGTGGAACATATTAACTGATTGTTAATCTGTCTAAAATATTAGTGTGGCTTTTGGTCAATGTCCTTAATTAACCGCAGATTTTGGACAATTCTCTGTAGATGAAGGTTCTGTTACACATATTAAGTAAATACCACAGCTATTTTTAGAAAAACAGAATAATACAATTTTTTCTACACTGTACAAAAAAAAAATACAGAAATGGGATAACTGCTTATCTATATTGACATAAAAGACAAGACACATGGCAGGTATAACAGAGAAGCTTAAAGACCACAGAAGGGGCTGCTTTCAGTTCTTTTACAGGCTTTTTGGAGTTTCTTGATTTTACAAGCTTTTTTGTTTGTTTTTTTGTGACATTACAGTTGCCTCTCACTTACTGTAATGTTCAACTATGGGAGTGAGAGGGCTAAACTACAAACTTTACATTCGTTAAAAGGTTGTAAAAACTAGAAGTTTACTAAGACAGTTAATTATGAGTTTGTTACACAGTAACCCTTACACATGAGGAAGTAGGCCTTTATCTGGCTGTTTATTAGCCACTGATTTTTTTTTGCTATACAGAGGCTTTAAGGACTTTATCTGATGTGAGCATCGTAGCTCTCTCTGTATCCGTGGTGTGCAATTGTCTTCCTTAGCTTACAAAGTGTTGGAGCCTTTTCTGTGTCTTTTCGAACTTCACTGGGAAAAGAATGATTCCTTCTGGTGCAAAGGTTTAGACGATGAGATTCCTCTTTTGACGTCAGCTTCTTCTCCCAGATTGGGCTCTGTCACCTACAGGTATAATGCTTGGAAGTGTGGATCTTTGAGCCAGTGATCTCCCCGGTGTATGTAGAGAGACTCCAGACTGTCCAGCTGCAAGATGTTTAAGGAGAGTACCATCCAGGTCCAAGAGTGCTTTCAAACCCCAAAAAGGATGTATGGCTAAAAGTTTTGGGCTCCAAAGAGAGAAAAGTAATGCATTCATCTAGTTTTTAAAGGAAGGTATAGCCTTTGCTGATTGGATCAGAGCTCACTGTTGCTTACAGGTCCATGATATGTTGTTAGGTAAGTGAGTGTGTCCATCAGAGTAAGCAAGTCCTTTACATAGTTACAAGCTAAATATGTTTAGGTGTTTCTTTGTTTTGTGGACATATCCCACCTTTTATTACCACTTCCAATGCATTTCAGAAGGCAAGCTGACTAAATATGGGCTGACACTGCAATGGCAATATAGTTAAGCCTCTGAATTTGGTGTCCTTCTGGAGTAAAGGTGAGGAAGGGGCAGCTGTTTTTTCTGAAGAGTGCCATGACTGTTCCTTTAGCAGGGAAGGCCATTTGTACCACTCAAAGTCTAAGAAAATGGACAATGCCTACAGTCAATTGTGTTTGTTTTCAATTTAACACCTATAATCAGCTATAATTATACAAAACTGAAAGGAACAGTGTGCTACATTGTGCAAGACAAATGATATATATCTTTAAATTTTATGTATGTTGCAGCTGTTGGGTGTAAATCTGGGCTCTTTGTGCACTTCAAAGAAGATGTCAGAAAAGCATATAAATAAGCATGTCTTTTTTGTCTTCCCATAGAGGTTCAGGTGGGTTATGAAAATGGCATTTTATTATCATCATGTATCTAATATGCCTAAAATGTTGCTTTGGAATTCAGAAACATAGTGATTTACTCTAAAATCAGATTGTTATAGGACCGTTTTGTATACATCATGCCAATTCCAAGTCCATCTTCTTCCTGGTGGAAAGATCTAACTGGCTGGCAAGAAGGTGTCTTGAACATGAATATCACCAACAAAAGGCATGAAACCACTAGAAAGAGAAACACACTTGCACTGACAGTTCCTCTCGATCCCAGTGTTCAAAGAAAAAGGCTACTAGGGCAACAGATACCCAGCTAAGATTCACAGATTTGATATGACAATGACTTATTTATTTTTTTGGTGGGGATCCCAGGAACGCACCCAGCCTTGGCCTGACGCACACACTCCCTGACAGAAACAAAAAAGCAACCAGTAATGAAACAGAAACTAAAGAATATATCAAACACTAATAAAGAAATATATGCAAACTACAATGTTCTTATCCCAGTTCCTCTTATGGCGATATACAATAAACATGAAATCAATAATAACAAACCTCTAACAAAAACCACATACTATGAAGTCCATGAAAAATGGCAAATAATGAAATGATGGAGGTAGATAGTCCAGAGATCAGCATGCTGTATGTGAATGTAAAGATAGTCCTACCAGTATTTCCTGATGAGATGATGACATGTGAATGGGATCAGGAGAGCTGCTTTCTTCACAGGACAGCAACAAATTCTCAGACAGTCCTCATGCAGCAGGAAGACACCAGACAGTCCATACACCCAAAACAGGAGACGATCCAGGACAAAACAAGAATCCACAGGTATCAAAATGGGAAGGCAAACAGACAGGCAACTCCAAACTTGAAACACAAAAGACTTCCCTCTTCTCAAGTCAGGAGTGAAAAGAGGCAAGGGAACATAGGGTTCTTGGGCATGTACCTGGAAGCCTACGTGGGCATGAGATTAAAGTCAATGCGAAGCAGAGGGAGAGAATGTGAACACAGCATTGAAAGAAAAGTAGAATCAAACAATCACTCTAAAAGAATGGTTGGCTGATATGTGTATGAAAATGTTCATGACAAACATCTTCGGAATTGTGTTCTGTCATAAATGTATGTTAACAGGCATAGGTGTGATGTGAGATATTGATTTTACAGGGTGGCACAGAAAAATGGGAACTTTTGAAAAACCCAATAAAAATAGAAGAAATCCAACAAAAAAAATTTATTGACAGCAATTGAACCACTACAACTTGCCTTTTAAGAGACAGTAATCCAAATTATCAATGTCTAAAAATTACGTCCTCTAGATGGCGTCCTCCTGTACGTATGCATTCTTCCAATCTGCTGTTGAGGTTCCCCATTGATCGCTGCAACATCTCAGCTGAGATACCACGAATTTCGTCCTGTCGGTTTCTTTTTTAGAGCAGATCCAGTCTCTTCAAAGTTTTTAATCCATGTTTTTATCGCGTGTTTTGAGGGAACCTGACCGTGACGCCCTAAGTTGCAAAAACGTCGGAACTCCCTCTGCGCACCTTCCAAACTATCATTGTTTTTTTTAAACATTTTTATGCCGAAAGCACGTTGTTGACCCATGATTACTAAATGGTGAGATTATTTACAGCTCAAGGTTCCTTTTCCGCAGTGCTGCCAACTGTACATGGCTGCCACTACGCATTTCAAAAGTTCCCATTTTTCTGTGTCACCCTGTATTAGTAGAGAAAGGGAGCAGTGTCTTTAAGGAGCAGAACCATCTGTACATTGCAGCTGTTTCATTTAATGTTGAATTTCATGCTGGTACACACTACACACATTGCATTAGAAAATGACTTAAACACATGCTGCTGTCTGTCAGCATTAATGATATGACATGATATCCTTGAACATTATAAACAGGTAACAAAGGCAAAGTAGACTGTGAAGATCCCAATACATTAGTAATACAAACTCAGACTACACCAAACTTTACTTTGGAAACACTGCATTACTGTAATTATTGTAGAATATACAAAACAATAATACAGTTTACTCCACAACACAGGTGCCTTTAGCATAAGAAGATGTGTCATACAACAGTTTACTCTGAGATCACAAGACACACATTATACATGTATTGTGAGGACAATAATAATGATCGATAATGGCAGATTTGTTAAAACATTTTTCATAATTGTCCTCTTTAACTAGAGCCAGTGAGCTACCACTATAATAGCGCATATTATGTTATTGTTTGTTACACCTTTATATGTCTAGTTTATGTTAGGGTTGGGGTTATTAATAATATTTATTTACCTGTCCCTGTGTGCTGAGAATAATTTCAACTTCTGGATAAGTGACAATTTTCAACATGGCAGAAGCAGCATTATTAGAAACCAGCATATTAGAAAGCAGCATTGTTACACTCTTAGGACTTAAGTGAAGAGTTCCATCTGTACATTATTAGAAGGTCCAGGAAGGGACTGGGGTGCTAGCTGTCTTGAGTCAGTTGGATATTTGCTTTATGTGTTTGCCAGGATTTGCACAATTCATGAGTAATGTTGTTTTTAGTTTTTTGTTTCTATTTTTCTGATACTTTGCCTTTGGCACATGATCTGCATTTGCAACACACTTTTTTTCTGGACATGATGTAATATTTGGTGGAAATCTACAGTGGCGCTAAAAGGCAGAGCACAAACTAAAGAGATGAACATGTTAACTTGGAATGACCTCACTTATGAAAAGGAAGTGTGTGGATTAGCACTTAAAAAAACAAAAAATCCAAGAAAGGAATTTTACTGAACTTGACAAATCCTTGCAAAAAAAAAAAAATTTCCAACTATTCAACCTTGCCGCTTGAACTTTTTAAGTGTTACCGCTTTCTATTCAGAGCCAGACATTCATTTACGTCTAAGAACAGCAGAGCGACACTTTCCAAGTCTGCTTAAACTCACTGAAAAACCTCTCTCAGTCTCAGTCATACCTCAAAGCAGAGTGCTCATCTTCAGCACCCCAAACATGAAAAATTGTTACTGCTAAAAAATTCTAGGTGGTACTACAATGTGTGCTTATTTTTATAATGATAATTGAAATAAAATATAGGGTAACATTATTAAGAACTTGTCATGAATACTTCTGTGTGCTAATGTCTAGAAGAGTATAATGCAAACAGCTCAATTATGGTACTAGCAGCTGGTCATTTCAAACTATTGGAGCCATTTCAGTGGACAGTTGGCTAGGAATTGTACTATATTCACCATATAGGTTGCAATTTTTACTTTTACTATTTATGATCAATTGCTTGCCAATAACTAAAATGATGATGCTATGTTCATCAAAGTCAAATCTAAAAAAATCACACTTAAGAAATTACAGTGGTTTTGCACCCTTTTTAGATTTGGTTCCAGACAAAGACACTGGCTCCCTGCCACCCTGACTCGATTAAAGGATTTAAAAGTGGATGGATGGAAAAAGAAATTCAAATAAAGAACACTAATTATTTACTTCTGCTTCCTGCACCTCCATTCAAAACTGTCAATGACACGTGTACACTGCAGTTAACATGGAAAATTCCCAAATCAGTCTATTGCTTTTTAATTTGTACCATTGTTATGAAAAATCACACACAAATTGCAATAGGACTTGGAATTATTAGAACTGGCATTCTTCCATGTTTGGAAGTAGAAATTCTTGTATGTCTGTGCAAAAGGGAGAGCACTGTGCGTTAAGGAGTGACTAAGATTCAGCGACGATTTCCCATGCACATAAACTGCCTAGAAATGCGTGGTGCTGCTACACTAGACTTAAAAAAATTCAAAAATGCAAATTTGAAAAGTTGAAAAAAAAGGTTTTGCAGTGATTTGACAAGTTGGTGAAAATGTCAGATTTTCTAGTTTTTTGCTGCTTGCTGGCTCACTTTCCCTTTTTCTTCAGTTTTGATGTTTCACTTACATTTTTACCATTTCTGTTTGCATTTTCACTCTTGGTGTTTTCTTCATTTTTGTATTTTGACCTTTAGGGCCCTCATAAAAACTTGCCTGAGTCAAAATTTGAAATGATATTTTTCATAGCTTGTAACAAGGTAATCTCTACTTCAAAACAATGTTTGGCAGTTGGGAACAACTAAAAAAACTTATTAAATGCCTTGTGTGGTGATCCTCCTTAAGAAGATAAGACACAAAATGGAAAATGCTTGCGCAAAACTCTTACACTGTAAACTTCTCTGAATTTTAGTCATACTGACAGTTGTCCTCTCACATGTGTGATGCTTCTTCAGTACCTCTGCCTACTTTTTGAACTTTGAATGCTCTCTTCGCTTTGGCACTCCTTGGCTGACCTAGAAACCTCACACTGGTGACTACTGGTTTTCACTAAGAAGATGACCTTTTAAATATAGGCAGACTTTTGGACAACACATTTTTAATGAGTCGTACTGAAGTTTTGGGTCAGAAGCCTTTAAAAGCTTCAGATCACCTGGTGAAAATATTTTGAATTTAGTATAGTACTGTGGAAATGACGTTCATAATAGACAGCGGAGAATAATAAGGACAAGATCTGCATTATGTGCCTCTGTTATTAGTTCCTATACCAATAAAATAAAATGTGAATTTGAAAATAAGAAAGCAAGAATTCTCACACTAGGGTGGAACTCAGTATTTTTCTATAATGCTCAGCAATTAATTACTGTCATTTATGAGTTTGCTTTTGAGAAGTTAAATACTATTTTACTGAAGCTGTAGCATGTGATAATGATTATCTACAGTTTAGAACTGTCTGAAGTTTCCTAGAAAGCAGCACTGCTAGCAAGCAACTGCTCAGACTGGGCGTGCTTAAGAGACAAGCATAAAAGACACCGAGTGTTAAAAATTCTTTTGATGTCAAAATGAGTAACTTATTCTATTTTCTGTCACAAAGACCATCTAACTAAGTCCTGATTGATGAGATGACAAATGCTGCTACATAAATCATTTGGCTCTTTTGCATAAATGCAAATGTACAAAAGTTACATTATCAGCAAATAAATCGAATGACATAATGAAAAATATGACAGCTCTCTCTAGAATCAATGATAGCATTTAGCCATCATGGAGTCAATTAGTCCTATAGATTTCATAAGCAAAACTGTAAGGCATTATTATGTATCTATTCTTGTTCATTTACTCATTAAAAATATTGAGTGTCCTGAATAAAAACCAAGATCCAGGCCTTTAATGACCTCTTGGGCATAGCCATCAGCAGTGTGTCTGTCATCGGAGAAAGTGTCGACCTTGTCTAGAGGTTTACTTACCTCGGCAGCAACATTCATGCCTTCCTATGAAATCAGTAGAGAGATTGGGAAAGCATGGGGAGGTCATGAGGTCACTGGAAAGAGGTGTGAAGCGATCCTGATGTCTTTGCAAAAGAGTGAAGTACCAAGTCTTTAGAGTTCTGGTGCTTCCTGTTTTGCTATATGGATGCGACACATGGATGCTATCCAGTGACCTGCAGCGAAGACTCCTTTGGTACTGAGTCTCTTTGGATAATTCCTAAGTACCGCTGGTTTGACTTTGTGTTGAATAAGCAGTTGCTAACAAATTTCCAAATTAGCCACATTACCTGCATCCGCTACAGACATGTGGTACGATTCCCTGAGGGTGATCCAGCTTGCAGGATCCTCATTACTGAGGACCGAACTGGCTGGACCAGACCAAGGGAATGCCTACATAACACCTGGCTGCGGCACATATATGGTAATTTCCAGAGGGTAGGACTGGATCACATGTCTTCCTGGTGGGGTTGCCAACCAGGATCCCAAGCTGTTTTGTCATGTAGTGGGTGCGGCAACACGCTGTACTAGTGCATGCTCCCCTGACATGATCTGACCTGACCTAGCACAGATGTCATGAGAGGTAGATTGAATTGTGACACTTCAAATGGCACACACAAACTGATTGCCTATAAATTTTAGCTGAGGTTGTATTTTTTAATTAGGTACAATAGAATTACTCAAGGGCAATATTTTGCAATAAGCAATGCTAAAAAATGACTAAGAATTAAATAATCAAAAAATATATATACAGTATACACTGTATGTGTGTGTGTTTATTAGTATTAATATTAGTATTAGTTTGTAATACTATATTTACTACATTAGCATAACTCAGTTGTTAAGATTTTTCACCTTAAATCGCAGTGCAGTAACTATAATTTGAGGGAACTGGAGATTTGGCAGTTCTTACATTTACTTGTAAGGTCATGTAAGAATTTAGGCTGCAGAATAATGATGAAATAAGCTAACATCACTTCACATTTCTCATTTTTCCTCCTTGTTAAAAGGTCAGGATTAATGTTTAATTTAAAAAAAATATCAGTCTTAGTTAAAATAAAATTCTTTTGACTAAAACCTTCACCGAGTAAGGATTTTTTTCATCACCTGCTTTGGTCAAACATTACTTCAGCTAATTTAATTCAAATCAGTTTATTCTTAAAAAGTGCTCAGTACAGGCCCCTATGGCTTAAAGAGATTTACAAATAATAGTTATATTCTTCTCAAAAGTAAAGTCAGACTGTCTCTGAATATTACAGAATATTAATGCAGTGCTACACGGGCTTTGTCTTTTAAGATGTAAGCATATTTGCAAGGACAGGTTAAAATCAAATGCAATTATTCAAAGGTGATTTCAGTTAGAGTGGTAATTATATTATGAATATCAGCACCTCAGTACATGTCAGTCCTTTTCCAATTTAGCAAAGCCCTACTGAGTTCATAAAGTACAGAAAACCACTGAGACTGGGGCCTACTTGTACACCTACAGTACATGAATATAAAAATCACCAATTAAGACCACTTTATCACACTTTATAGATATTTTAGGCTTGATAAAAAGATTAAAGTCTGGCTCAGAATGTCTATAAATGAGTACCACAACTGTATATGAAATGTTTTAATAGCTAACATCAGCACCTCAGATGAAGCAAAACAATGTAATTTTTGAAGTGATTTTACTGTTGTATGACAGGTGCCTGAATTATTAAGTATAATTAGCATTATTAAGCAAAGTTTCATAAAGTAAAGCAGTATTTGACATTGTACTTAGTATAGTACCATTAAACATATTTTGTCAAACAACATTTTAAACTGCAGTGATATATGGGAACAAGTTTTAATTTATTATTATAGATATTGCTAATGGAGATTCTGATTTTCATTGTATTTCTGACAATGATTTCTGTATTTATGCACTTACTGCTATTTATATCAACATTTTATGTACTAAATAATAAAATAAAACACTAAGTTTGGTGTGTCCATTCTCTCAGAACAATCTAATTGGTCTGTTTGGCTTTGATTTGATTGGTCACTTTGGCTTTGGTGATGCAACAAAAGAGTAAGTGTCAGTGTGAGATGCACAAGGAGGAGTAAAAGGCACAAGCTGAGAGAGACACCTTCAAAGACATCCATTAATCCATCCATTATCCAGCCCGCTGTATCCTAACTACAAGGTCCCAATTCCTGCCAACTCAGGGCGCATGGCAGGAAACAAACCCCGGGCAGGGCACCTGCCCACCGCAGGTGTATAATAGTTTGCTATATTAATTAACAAGAAAGAGAATTAGGAGGTGAATTGAGGTCAATTTAAAAGGCAAGGGTAAATAACAGAAAGACAAATATATTATATATTCTTATTATCTGTATATGTTTAAACACAACCAATTCCACAGGGCGATTAACAACAGGAACACCTTTATTTAATGAAACTTAACAAACTGCAAACGCTATTATCTTTCTCACACACGTGTCTCTCTAACACTCCTTTCATACACACTGCTCTAATCTTCACACCCCCTTATTTATATTACACATGCACACACAACCATGCCGTTTACCATATAAGAAATAACATTTACAAATGAAGATGTATACATAACAAAATATATAGAAAATAAAGGCCAAAATACAGAACAAAATTAGTAGTTCATGAATGTTGTGAGGGAGTTGATAACTAAAATAAATCATATAATCAAAGCCAAAGAACAGAAACGTAACCAGAGATCTGATAACAACACTCAGAAATAATGTTCGTTTTTCTGGTTTTATCTACACACTTAGACAACCAGGAAGTGCATAATTCTGACCTTTACACCTTTGACCTGGTGATGGCACATGAAGCACACTTTTGGTTGAGCTTACTTAGCAATAACATGGTAACCATCAACAAATACAATATTTCTCAAATTAGCAATGGAGCCCATCAGCAAAACAACATGGCATCTGTTCGTGAACAGATTTCATGTTCAATATTGTTAAAGACATGTTGAATCAAAAAACTAAACATGTTCACTAGATTCCTTCAAAATGGCAAAACAATGTTTCAAATATATTTAAAGATCAAGTAATAGCTGCAAAGAATTCAAACAAAAGGCAGATCATGGCATATATTATATTAGGTTAACATTAAATTTGGACTTTTTATCTGTTAGTTCCCATTGACATGAGGCTCCTGTTTAATTCCTGAGATTGCTGACATGCAACACCAAGATACATGACATGGTCCATGGTCAGCAAGAGAGGATAATTTAGACTTAACTACTAAAGGTGGAATAAAGCACAGGTGCAGTGACTAAATAAATTCCCCTGGGGAAGAATTTTGGCCTCACACCAAAATTTCACTGACTAAACTCCCTGTGTGGAGCAACTTTGCATACCTGTGCCAAGTCTCAAAAATGCTTCCTAGGGGCACTTCCCCAATAAAGCACAGGTGCAGTCACTAAAATAAATTCCCCATGGGAAAATTTTTGAAATGAAACATAGCATATGTTCTTCCCTTGTAGGAATATGTAATCTGTACAAAATTAGGCAGATCTAGGTTCAATAATGTGGATTTATATATTGGAACAATACACAAACACATGTTCAGTTTTATATATAAGATGTAGGATGTCATGCTTGTATGTCTGGAATTAAACAGTTTGGGAATTTAAAGTTTTGCTACACAACCTCATAAATGATAAATACTTTATTATTTTCTGAGTGAAAAGAGTTGCTGAGTAACTTTACACCTTATTTTCTTACTCACTGTTACCCAATCCGTTTAAACTGGTAATGTTAATTTTGCCTGTAGACTGATGAATGGAATCAACTGTGATCAAATTATCTAAACAATCAACACTTGTGAATGAGAGCAAAATATAGAACTTCCATATGACTCTGCTGACAGTGATTATTAATATATTTCAGACACACTAATACATCCATTTTAGTTATTCTTTGGATTAATGATAAATTACACTGTGATGTGTACTTCAACGTAAAGAGCTTTGTGATATTGTAAACTATAAACAGCTCAATACAGCATGAATATGGACTGCTTATTGGTTGACTCTTCTTCTGTCTTCTATATTTTCAAAAGTCTTCTATTGGAAAAAAGTCACTGCTCATGTAGGTGTCTGAAAAAACATTTAGGTTCTGATCTGAAAACAATCTGTAAAATATGTTGAATAAGAAGAGATCACTCTTTATTCCCATACCTAAAAAAGGTGATGCCACTGACTGAAACAACTACAAGATTATTGCACTTATACTTCACGCCAGCAAGGTACTACTCAAGTTCATACAGAGATGATTACAACCAATTATAGAAAGGGAGCTGCTGGAAGAACAAGCAGGTTTCAGGAAAGGCAGAGGAGCTAGAGATATTATAGCCAACATAAGATGGATCATGGAAAGGGCCAGGGAATATCATTAAAGCCTCTCCCTATGTTTCATAGACTACCACAAAACTTTCGACTGTGTGGACCACCAAAAGCTTTGGATGACTTTAAAGACCATGGGTGTGTCAATCCATTTGATCAGCTTGATAAGAAACCTCTACAAAGATCAAGAAGCAACTGTACAGAATGAATATGGAAAAACCCAGTGGTGTAAATTCAGGTGTGGGGTTAGACAAGGATGTAATTTATCGTTGTTATTGTTCAAATTATATGCCGAAGCTATCTTCAGAAATGCTGGTCTTGCCGAAAGTGACGAAGGAATTTGGATTGGAGGGAGAAATGTGAACAATCTCAGATATGCAGATGATACAACCTTGATTGAGAGCAGCCAAGAAGTCATGATGGACTTACTATGGGCATTTAAATGAGAAAACCAAGATATGGGACTCTTACTCAATGTGACCAAAACAAAAATTCTAACAACCGACAACTGTGATGAAAACACTTTTGAACTAGACAGAGATGAAATTGAAGTGGTCAAGGACTTTAATCTACTGGGATCAATGGAGAACACTGAGGCAACATCTACCCTGGGGATCAAACGGAGGATTGAAATGGGAAAGTCGACAGTAAAATCACTGGACAAGGTTTTCAAATCTAAGGACATTTCCCTACCGACCAATATACGGCTCACACACAGTTTGATCTTTTCTGTGGTCACTTATGGCTGCGAAAGCTGGACATTAGGGAAACAGGAGAGATGACTTGAGGCATTTGAAATGTGGTGCTGGAGACGGATTTTATCAATACCATGGATAGCCAGAAGGGCAAACAAATCAGTCATGGAATAGATCAAGCCGACAGTGTCACTCAAAGCATGGATTACAAAGCTACGGCTTGCCTGTGCTTTGAACATACCATAAGAAGGCAACAGACACTGGAAAAAGATATCATGATTGCCAGAACACAGGGAACAAGGTGACGAGGAAGGCCGGCAATGCGTTGGCTTGACGCCATTACAGCAACAACAAAGAGGGCTTTGGCCGAACTTAATAAACTAGCACAAGATCGATCTTTCTACAGATCGTTTATCCATCAAGTCGCTACGGTTCAGGATTGAACCGATGGCCTTTAACTAACTAACTAAGAAGAGAATGAGGTACAGCAAAAACATTTCTGGGAACATTTTAATGAGCATGTACTTAATAAATCGGGTTGATAGGTTTGTAGGAACATTATTGCAATGTGTACAGAGTACAGTGAAATTCTTACATGAAAGTGCTAATCAACATGCAACATCTTACCACTCTACAGCACTATGATTAGTGAGTATGATGTGCAATAACTTTTGTTAATGTGGATTTATATTTTATGAAGCAATGAGTGTGAGTGAGTATATTACCTTATGCTGTACACTGCATAAGGTAACTAGCCTTCTGGTGCTTGACATATGTAAATAATATTTGGATTAAGTAGGCCTTAGATTGTTATGTTGAGCTGATCCAGAATCTGTAGATGACAGATGAGCTAATGGAGGTAATGTTGAAAAGTACTATAAAAGAGAATGATGAAGACATTTAAAATAGTGACAAACACATCTTCTCTCCTTCCTGTGCCAAATCTTCTAGCAGAAAGAGCTTTTTGGAACAGTTACTTAACAGTAATTTAGAGAATATGTATTAACATCACAGAAGATGTGACTATGGCTGAAGAATATATCAACAGCAACTAGTCAGATGCTTTTAATAAGAATAGATGTCAGGGGAAGAGAATGGATATCAGCAGTATACCAGACCTTGTAGGAATGACTACCAGGAAATGCTGCAGCTTATACAAACATGTTTGAAGAACAGAACAAATCTAACATCATTCTCTTTTCTGCTAAGGATAGTTTGTTAGTTATGGTATGTATACTGAAGGACTGTGCTCTCATGCAATTCTCAAACCAATAGTAACTCCACTGAAGCCCAAATATATGAACAGAAACCATTTATTAACAAAAACCAAAGGATTCAAGGATAGACAAATAACAGAAGGAACATAAAATCAAAATAATAGAAATTAATAATTAATTCGCTTCACTATGTCCACCTACACCTAAACACCAATAAAATCTCTCAATAACTCATGTTGTGGCTGGTCCACTTATCTATTAGTTACTCCTTCCTCTCACTGCTTCTGTCCCCCTGACTCCAAATATCATGGCCTCCTCAACAACAGCCTGCTTTGAGCCTCAGGCCATAAGTATGGCCAGGGTCGCCTCCGATCACCTCAAAAGCATTTCCAGGTGAGGGAATTGCACATTCCCTGATAAGGGATATCAAGTCACAGCTTTCTGTAATGGGTTTTGCTTTCCATGAAATCCAACAGGGATTTGTTCATCATAAATATTAGAAAATACAATCAAACTGGGCCAAATCTCACTGGTGCTGTTTCAAATGTACATAAGTATACTTTGTGTGGTTACAATTTTTAAGTAACAAACATTATTAAAAAGTTTTGAAACACTAAAATATTCATTTACAGATTTTTTGTTTTAGAAAAAGGGTTTATAATGCCAATGTTATTATGTCATATGACAGTGAAATTAGCTGTTTTTCTAAAATAATAAATTTTTTATTAGATCTTGTGTTTGTTAAGCAGATGTGATAGAGTATTAAAAAAATCTCTAGATACATGAAAGCATGGAATCATATTGTCAGAAACAAATTGTTGTTTTTTTTTGCATTTGTTTTGTTTTTTCATTTAAATTTTGTGATTATTTTACATTATTTTCATTTTTCAGGAATACATTAGTATTTGACTTTTCATATTTACATTTTGCTCAGATAGGTTATTCATTTTCATTATTATATTTTATTTCTTGATGTTTTGACTTTTTTATTTCTGCAATTTTGTGAATGGAAATGTCCCAGGAATGTGACACACACCCATGCAGCACATGACGTTGACACACTTGCTCTGTAAAAGAAGGTGGCACATTCAAAAAACTGTCCAAAACTTGACTTAAATAAAAAAATACGTATACTATAGAATTTCTGCATGCCTTTAATTTTGTTTTTGTCCTAGTATTTTAAAGAAAGGTTAATGCCAATCCTGTGTAACAACTGTACTATTGTCTCTAACTACTCACTTACTGAGATCTATACTGAAGATCTTTAAAATCTCTGCATTCAGTAACCAAAAAATGTATTTCTTGGGACATCCCAGCTCATCGTGCTGAATACTGTATAAGTTCTGACCGCAATACAAGTGGCCCAGAGATGACATCTGTCTTGTTTCAAATATACACGCTAATTATACTGTCATAATTTGTGCAAGTTTGCTGATTTTTTTTTTTTTTTTGCTTCAGAGGAGTTTTTTTCTGCTGCTTTATTGTGTCTTTGGAAGGCTTTAAAATTTGGGAATATTAATATGTTACAAGTTATGAACTTTGTAAAAGAGAATTTGCTAAACTACCCATAATCCACCAGCAATGCTTATAACCATTTCATCTACTAAGAAGAACAATAATGGCAATATTTTCAGACTTTTATCAAACACAGGTGCATCTCAATAAATTAGAATATCATCGAAAAGTTAGTTTATTTCAGTAATTCAATTTTAAAAGTGAATCTCAAATCAAGCAAGCCCAGTGATACTATGGTCATTAAACCAGATACTGGTACTTTTGGCAGTGTGGGCAGGTGCCAATTACTGCTGGAAAATGAAATCAGCATCTCCATAAAGCTTGTCAGCAGAGGGAAGCATGAGGTGCTCCAAAATTTACTGGTAGACAGCTGTGCTGACTTTGGACTCGATAAAACACAGTGGACCAACACCAGCAGATGACATGGCTCCAAAGATCACCACTGACTGTGGAAACTTCACTCTGGACCTCAAGTAACTTGGATTCTGTGCCTCTTCACTCTTCCTCCAGCCTCCAGGACCTTGATTTCCGAATGAAATGTTAAATTTACTTTCATCTGAAAAGAGGACTTTGGACCACTGTGTTTTATCAAGTCCAAAGTCAGCGCAGCCGACTACCAGGAAATTTTAGAGCACTTTATGCTTCCCTATGCTCACAAGCTTTATGGAGATGCTCATTTAATTTTCCAGCAGGACTTGGCACCTGCCCACACTGCCAAAAGTACCAATACCTGGTTTAATGAAAATGGTATCACTGTGCTTGATTGGCCAGCAAACTTGCCAGACCTAAACCCCATAGAGAATCTTTGGGGTATTGTCAAGAGGAAGATGAGAGACACCAGATCCAACAATGCAGATGAGCTGAAGGCCGCTACTGAAGCATACTGGGCTTCCATATCACCTCAGCAGTGCCACAGGCTGATTGCTTCCATGCCACACCGCATTGATACAGTAATTCATGCAAAAGGAACCCCAACCAAGTATTTAGTGCATACATGAACATACTTTTCAGTAGGCCAGCATTTCTGTATGAAAAATCTTTTTTTTATTGGTCTTATGTAATATTTTAATTTTCTGTGATACTGAATTTTTAGTTTTCATTACCTGTAGGCCATAATCAGAAAAATGAAAAGAATTAAACACTTGAAATATATCATTCTGTGTGTAATGAATCTATATAATATATGAGATTCACTTTTTGAATTGAATTAGTGAAATAAGTTAACTTTTCAATGATATTCTAATTTATTGAAATGCACCTGTATATTCACATTGCTCATGGCTAGATTGCCTTTGACAATACTGGAAAAGAGATCTTTCTGTTTTATCAATCTCAGGCAAGGAGTGAAAGTTGATAATTAGCAACATTCATTGATCTTCAATTTGGGCAAAGCATACTGTAATTCAGTTGAAAATTGTACACTGGACACACCTCTCCAAAGGAAAGCTATCTAGAATACACAAAGGACTGGACCCTAATTGTAAATGATGCCAGTAGAGTTGGGTGATAAATTGATTTTATCTATTAATTGGAATGAAACATTTAACCTGGGTAATCACAGCTTGTCAGACTCGCTTTCCATTAAACTGGCCCACCCCATCACACACAAACACAGTAGCAAGATGGTAACAAACATATTAACAAGTTAGGAGCTTTTCTCCAAGACTGGTGGTACAAAGTCTGCCGTCAAACAAACCACTGTCCCTTGAAAGCTTATTCTACCACTAGCTTTGCTACCCGTCTAAAAAGTAGACCTCAGTGGTAAGCTATGCAGTGCATCATGTAAAGCATAAGTTTTTGCTATATGCCATTTTGTATGGGATACGTAAAAGCAGTGTTAATGTTTGTGATGCGCCATCTGTTGGAATGACAGAGACATAATAACCTGATGGACACACAGACACTTATTCTTTTATTAAGTTGGTCTCCCTCAGAGGCATGCAAAGTGAGAATTGTGTCATTCTGTGAGATGTGCAAGCTAGCAGCAACCGTTAAAAACCTGCTAAAAAGCATGTAACAATGGCAGCATCATTTTTTCAGACCCAGACACTGATCCACTTCAGTGGTGGATGCACCATGAAGCAAACTTCCCAAAGCTCAGTTATTAGACCAAGAAATATCTCTCTATCCCTGTAACAAGTGCCCCATCAGAGAGGGTGTTTAGTATTGTGGGGAGCATTGTAAAATACCACAGGGCATGCTTCAAGTAAGAGGCAGTAGACAGGCTAGCAATCCTTGGAAAAAAAACTGTAAAATAATACCTAATGACATTAAAAGCACCTCACATTTAACTTTGTTAATGGCCAATTACAAATGTTTTGTTTTGTTTAGAAAAGTCTATCTTCAGAGATATGAGACATTTCCCAGGATGTACTTTTTATTTATTTGTTGTAATTTACTAAGTTGAACAATTTGTTTATTGATTAAACAAACAAAGAGTGAACAAACAGTTTAATGATCTCCATGGAGAAATTCATCCTTTGCACATTACCTATCCTACCAACTATGAGCAGTGAGCAGCCAATATGCTGTACTCAGAGAACAGTTCCATTTCTAAATGGGATAGATTTGTGACTAATTATGCTTAAACAAATGTAAGTTCTTTGTATTTATAATACAGTTATGAACCAGTGGAAATTCTTTTATTTTTTAATTTTACATGCATCATGTCATTGATAGTCATGACCGGAATGGCTAGGGCAATTGTGCTTTTTATCCATCAAATGAATCCAACAAAGATCAAAGCATGTGCAAAACTGCAGTTCAAGGAAGTCTTTCATAAATAATTAATAAAAACTCACAATAAATAATCCCATAAAATTAAGTGGAAAAATAAAGTTAGTATCGGTCTTTAAAATGCTCTTCCTAGTGCTGCTCTCTTTTTTATCTTGCTAATCTCTCCTTCTCCTCTCACTCCGCTCACCCATCTCTCGGAGATAATCAGCAAAGTCGAGAATCCAGTGATGGCGGCCCACAAACGACTCCCGTCCTGGTCACCTTTCCATCTGCATCTGTCAGGCGTTGAGCCCGAATCTGTCATCCCTTCACATACCTCAGTACCTGCAGGATCTCTAGTAAGCCTTGATTGCTCTTGCTCTCTGCTGTTCAATAATATTATTCTATCTCTGTCAAATCAAAATCTTTTTACTAGTTCATTGATTTTCATCATTTCCAAAACATTCTGCCTTTCTCAGGATGTCTGTCCCGATCTCTGCCTGAATACCATCTTCTGGCACCTTGTAGCGAGTTAGGACAGCTCACGAGTTCACCTAAATCCTGGTGAAGTTAGGAGCAGCTTCATAAATTAGGGGAACTGAAAAAATGCCTTTTCTCGTACAACTAAGAGTAGAGCGACATATGCATCACTCTGAGATTTTTGAGCCAGTTAAGACTATTTTTCTACTCTGAGACACTTGATAAATATGGTCAAAGGTTTTGTTAAGATACATTTTCGTAAATGACTTCTGGCTGTTTACTTTTGCCACGTCCACAGCTTAGTGCTTTGCTTTTGACAATTGTGTCTATTACTTTTGTTATCAATGTTTGCTACATTTTCCCTAAAATAAACACATATCTCCTGGTTTGGTCGCCCTACCACTGTGGGTGGCATCTTTCCCTTTTGTCAGCAGGCAAGTCAGGGGAGTTAGAACTAAAAAATTAGGTGCATGTTGTATATGCTGTGGCCCGACAGATTAACCTGGATAAAGCAAATGGAACAACATACACTGCATGAGCCTTAAGGGCTATGAATCTGAACTCACTGCTGAAGAGCAACAGTTAGCTGGAGAGTTTTGAGTCTTACAACAAACCCGACAGGCTTCAGCTACAGCTAATGCTATTCTAATTATTGCAATTTCAAAGCCCCATTTACTACACATTTGGGAGAGCATTACAGCTATTGTGGTTTCCTTAATTAATGTAAACTCATAGTAGCTTTTCCCAGAGAAAGCATTTTTTTAATATCATACTACAAGTGGGCAAAGTTCTTGAGTGAGCTGCTAATGTTAAGGATGAGAGTCAACCCAAATGCAACAATTCAGACAGTTGTATCTTGGAGTTTAGGACAGTATTTGAAGCCTAGGAGTGAAAATCTGTAAGAATTTACAGTACACTGAATATGAAGCATTGTTCTACATAAACATTGTAGATTTTCTGTCTAGAACAAAATGTCTTTGTTTAAGAATAAAGAGAACAAAAAGGTAAGCCATTACACTGATGATATTTTGGAAGAGGCCATCAGTCTGTCTTTTAAAAGAAGTGTCAACATGGCTCAGGCAACTTGGCTTATGAATGCTGTAGGCTACAGAGGAACTAGATGGCATAGCCTATATGCTGGAGTTATTAGAGTGAGACCCAAATCTCTTGTTGCCCAAAAACTTATATGAAAACATTGCTTGACTCTGGAGGATTTTCTCCTTTGTTGATTAGTTACAATTACTCACATTTCACAGTAAACACAGAATTAGAGTTCAGACTATTAAAGGGCTTACAAGAAAACACCTCAGCCACGCTGAACTGATTTGATCACTGAGCTCCTATATTATTAAAATTATTTTTTGCTGATCCTAGATTCTGTGCACCCCTTGATCAAAAAATCCAATTATTAACTGGGGAAAAAGGAGATTTGTAGGTCTAGAGGAAATAAACTTCCACAAATACAGTGTTGTTAAGGTACAAAAAAGAGACTATTACTAATTTGTAGTTAGTAGTGTTGTTGTTTCCACAGTTCCTGATGAGTATAATGACTTCTCAGATGATTTAGCAAACAAAAGTCACATAGGTTTACTGATCCACGGGCACTATAGTTATGCAACCAACCTCTTGCTTTGATGCGCCTCTTTCTATGGGGAGATCATTTTCACTAACGACCACAGAAATATAAGCAATGGATGAATACATTGAAGAAAATCTGGCAAACAGGTTTATCATATGATCCAGTATTCCTATGGAAGCAGGGCTTTTCATGGTAGATGAGAAGGGTAGTACTCTGCATCCCTGCATAGACTATAAAGCTACATAAAATCATAGTGAAGAACAATAACCTCTTGTTGGCATTTTCATCCCTCATGACTACACTGTGAGTTTATTAAGTTGGAAATCCAAAGTGTTGACAATTTGATTCATATTAGATAAGGCATCGAGTAGCAAACATTATTTAATGCCATGTCAGGGCACTACAACTAACCTGGTCATGCTATATGGCTTGGCCAGTGCCCCCACTAATTTCCAGCTCATAAACAAAATCATTTGAGATATATTGGAAGTACAAATACTAGTCTACGTATATGACATCCTCATTTTCTCACCCAAATATAAAACATATGTTAAGCATATAAGGGAGGTTCTGTCAACCCTAAGGAAACACAGACTGTTTTCCAATGTGGAGAAATGCAAATTTCACCAAACATCTGTTTTGCATCAAATTTCTTATTTTGGTCTTTGCATGGACATAGCTAACATACATGCTGTAAAAGGCCAGTCTACTCCTAGTTTTGTTAAATAATTAAAGCCCTTTGAACTTTCTGCCATTTAAATAAAAAAAGAATCTGCTTTTTATGACACCCAGCTCACCCTGCCTCACGCGTTTCCTAAAATCCAATCCTCTTTGAAGGCTTAAAAAAGGAAGGTCAGCTACCCAAAAGTGCATAAGCAACTGTGGATGAAAACTGAGTACAGAGTTAAGAATCTGGTTCATATATTTGTTTTGTTGCTATTTTTTAAGTTTGTACATTATTCATGTGTGTGAATGGGTGCTCCTCTCATATTCCAAAAAAATATATACTGTATTAAATTAATTTACAGCTCTGAATTGTCCCAGTATTAGTGTGTGTGTGTGTCCTGCTGGACCTTACCTTCTATAGTGCTGCCTGCAGCTCTGCATTAATTTAAAAAAGTTTTAACAAAAGAAAGATAAAAGAATGAGTATTTTCCAAAATATGTGTTTGTTAAGCTCTATTTCAATATAAAAAGATAATTAACTGGTAAGTCATAAGATACAGAGAACTTATTACAATTATAAAGAATGGCAATTAGATTTGCTGTATAAATGGGATGCTTTGAAGAAATGTGGCCTCTACTTATTTTGTTTTGCTATTTACAACTGTAATTATTTCCATGAGCTATCCAAAACTCTCACCAAATGTAGCACAATCTGCAGCCTTGTGAAACATATGTGTATGTGAAACATATTTTACTAACATAATCAATAATGATAATAAAAAAACACCAATGTAATAAATTAGACAGGCACATTTTTTCACTTAATGTCACAATTAAGACAAGCGAAACTACTCCAAATTCTGTTCAGGGTCATGAACAAATGTTAAATTACATTCTACTTATGTTATGCCATTTATAAAACTGCCCTTGAGAGTTAAGTGCACCTCTTAAAATGAAGGTAATTATACTAGCATTAAATGTGAGTGGGAGCAGACCTATATATTAAAAGAAGCACATCCAGTAAAGACAATTTCCAGAATGCATTGACGAGGGGGAAAAGCAAATTTAGACTGTTAACAGTCTCTTCAATCTTTTGCTTTTGCTTGATGGACCATTAATGATTTCCACATAAGATCTTTATGTGTTGTATTTGAATTTCTCACTTAAGTTTTGGATTCTACGACACATTCACTGTTGTTTTTTTCGATTATATCATTTAACAAACCTGACCAATCTTGATCAAAGGTACAAAATAATTTAAACATACGTTAGAAGCAATATTGATGTTGCACATGTATCACTTTTCATGGCATTATTGCAACATTAAAGGTAAGGTAAATAACAACCTAGATTCCTTTGACTCCTATCTGCACTATTAGGCCATTATGTCAGCAGCATACATTTTTGTAATGGATGTTCAACCATTTCGGGTCAATTTCTCTTATGTTATCGTCATGACAGAATCTGATGCCACTGAGATAGCCTTGGAGACGCTAATCATTCCTCTGAGGGCTATACATCTTAGAAGAGATTAAGAGTTTACTCAGAGCTAATCTTTACATTTAAAATAGTGGCAACATTTCTTTTAGAGGCAAATTCATCACATAGTGGCGTGCAATTGAGCAGCACATAAATATACATTCAGAGTATGACTAGCCCTCTAATTGCTATGGCTAGAAAATAGAAAATCCTTCCCCAAAAATATAATCTGTTACGATTTTACAAAACCAGTAAATAATGAGTAAATTATATGCAATTTAAATTTGGACCACCTTGTAATTGAAGAAAATGTATATTGAAGTAGAAGGAAGAGTTGTGAGTTCACAGCACCTGGTTCAATCCCGGGTGTGTCATTTTCTCTGTGGAGTCTATATGTTCCTTCTATATTTTTAGGGGTTTTAGAGCGACTGAAGCTCAATAACATGCTTGTAAGATGACTGATGTCCCTGCCCAGGTATATGTGGCCTGCGACAGATTAACAGTGTTAACTTTTCCAATTGCCTGCTCAAATCATTCTCCAATTGCCTGCTAATGCAGATTATTCTAAAATGAAATTAAACAAAAGATACAATTCTGTTCATACTAAAGACGTGCAGGTTAGACTTAGATAGATAGATAGATAGATAGATAGATAGATAGATAGATAGATAGATAGATAGATAGATACTTTATTAATCCCAAGGGGAAATTCACATACTCCAGCAGCAGCATACTGATAAAAAACAATATTAAATTAAAGAGTGATAAAAATGCAGGTAAAACAGACAATAACTTTGTATAATATTAACGTTTACCCTCCCGGGTGGAATTGAAGAGTTGTATAGTGTGGGGGAGGAATGATCTGAAGTTTCTGAAAATGGAGAATTTTCTTGCTTTTAAAAATTATTAACTGTCTTCTTTCTACGTAGGCCATAGTGTACCGTGGTCACTAAGGAAGATAAGCTGCTCTAAATACTTTTTTTATATCAATTACATTTTTCTCATGATGCTGATTTTGTTGTAGTACTGCTTGAATAGAAACTATTCCATCCTGGTGATTCTCCTAATCTTTGTTTGAGTTACTGATAATATCAGGAAATTACTGCGTACTTCCCACAAATGCAGAATATTACTTCTTCAAATGATCAGTCCTCTAAACACTGTAAAAAGGAAAAAATGAAATGAACTGAAATTATCCTTTAGACAAGAATGGGTATCTGAAATGGATGGACAGAACAGAATTATGTAGTGTGCTTTTTCCACAAGTGAAAAATGCTTCACTGAATTTCTTTGTGAAGGTAATAACAGAAAGTGTGTGTCAGTTCTGTTTGGACCACTTTTTCTGTCTATTAATGTGAGTTTCAAGCAGGATGTTATTGATTAGTGTTAAGTGCTACTGTTTTATAAGTCAGGAGTATTCACACATAAATACAATGTGTTCTACCAAAGTTTACAAGAAGATGGTTATTTTGAGCCAGAGTTGATTATAGTGGTTAGGTTTTGTGCAGTGTCTAGAAAAAAGATTTGATCTCTTGCTTTATTGCTCCAAGAGTGTGAAATCTGAAGCGAATCATCGAGTGCAAGCTGAAACAATCTCTGCAGGTACTCCCGTTTTCTCCTTCACACCAAAGAAGTACAGGTTAGGCTAGGTAGTGATTCTAAATTATACCAGTTGTGAAAGAGACGTGTGCCTAGCGCTGCTAGGATGGGTTCTGGCTCCCGTGACTATAAAATTGGTTTAAGTCGGTTCAATAAATTAAACGAACAGGTTAGATAATAAATGGGTGGGTGGATGGATTAGTTCAGTAAATTAATGGATGGATAGATGAAACTTTTACAAAAGGTATATGCATGTGTTATTTAGTCATTTTTCTCCATACCTGCTGCTTCCTGCACAAAGCTGAATGCTCAGGCCTATTCGAGCACCAAGGCATGAACTAACCTCTATAGAGTGCCAGTTCACCTCGCGTCGCACTGTAGTGGCCCAAAGAGTCAGTGGAATGAAAATGCTTCTGGGAGGTCAACCACAAAACATAAACCAACATGTTTAGTTTTCATTGGTAAATTAGAAGCAGGGTGTTTTGTTAATGAATTACTTAATTCATGTTTCAAAAAGCAATACTAGAATTCAAATATTTAACATTTAACACATAGGTCACGCAAGGAAGTAGTAATATTATTTGGGCCTTTAGATACTAACCTATCAAGACCCAGAAAGCTTCAAAATGATTGGCTGTATGTCCCCTACACCATTAAATAATTAACTTCTACTCTTTCAGTTTTCTTACTTACATTTTCTCTTTTATTATATTTAACTTCATTCTGAAAAGAGAGCGATTATTAAAAAAACACTAGTGCTAAAATGTACTCTATATATAGGCATATTAATCTTGTTCAGATACTGTGTTTTCTTCATTTACTCTGCTCCATTCCAAATGTCAGGGACTCATCAATCTGAGTTAGTCTTAATTGAGTAAATCGATGATTCACCTCAGATTTTGCACCCTTGGATCAATAAATCAAATGATCAAATCTTTTATCTAGTCACTGCACAAAATGTAATCACTATAATCAATTCTGGTTCAAAATAACCATCCTCTTGTAACTTTGGTAGAGCACATTGCCTTTGTGTGACGATAAAGAATGTTAAACTTACCAAAGATAGCTTATCTTGATGGCAGCCATTGTCCAGCAATAAACTCCTGTTTTCTTGATGTTAAACATGGTTTGTTTTTTAAAGTAGTGAATTTTATAGCATTAAAGGCAAGGTAATGGTTGGGAGATTATCATTCAGAATGATCTCAATTTAGCTTTACCATGTAGATTACATACAGTTTACCAATTCAAAACATAACAGAAGTAAAAGGAAGCATCCTTTAATGCAATGTAGTACATTCATTAATATGAAAAAAACTAAACATTTCACTTGTTACAGTAAGTATGCAGTAATCACATTTCTAATTGCTGAACCATAAAAGTGATATACTCGTACATTCCAGGGAAAGGTTATTTAGTATTTCAAAACATCTACATGTCTAGTTAAGTGTAATCTTAGGGTTTACTAACTTAGACAACTGAGAATTTTTTAAAGCATTTTCGTGAATCTATGTTCACAGTAATTAGATGCATGCTAAAACTATAACAGGAACATAAATTTGCTCTTCAAACAAAATACATGCATTGAAATGTTTTACATATAAAAACTAAGATCCAAGTTTTTATTTTAATCAGACTTTAATTTAGTTTATTGAAAAACCAAATACAATCTTGGTCGTCAAAATAGTGTTCAAATCAATATTTTTATCGTTGGCATAGTCCTGCTGAAGTAATTTTTCTTTACTGCCATGAAAGTGAAACTTACTTTTACTTAATGGACAATACAATGGTGTCTTGGCCTAAAAAATTATTAAAGTTTATTAAACACAATGTTATTCTGCATTCACTTTTACTCAATGACAGTATCCTCTTTTGTATATTATGATCAGGCTTTTGTTTTTGATTTTTTTTAACATTATTTTTTCTGGGCGGCACGGTGGCGCAGTGGTAGCGCTGCTGCCTCGCAGTTAGGAGACCCAGGTTTGCTTCCCGGGTCCTCCCTGCGTGGAGTTTGCATGTTCTCCCCGTGTCTGCGTGGGTTTCCTCCGGGCGCTCCGGTTTCCTCCCAAAGTCCAAAGACATGCAGGCTAGGTGGATTGGTGATTCTAAATTGGCCCTAGTGTGTGCTTGGTGTGTGGGTGTGTTTGTGTGTGTCCTGCGGTGGGTTGGCACCCTGCCCGGGATTGGTCCCTGCCTTGTGCCCTGTGTTGGCTGGGATTGGCTCCAGCAGACCCCCGTGACCCTGTGTTCGGATTCAGCGGGTTGGATAATGGATGGATTATTTTTTCTTTCTTTCAAAAAATTATGGAAACTTTCTTTTAGGAATTTGAGAGATCAAGGAATCCTGCGGTTACATTTGTTTTATACTTCATACTTTAACAATGCTGAAAATAAATAATGTTCCCCAGCGACATCATGTTGTTTTTCTTCTAGGTGCCAACATCCATTTTGAGAATTATTTATTGACTGTTATTATGCCATTGCTTGTTAAGGTCAAGGAAGTGTGCACTGTTTACAATCATGTGGTTAGAGACATAACAGAGAAGCTGTGTATGTCCTGGTTGTCCTAGACTGTGGATTTTCCCAAAGCAGAGTTGCATGCATTCTTTGTTTTTATTGAATTCCTTGTAAAAAAATGTTTCACCTGCTTTATGAATATGGTTTATGATTTGAACATGATTACTTTTCCTGACTATGATTCTTGATACACATCCTGATTGTATAACTATTTGTTTTTCCGGCTATGACCCTTGGCTTGAAAAGTTTTAACTTAGCAACATCTGCCGATTCCAGTTCCACTTAAAGCTGCTGCCACACCATGTGCATTCAGCACCCTATATCGTGCCTCGAATAAATGATATCTTCCATTAAAACTAAGGCAGAGACATTAACTAGACATTCTAAATATATTACAGATTTATGCAATTTTACGTGGATCTATTTAACTCTGGGGATTGTGGTGTCATCAGACAGTGAAACTGAACATTTTCTTTCAGGGCTTGATTTTCCAAAACTGTCAGCAGAGGAAGAGGCAGAATTGGATGCTCCTTTAGAAATGGAGGATTTGCAACTGGTGTTGACTTCATTTAAATCTAATAAAAGTCCTGGGGCCTCATGTATAAACCATGCATACACACAAAAATGTTGCGTACGCCCATTTCCATGCTCACATTGCAATGTATAAAAACTATCCATCCATCCATTATCCAACCCGCTATATCCTAACTACAGGGTCTCGGGGGTCTGATGGAGCCAATCCCAGCCAACACAGAGCACAAGGCAGGAAACAAACCTAGGGCAGGGCGTGCACACACACCCAGGACAATTTAGAATCGGCAATGCACCTAACCTGCATGTCTTTGGACTGTGGGAGGAAACCGGAGCACCCAGAGGAAACCCATACAGACACGGGAAGAACATGCAAACTCCACGCAGGGAGGACCCAGGAAGCAAACCCAGGTCTCCTAACTGCGAGGCAGCAGCGCTACCCACTGCGCCACCGTGCCACCCTGTATAAAAACTAAACTTGGCATAAAGCCACAGACATTTTCATGCTAGTTTAATCCCTGGCATACGCAAGTTCTCCGCTCGGTTTTGCAAACTGGCGGCACCCAGCGTGGTATTCCTCTATTTTTTTGATTCTATTTTTGATCCCTGATCATCCCTTTATCATATACACTGAAATTAACTGCATATTGTTTATTAGTTTAAGGCATCTGATTGTAATTAACCTGTAACAATACAATAGCTGCTTTAGCGTTGTTACTCTCACTGCACCACTCTGAGTATTTATCCCACTGTATCTGCGTGTGGAATCACAGCTCTACAGCAGTTGATCGGAAAGAGAATTATCGGCATATAGCATCTAGCACACACTGCCTCAGCCATGCACAAAGTCTATTTGAACTGCACGCATACGACAATTGCTTCAGAGCCTTTCCTGTACTGACCTCGCGGTTCAGAAACAGTTTCATCCCAAGAACTATAAACGCACTCAATCCGTTCAAGTGCTCCTTGTAGAAATGTCTGTACTTATAAGTACAACTACCTCACTGTAAACTTGCGATATAGTTATAATATTGCACAACCTGAGCCACTTCATAAAGTGCGTATTTACATATGATGACGATATAATTTTTTAAATCAAATGCAGCAAAATATGTTTATTACATTATACAGATAAAATTAATAATCTAAATAATCTATATTGTTAATAATTAAACATGTAAGGACACAGTGTTGCAGCGCTAGCGACTAGCTGGCACCCCGTTCAGGGATTGTTCCTGCCTCGCGCTGTATTCTTGCTGGGACTGGAACAACACTAGAAGGATAAATGGATAGAATAATTAAACATTAAACAATGTTCCCAAAAAGAAGAATCAGCATTTTAAGCTTACAGATGGCTTAACATTTATTACAGAGCTGATTGTGTGGTGATTGGGTACTTGGAGAGAATTTTTTTCCAAGTGTGTGGTGTGTGGTGATTGGGTACTTGGGCAGGTAGAAAATATGCTTCCATTAGGTCAGATTATCTCAGGGCACAATGTGAGTTACCACAGCTATGCTGATGACACACAGCTGTACTTATCAGTAGCACCTGATGACTCCGACTCTGTTGTTTCACTAACACAATGTCTTACTTGTATTTCTGAATGGAAGAATAGTCATTTTCTCAAGCTAAATAAAGAGAAAACTTAAATTTTAGTGATTGGCAAAATTGGATACAATGAGGTTATCAGAAATAAACTTGATGCATTAGGATTAAAAGTCAAGACGGAAGTAAAAACTTAGGGGTAACTGTTGACTGTAACCTGAATTTTAAATCACATATTAATCAGATCAATAGGACAGCATTTTTTCACTTAAGAAACATAGCAGAAATTAGTTCACGCTTTTGTTTTCAGTCGACTAGATTACTGTAATGCACTCCTCTCAGGACTACCCAAAAAAGACATAAATTGTTTGCAACAAGTGCAGAATGCAGCTGCTAGAATCCTAACTAGGAAAAGAAAATCTGAACACATTTCTCCAGTTTTGATGTCACTACACTGGTTACCTGTGTCTTTCAGAATTGACTTTAAAATTCTGCTTATGGTTTATAAAGCCTTAAATAATCTCGCTCCATCTTATATACAGGAATGTCTGAAACCCTATATTCCAAATCGTAACCTTAGATCCTCAAATGAGTGTCTCCTTAGAATTCCAAGAGCAAAACTTAAAAGAAGTGGTGAGGCGGCCTTCTGCTGTTATGCACCTAAAATCTGGAATTGCCTGCCAATAGGAATTCACCAGGCTAATACAGTGGAGCACTTTAAAAAAACTGCTGAAAACATATTACTTTAACATGGCCTTCTCATAACTTCACTTTAATTTAATCCTGATACTCTGTATGTTCAATTCATTATAATAACTATTCATGGTGCCTCTAAAATCTGTACTAACTCCTACTCTCTCTTCTGTATCTTTTTCTGGTTTCTTTGTGGTGGTGGCCTGCGCCACCACTATCTACTCAAAGCATCATGATGCTCCAACATTGATGGACTAAATGCCAGAAGTCTGCATGACCATCATCATCAAGTCCTTCCGTGAGAACTGGGTGGTCTCATGGTCTGGAATCCCTGCAGATTGTATTTTTTTCTCCAGCCCCCTGGAGTTTTTTTTTGTTTTTTCAGTCCTCTCTGGCCATCAGACCTTACTCTTATTCTATGTTAATAAATGTTGTCAAAGGTCGCGTACGGTGCAGCAAACATTTTGCATGAGGCAGGAACAATCTCTGGATGGGGTGTCAGCTCGTCATTATCACTGCACCACTGTGTTCCCATATTTAATAACATGCTTTAACTCCAATCATTATGAAAATGATATCAAGTATACATCTCAGTATTTAAATTATTCAGAGAGCTGTAATATCACAAATGTAATGGATTCTGTGTCCTGTCGGAGAAAGAGAAAGCCTGTTTAAGAAGCACATAGTAATTCACACACATAGAGCACATAGAGGAACACATACAATACAAAGCATTTAATGTGCTACTTTAGTTACAATGGGATTTGAGAAACTAGTAAATGAAACAATTTTAAGATGAAGTTTATGATGTTCTACTTTAATAACAAAATATACTACGTGATTAAAGTGGAAATTTTGAGATTAAAGTTGACATTTAGAGCTTTTTTTCCGCACTGTGTCCCTATTTTTTTTCTTTTCTCTGTACTCTAATAAGCTTCCATATGACACTCGGACGGTGGGCTACGACTCGCCTTTTTACGGCAACTTTGATATCTGACAGCTTTTTTATTTCGGGTACTGTGCAGCTTTGTGAACTTAAGCTTTTGAGTTTCTCCGACACTCTATGTCACTCGATCAACTTCCACTGTTTAAACCAACAAATAGTACGTTTTTTCTTGCCTCCACTTGGTATTTGCTGAAATTCTTCTATTTTCCCCCGTGCTTTTGCCATTGTCTTTTCACAGAACGCTGAGCTTAACGGCTATTTATACTGATTTGAATATTCTAAGAGGCGTAATTCTGGGAGTAGTTGGAGGAGCGGCAGCAGTCACGTGCATGTGTGTTACTTTTCACGCTGACCGAGATTTATGTGGCGGAAAAATGTGCATTTATGCATCTGGATTTGTTAGTGTGTATGCACATTTCTGCTTTTGTCTGTACACCTTGTTTTAGGGTGAATTCTACACCTGGTGTTGTGCATGAGGCCACTGGTCTGGATGGATTGGCAATTGAGTTACATAAGACTTTCTGGTCTTGTTTGTCTGTCCCTCTGTATGAAATGTTAAACTCTGCCATATCCAGAAATATCAAAATGGGTAAGGATGCAACCAAATGCATTAATTACCGACCAATTGCTCTTATAAATAGCGATGTGACAATATTTGGGAAGGTTCTGTCTGTTAGCTTACAAAATATCATTGATAAACTGATTCATCAAGATGAAACTGGGTTTATGTGTACAAGATATTCTGCAGACAATATGAGAAGACTATTGTATCTAATTGATGCCTCTTCTAATATCAGATCTTTGACTACATTGCTCTCTCTGGATTCAGAGAAAGGCATTTGATAGACTGAACAGGAAGTTTATCTGGAGCACATTAATTGCGATTTGGTTTGGTGTAGGTTTTCCAAACATGGTAAAAACCTTGTACTCAAATACAACATTTACAGTATGCACAAACTCAACTTTATCTTACCCTTTTAATTTGCAGCATGGTGTTAGTCAGGGGTGCTTGCTTTCATCTTTGCTTTTCATTCTCACTTTAGAGCCCCTGGCTATGGTGTTACGTTTGAGTTCTACTTTCACACCAATAACTGTGGCCAACACCGAACATAAAATTTCATTATACACTGATGATATACTTCTATATCTTGGTAATGCTGTGACTGACATACCAACAATACTGTCCATCTTTTCAACATATGAATTTCTTTTGGGTTACAAAATTAGTTGGTCGAAGTCTACTCTCTTGCAATTGGCCATCTTCATTACTCATTTAATGTCACCTTACAGTGTACCCATGGTCATATCATTTTAATACTTAGGGCTCACAGTTTCTTCATTCATGACTGAAATTTCATTAGTTAATTACAGGAGTACTTTCAAAGCAATAAAGGACTCAATTTGTGCATGGGATAAACTAAATTTATATTTTCAGACACAATTACAATAGAACCTCGGTTCATGGGATTAATTCATTCCAGAAAGTGACTTGTGAACAGAAATGCTTGTATTTTGAATTGAATTTTCCCATAAGAAATAATGCAAATTTAATTAATCCATTCCACAACCCAGAACTGTTGATAAACATACATTGTATATACTTTAGTGGCAGGTACCCCTTACTATCGATAAAACTCCAGGAACTCATTGATGTGTCTCTTGGTGGCTGCCTTATCTGAGCTCGCGGCTTCGGCATGCCTTATGACATTATGAATACTGCTTCTTTTTTTAAACTTCTCAAACCATCCCCTGCTCGCTTTAAATGATTCCATTTCTGAATCACTTATTCCAGTGGTTTTCTTAACAAAAGCAACTTGATTTTTCACATATGATTGCCTAAGAAAAATTATCACCTGCTACCTGTTTCTGGTTTATCCACTCTAGGAACAACTTTTCAACATCATCGATTGCTCTAGGTCTTTGTTTCATTAACACTTAATCACATCTTGCCACATCAGCACTCTTGAATCTATCTTTCTCTTTAAGAATGGTACATATTGTCGATGTTGCTTTTCCATATTGGCATGCCCAATCAGCCACACGAACACCATCTTTGCATTTTCTGATGATCTGTTTTTTAGTTCTATAGTTATTTTTACTAATTTCTTCATAGAGCATATTTTAACCCCATTCTGAAGTGGCACTCATATTCACCTAATTTTGATAAAAGTGCCCTTAATTCTGGACGTCATCTAATCACTTTCTTTGTGTGGTATAAGGCAGGTATTCATACATTAGGTGATATTTTTGATATTTTTTTTATAGGTAAGGGTGGCAGAAATGTGGAATCTTGTTACGAATGCCCTTACCTCCATTCTGGATATTCAAATACTTGTATCACCACAACTACTGATCTTACTGGATTTCTCTGCTTATATTTCGAGAATTAATGGGGCTTCAGGCATTACAAACTGGGAGGCCATCACTAAGAAAATCAAAAGCCAACTGTACTATTTTTGGGGCTTTAGTATTTCCTCCCTATTATATTGTGCATACTATGGATAATTGGTTGTTTGCTGTCATGGGTGAATGGCCATTCTGGGTTGGGGCCATGGAGTCTTTGGGGAGGGATTGGGGTGCTGGTGTTTATAACCTCTCTATTGTCTAACATTAATAAGTGAATGACTTTTCAAACTCAGTTTGTTATTTGTTTTTCTTTGATTTACCTGTAATTTTATATACTGTACATGTTTTCCTGCTTTAATACTACTATGTATAATATATTCTTCTCAAACAATAACTGATCACAAATAAAATACCTCAAATATCATACATATACATGATCACTTTATTTTTTTTCTGCTGGTGATACTTGATGTGTTTCCTGATGATGCATGTTCTTCTATAGCTTTTATTCGATCTTTCGGAAGATCCTAATAATCTTAAAAGTTTCAAGAGAATTATTTAATGCATCAATAATGTGCAGAATTCCTCCTTAGACACACTTTATAAAATGAGGATCATCCAAAATTTTAGTTCACAAAAAGAATATTCCAGTGGTGCACAACTCTTGATAAGACATTAGTAATGCCATAGCATTGTAATAAAATAATTTACACTTCAAATCAGCATACATTCAACTTTCTTCATATCACTGTTACTCGTCCAGCAAATGATTTTTTTCTCACCATACACTTATTTTTAGTCTTTATTTCCTTGCCTTATGCCCAGTACTGCAGGGATAAACTTTGTCCCCCTAGAACCCTATATTATATTAAGCAGTATTGAGAATGTTATGTTATCTTAGATTTTTCATTCTTTTTTTTCATCATCTTTCTGGTTTATTTATATTTTTTTTTAGCCTGAAAAGAAAACCATTTCTTGTTTTTAAATTACTTCATACAACAACACATGCATTATAAATCAGTTAGACACAAACAGTGCTACATATTATTCAGATAAGATGCACTCTCCTCGACTCATCTGTAGAACAGACAAAGAAAATGATTTATTTTGAAGGACTATAAGCTGAGAAACATGCTGAAATACTCAACAGCTTAGAAATGGTTCAGCATGCTAAATTAGTGGAGGACATTATTACATGCCTGTTAGATTCTAAAACAACTACCTTGAATTTCCCTGTTATTTTTTTTTTAATTGAAAATAAAATATCATATCCTTTTCTAACTGTGTTATAGTAGACTATCTGTGCTACCCAATTAAGACGGGTTGAAATCTAAGTAATCAACACAAACCTCATTATTAATTTTTGCAGTGCACCATGCAATACAATGCATTTCATTAATAAAAACGTTTGTGATGCACTATCTTTTGAAATGACAGAGACATAGCAGCTGGTTGGACACACAGACACTTATTAACTGGCAGGGTTAGGATACTTTCAGTTGAGCAAAATAAGACAGAACACTATCAAAGAGGTGTAAATGATTACAATAAGTTGTTGATAAAATTATATTTGAATTAGTCTTTAAATCACTGTGAAATTATGACTTCTATGTATCTCCTCAGTTAGAGAGAACTTCAACTTGGAGGAAGAAACTGTCTTAAACAAATTCGTCTTAATGCCACTACATCTCTTGTTGAGCAAATACAAGGAACAAAAGGTAACAGCAGAAGCTCTGGAACCCCATACTCTTGTATCACCTTCCTGACAATGCCATGAGGTACTTCATCAAAAGCTGAGAAATGTGGTCTTTCACCAATTGGAACACAACCTGTTTTCCAATTCTCTGAAAATAAGGATTACTTTCCCAGTTTGACAGTTTCAATGCACTTTCTTCACCTTGCATAGAACATTGAAGAGAAGTGTTAAAAGAAGAACCCCTACAATATCCAGTACTTTCATCATTTCCAGTCAAATTTAAGATCTTCACAATGACTTTGCCCAGTATAGAGTAATCACTGCAGTAAAATTATTCACTGAAATGGACCTCAAATCCAGAGTTTCTTGTGTTGCCTCATACCCACCTCTAAAACAGGCATTTCCACCTGTTGTAGAAGCTTTCTCAAGTGCTCCTACCACCTCTCCCTTATATCCAATACTGTGGTCAATGTTTCCCCACCTTCTCCGAGAAAAGCCTGAGTGACATCCTGACTTCCCTTCCTCATTACCTGAATGATTATTTAATAAAAATATTGACTATAATTTTAACCGAAAATGAATCAAAACAGCATCCAGAATATAATACAAATTAATTTGTGAACCAGAAATTAAAACCAGTATTTATATTAATGTAACTATAAATAGAACAACAACAAATCACTGACATCTTGTAATAGCCTAGGGCCATGTCTAGGGTGGCAGGATAGTCTCTGACTCTCCTTACCCTGGATGTGGATGAAGCAGGGGCATATAATTAATGTTTGGATGGAAACTACAGGCAAAAAAACTATTTTACATTTAAAGTTTAGTGTCTTTGAATATTGTAATGGAATGATAATGAGCTTTAAGAAAACAGCAGCTGACAATCAATAAAAAAAATGAGAAACATTATGGTGACTGCTCCAAGTAAAGACTACCTACTTGTACCATTGAGGGCACTTTTACTAGCTGGCATTGATGAGGAGTTATATGATTACTTATAAATCTCATTATAAGGGGCTATAATCTCACCCCTAAAAAAGGTACATTTTAGGAAATCTTTTTGTGCATGGGACAGTAGTTCATTGTAGATGGCAGGGAAAGCAAAATGTCAAAATACATTTTTAAAATGATTAATTAATAAAGAAAAGACTGATGAGAAATAGCAACAAAAATGTGATTCTATATAGCACTGTCAGATTTTCATCATTTAACATCTCAGTTCTATTTTGCAAAATAAAATACCTTTGTTACATTAATCTGCTTATTACTTTTTATTAATTCTTGTCGACAATTTAATGTAATGCTTACTTCCAAGGTGCTTTCAGTGAAAAAAGTTTGAATGAAATATATATTAATAATACTAGTAGACATATGAATGGATTACACTACATTCTAGTTATATGCAGTATTGTTGGAACGAGACACTATATAATTCAAATAGCAGGACCTTTATACTATAGTACAAAACTGTGACATGTAAAAACAGAACATTCTGCTTTATAGCATTTCATAAAAATTATACAGTTTATGTATAATAAAATGGTAAATTTTTGCAAGTCTGCTTTTTTAATTTTCCCAGAATTTCAAGCTTCTGCTATTGGTATCCTGTGATTCTGGCCAGATGGATTATAAAGCCTTTTTGTAGTTGAGAGATTTATAGCATACTTTATCTAATGGAATCATCTTTGCAAATTTAACAGTACATTATTTTCACACTGAACTATGCTCAGCTGTGCAACTTCCTATTTTAAATCCTGATTACATTTTCACCTGTTTTTAATATTTTCTTGGACTGTGAAAATGTATTTTTTTCAAAGCTTCATCAACTGTTAGAAAACAAACTATATGTATGTTTAAGTGTTGCCATTCAATTTGGTTGTGTTTGTGGACTATGAATATACCTGTATAGGTTTTCCTGGACACTTGTTTCCCAAAAAAGTCCAGATTTTATTGCCTGGTTGTCATAAATTGTCCAGGTTTGGGTGTGTGGGTGAGTGTGCCCTGTGATGAACTTGCAGTCATTAAGCATCAACTTGAAGACCCTGTGCAGCCTCAAAAAATGTGAATGCGAATTTTATTTGATTCCAAGACTATGATTTGTTATTTATTACAACACATACTGTATATAATATATAAGTGCACATTGTTTATTTGTTCTGTAATATTTATTATTATTATTATTACTGTCTAATTTTAATGTGTTTTTCTTTGCTTGTAACTTTTCCTTTTGCATCTTTTACAGAACTCTGAGCTACATCTTATGTATGAAAATGTGCTATACAAATAAATGCTGTTGGTTATGTACATGTATGGCAAATTAAGAATTTACAGTAGTGTGATGCAAATTAATTATAAATCTACTATTGATAGATAGTGTTAAAACCTGAACAATCAAGTAGCATGAAATTCAGAACTTGGACAAAAAGCTAAAACCATAATGTTACAATAATTGAGGAAGTACATTTAGCAAATATCTGAAAAGGTATTTGAGTAACCTTTTATTTATTTGGCATGTTACTAAACTAAGGAGAAAATTCATATGTTTTTTGAAATTTTTAGTTAGTTTTGTATTCATAAAATTTGATAATGTGGTAACTTTGCTATAACCCATCTTTGAGCCAAGATAATCTGAGTTAATATTACTTTTCTGCAGAGCTTCGAATTTCTCTCCATGATTATGAGGACTTCTTCTCACATTCCTACATTTCTTCCTATTACTTTACTCCTAACTATGTGTTTTCATCATCTTCCTAAATCACAAAGCACTTGACTTAAGTGATGGGCTTCCATTTAATACTCTTTCAGGCTGTGTTTCTTGATGTATAAATTCTGTCTATGTCATTTTTGCATGTGTTAATGATACATTTCTGGATGTTAATTATTTTTATTGTTATTCTGGAGGTGCCTGTATGCTGTAAGTTTTGTGGGTCCTTTTTCGTCTGGGCACCACCATTTTGTGATGCAAAGTCAAATGCACTGCCACTTTCCTCATGGTAACAACTTCGTTTGCAATAACTGTTTTGGAACATTGCCTTTTCCAATTTAGCTTTTTTAAGTTCTTATGAACAATTTTTAATGAAAGACTTGATTTGAACCCAGTTTATCTGTAGAATGCATAATTGGATTTCCCAACGTCAGCACAACAGAAAAATGTCTCTAGCTTAACTAAGAGGTGATTGATGATGTTCCACATTGCAGATTATTCTTTCAAATAAACCGCTGCTGCTGTGTCATGCTGGTTACTTTAATATAATCTTAAGCACAAAAAATATGAAAACAAAACATTGTATTTATTTAGTTATGTACTGTATATACTGTACATATACACACATATTTATAAAATATAATCTGTGTGAATACTGCTACAAACTCACAGTATTTAAATCAACAATTATTAACTGCTAGTACACTGGAACACTGTAAGTGCTGTATGCACACAGCTACAGTCAGGGTTGTCAGGTCCTGGAAATATTTCCAGCCCAATGACAGCTAAAAACCCGCCCTTGGATTAGCCCAGTGAATGACACTGTTAATGCCCAGGGGAAGTTTCGGGGCTGTAGATATCCCGGTTGGGTTCCTCTTGGAGTTTTGCTGTTTGGATGGCCACACAAAAAACATACACATTACCAAATCAAAATCTGGTCTACACAAGGCTTTCAAACATTGCCCAGTTTGGGGTGAAAACCTCACATATAACAACCCTGGCTACAGTAGGTAAATACAGTATATTTAACAATGTTACCATGATGGAATTTGGCACCCAGTTCTATATTAGAATAAGCATACTGAATTAATAATTCTAAATGCCATGCATATTGTTACTTGAAATCTGTATGGCAAGTCAATTAAAATTTATTGATAGCTCAAAATCTACTATGTCACATTTTCTACAGTGTCTAAAGCTAATTTCAAAATATCTCAGAATAAGTTCTTTTACATTTTAAGATATATATAATACAGTCTGAGATATCTCGAGTGCATTTCAAGATGTGCACAATAGATTTGTATATATCTCAAAATAACTACATTCAATGGGACCTCTTACCAGATCACAAAATGCACCAGAGATATCTTGAAATGTACAGGAACTTATTTAGAGATATATTGAAATGAATGTCAGATATCTGAAAATGGACAGGTAATATTTTAAGACAGTTGCAAAAAGATCAGATATATTTATTTGTAGTTTAGATATCTGAATAGATATTAAGATATTCTGAAATAACTGTCTTTTTAAAGATATTTTTAAATCAATTTGAAATATCTTGAAATAAATATCTCACATATAGCAAAACCCATATAAAACTATCAAGAAATAAGTCTGAAATATTCATCCATCCACCTCTCTTTTTCCAAACCTGTTTATCCTGAATATGGTCGTGGTAAAGCTGGAGTCTATACCCCCTCAAGCATCAGCCACAATGGCAGGAACAATCCCTGGCCAGGGTGCCATAAAAATATATTTTATTTTATGAAATACAAATTTATTAAAAATGCATTTCTTATTCTAGAATTCAGTTTTATGTATTTAAAAATACATTTCCAGATAGTTCTAAATGTTAATTCAGCTTGCTGTATTAACCACATGTTTATATAAAGTTTGTGCATGTCAACACTGACTTATGTTGGATTGCTTGAAGAAAAGGTTCAGGTAATGTGTGTGGTTTTATTTTTTTTCCCATTAACATTTCATACTCTATTCCAAATGCTTTCTTTTTTTATATAATTATTCATAAAGCTACTGGCATGCTGCTTATCTGTTAGATGAAAACCTAAGTCAGAATAGTTTAATTGTTTCCCTTTTTGTTGCTTATACACTTCTTGTCCTTCTTCTTGGCTATTCTGTTGCTGTTCAGATTTTCAAAGAATCTCTTAGAGAGTAGATGAAGAGACAATTTCTCAACACATGACAGACAATTTTGCAATAAATGAAATATAGAGATAGGGCAGCACAATAAGCAGAAGAATTAAGTGACCTGGGGCCTCATGTATAAACGGTGCGTACGCACAGAAATGTTGCATAAGAACGTTTCCACGTTCAAATCGCGATTTATAAAACCTGAACTTGGCGTAAAGCCACACACATTTCCACGGTACTTCATACCCTGTCATACACAAGTTCTCCGCACGGTTTTGCAGACTGGCAGCACCCAGCGTCAAAGCAGTGCTACTATTCCTGTGTGGTTACCCTTTCTTTCTTAGATCCACATTTCTAACGCGGCTTTATAAATACACTGAAACTAACTGCATATTGTTTATTAGTGTAATGCATCTGATTGCAATTAACCTGTAACAATATAATGGTCCAGGGAATAGCCATAGTATTCCAAATACCATAACTGCTTTAGCGTTGTTACTCTCACTGCACCTTCTTCTTCTTCTTTCAGCTGTTCCCGTTAGGAGTTGCCACAGCAGATCATCTTTTTCCATATTACTCTCACTGCACCACTCAGAGTATTTGTATCACTGTATCTGAGTGGGGAATTACAGCAGCAGCTGATCGGAAAGAGAATTATCAGTATACAGCATCAAGCACACCCTGCCTCAGCCATGGCAAAATGCTTCAGAGACTTTCCCGTATGGACCTCGCGGTTTAGAAGCAGTTTCATCCCAAGTACTACAAATGCACTCAATCAATTGCTCCTTGAAGAACTGTTTGTACTTATAAGTACAATTACCTCACTGTAAACTTGCACTGCAGTTATAATATTGCACAACCTGCGCCACTTTATAATGCGCGTATTTACATATGATGACGATATCATTTTTAAGATGAAATGCAGCAAAATATGTTTATTATATTATACAGATAAAACTTTAACTTCATTTAAATAATCTGTATTGTTAATAGTTAAACATGTGAGGACACGGTGCCGCAGCGCTAGCAAGTTCACGTATTGTTTCTGCCTCGCGCTGTATATTTACTGAGGCTGGCGTGACACTGGAAGGATAGACGGATAGAATAATTAAACACGTACTATGAAGATATTTCAGTGTTCCTTAAAAGTTTTGAAGAATCGTCGTTGTAAGCTTTCAGATGGCTTAATGTCTATTACAGAGCTGATTGTGTGGCGATTGGGTATTTGGAGTACTGCAACAATAAATTATTTCATCGAAGGTTGTACATGGCACAGCAGCATCTTGTGTGAGACATGAACAGCTGCGTGACTGTGTTCCCATGTTTAATAACATGCTTTCATTACAATCATCATGAAAATGATATCACGTATACATCTCAGTATTTTAATTATTCAGAGAGCTGTAATATCACGAATGTAATGGATTCTGTGTCCTGTCGGAGGAAGAGAAAAAACGGAATTAGCAAAAAAGACCAGCCCATTCAGTCCAAGGAATCTTAAAAACCTTTGTTGTTGGACTGGAGAAAAATAAACTGAACTCAGTCATTCCAAAACATAAATGCTACCATACTGTCCATAGATTAGCCCATACCGTGCCACAAACATCCAAGATATTTTTGAAAATAAGATGGCCATGAAATTAGATTAGCCTGTTTATGCTACCAACATTTCAAATGCTAAAAAAAAGAGAGCACAAGTCAAAACAACACTTTAAATGTAAGGCTCAAACTAGCAAATTAAATACATTTCCATATCATCTAAACTAAATTATGCAAGAAAACCATACAACAAATAGGTAAACTCTTGAAATTAGTACTTAACTCATTGTATTTAAACTATGCTCTAAATTTAACAATAGCATTTTATTCAAATTGGTACAACTAGAAATTGAGCAATTTAAATATTATGACCAGCCAGGGCAAAACAGAACTAGAAAATGAACATGCTAAGAACAGCAACAAATTAATTTTAAAGTTTTCAAGTATATACTCATGACAAAAAAGTGTGGGCAGACTGTTGTAGGTGCCATTTGGTAGCAGTTCTTAACCCCTTTTAAGCGATTGTTGCGAAATTGCTTCAAACCGCTTCCAGCCTGAATGCAGCCAAGGTGGCGTATGTATCCCGTCAATGCCGGCCGATACATATTTAACAGGTACCAAGGATCGTACTGGAAGCACTGGTCACGCCATCTAGCAGTCGCAGTGGAAGCTACATCCACCTAATGGAAGCAAAGTGTTAATGTGGCGTGCACGTGGATTTTGGCTGCTAATTTTGAGAAGTTGCCCAAATTTGAGGAAAGTTGTGGTAAGATAAAAATACATGCCAGCTTATTGTTTGCTTGTGTGCTGTATTCAAATTAACAATCTCCCCTTAATTTAGCATCTGCTTGACAGCAAAAACACACATTTCTTTTTTTATATAATTGTAAATAAAGTCAGGCAACAAGGGGTTAACCAGTTAAATCCCCAAGGGGTTAGTAGGTTTTCTTCTTATTTCAAAAGCTAGGCCTAAACTGGAATCACTCTAGAATTTTCATTTCATGTAATATTTTGACCATTTCCAGAAGAGAGGGTATATTCAAACCGGTTATAGTTTTCTGCTGCAGGTTTTAAGTGTGGCCAACAGTATTCTTTGAAGGACAGAGTATCAGATTATTTTATAGACCTGTAGATAAGCACTACTAAGTCCACTACTCAGTCAACTATGTTAATGACAACTTATAGGCCCTTTCATCATTAATGAACATTTGCATTGCATTATGCAGTTTACTGCAATGGAAAGGTCTTGACTAACTGGAGATCTATGGCCTGTGGAATAAAGCAGTTCTAGACATACATATTTGCTTTTGAAGACACTGCAGTTTTCTCAGATTATATCTTTCTAAAAAACTGAAATCCTTTCTGAATTCAAATTCATGGGACAGAGCCATCTGTCTATATTTGGACAGTCTCTCTGAGCAAAAACTACATTAATCTCATAGCCTAAACTCTGAGTGTCACTTTAATTAGAAACTATTTTTTTCTATGTAACCATGAAATTTTGTTGGCATCATTGAAAGTGCTTGACCCATTTTTTTTAGTCTTCAGTGGGTGTTTCATAAACTTCAAACTTCTAGTGGTTTTGTGGGGTGGACAGATATCCAGCAAGTCTGTGTGGTTTCCTGCATTCCTGGCACGTAAAACAGGTCTCTTGGAATATATTCTACAATTTCAAGCTTGTGAACAGACTAACCGTTCAATCAATGTTGTTCTCTTTCATTGTAACATGAAATAGACATACTGTATGTATTTATAAACATAAAATGAGCCTGTAAGCAACAATTACTAAGATGGACGTTTTGCCTCAAAGTCAATATCCAAGTAAATCTAACAATGGCTTATCTTAGGTGATTACAAAATAGCAGTCTGGCACCAATATAAGTTCAAATACACCATTTAGAATTTTGGCAGAAGATGATGAGAGGTCTGGCAAAGATTATTCAGGAAATGTGGCTTTATACTAACAGGGCATTTCCAGCCTCAAGTTTACTAACAATTTTGTATCAGTTTTCTGCCTTCAGTCTTAGATCAGCAAGCATTAAAGGTGATCTTTTAGACTATTTCAAGAATTAGAGTGTTATAAAAATATTTCCATTTTTTAACTATGTGATGTTTAATTGATCATACTTCTCAATTTTACTGATTTCTTTGAACATTGAACATCTTTTCTTAAAAAGTCCCAGCAGTTGCCTCAACTTCCTTGCATTTTCCTCGCAGTTTAATTGCTGACCTGGTTTCTGTCTATGTGGAGTATGCACATTATTCCTGTGATCATATGAATTCTTTTCTGATTTTCTCCATCACCCCAAAGAAATGCATGGAAAGATAATTGGCCACTTCCGATGAGTGGGAGTATGAGCATGAGTGAACCGCCAATGGACCAGCATGTCATCCAAAGTAGGTTCCTTTTCTGTCAATTATCCTCACACCTCAAACACAATGGGTGGATTCTGAAAATGGATGGATAGTTTGATACAAAATTATTTAAATTAACATATTGAGTTCAAGAAGAATGGAATATGATCTTGCAAAGATGAGACAGTTGGATAAGAAATGAAACAGAACTTGTCATTGTGATGACAGTGAAATTATTAAACTGGTGTGCAAAGGTTTGAAAGAAATATCATTTTCCAATAAATGTAAGTAATAAAAAAGACACATTTTTGAATGTGTTTTTCATGAAGACAGAAACCTGCCCTCTTATATATTTGAAAACAGCCTAGACTCAGTCTTTTTCAAATAGTGGAAAAACTTCAATTTCATTCTTCACTTCATTTTTTGTCTTAATTTGAAAGATTTTGGTAGCTTAATTGTCCCAAAAATGTCTACTGTAAAAGGATAGGTATTGTGTGCTTTTTTAGCACCACAGGCTAGCATTTATTTCAATGTGTAATTGAGATATAAATTTAAAATAAACAATGGAAGCCTTCAAAACTCTAAAAGAGGCAGTGTCGATTCCAGCTGTGATGTGTGCAGTTGTTTGGAATGGATTTCTAAGAAAAAGTCATTTTCTGAAATCATGCATTTGGTGTCGAGTTTGCCACTTAGCCTCAGTTATAGTCAATTTACGAAATGTCAGAAAGTAAAGAAGAACTTGGACAGGCCAAAATCAAAATGAGAAAAATTATTTACACAGCTGGATGCTATAATTAAAGACAGAAAAGCTTTATAGTGGCAAAATTGTATTCTGTTGACCCTTTTGATTTCAATGCAATACCCAGCAAGCAACAAAATATTTCAAGCAAGATGTTAATGCTTTAACAAAGAAAAAAAAAATGTGCTGCCGGCTCATAGTTTACATCTGTATGATATATGCTTTCTCAGAATACAGAAGAGATATTCCACTCTTTTATTTCAAAATGTGCATAACTGGATAAATTGACTAGGTGTGAGTTAGTTTGCTCTACAATCAGTTGATATTCTTTCCTTGATTGTGTACTGTCTTGCTCCATATGCTCTGGTTCCCTGCAACCCTCTAATAGAAAAAATGGGTTCAGAAAATTGCTGAATGGATATGGCAAGCCCAGAGGGTAGATTATGTACAATTTTGCATATTTTACAGTCCAAACAAATATTAGCAATTCACTTAAAATTGTAACAGTCATTCTGTGCGACTTCAATTACAGCTTAGTTTATTGTTTCAAATTTACCTTGAGAGAGTTGACATATATTTTGGGCATTTTTCTCTTTTACTCATCCAGCAGCCATTCTTGATGTCAAAAAGAATCCTCAATATAAGCTACATCAGTGTAAAAATAAAAGAAAAAAAGTAACTTTTCTGGAAATGTGTGTAAGAGAAAATGAATTATGTAAGCATCTGTAAGCATAGTGTGAACAAAAGTGTACTCTGTTTTTACATTACCATAAAAACAACTTCATGGCTGCATTATTCTGCACATTATAATGATTCATCATTATTCTAACACCATAATTTAATGTCAAAGCTCAATACCTGCCCTCCAACCAGCCAACAATTTTGCCCTGAGACTACTTCAACAGAGATTTTAACTCTCCATCAGGTACTTCTTTTTAAAATGTTATGTTTAAGAAATCTGAGATACAATTATGCCACTGTTAGATTTAACTTTAATAATGTGGTATTTTGGTCCCAAATACTTTCAGTACCACTGACCTAGTTCAACCTTGAGAGAAAAAGTTAAAGTTCATTATAGAGAAAGGCAAGGAAAACTAATTCTCAATAAAGATAGAGTGTTTATTCAAATATATTCATTTCAAAGAAGTGTTTTCTGTTTAAATATGTTATTTAATTCAATAAGGGATTTTGTAACCATGCAAGTATATATACAACAAGCATTTAAGCATATAAGTTACATGTAGACATGCATGTAAGCGTGTAAGTTATTTATCCATTTTCACATCCTTCTTTTGCACTTACAGCTGTAAGTGCTGTGCACCCGTCCAATATTACAGCCATCTATCCAAGGACGGCACTGCATGCTGTTATATCTAATGATACCCAATTGTAAAATTCATTACAGTAATAATTTATGAAGTGTGAGTTGATGTGTTTTGGTTATTTTTGTAAAAATGCCTTCAATGCATATGCATTTGTTTTAATAACTGACTTTGTAACAATATTTATTTTTAGGATTAAGATGTGATAAAATCTATACTATTTGTTAGACATACAATCTATACAGCTCTGTACATGACCAGTCCTAATCACCTTATCTCATTTTTTCAATAACAAGTTATTATATTAACCTCTGTTACCTCACAATTAAATCCCAATGCATTTTTATTCTTATGTAGGACACCTGCATGTGTATTTTATACTATATTTTTTCTTCATACCTGCAGACACCAATGGACAATCAAGACATTCTCAGGTCCATCACTGAGTAGCCTGTACTGATGAAGAGCATTAATTCAAGAAAGTTATCTGCCTGTTGGCTTATTATAAGTAAGTCTGTGTAGTATTTTTATGAAGTAAAATGTAATTTTATTTCTATATGCACTGTAAATTCCTAAAGTCACATGCAAATTAGATATTGTTCATTCTGGCATACAACATATATCTTCACTTTCGGAGGTGACCTAGTTTAGATGTTACCAGTATATAACATAAATCTAAACATCTTACTAGCATATATTCAGTTATCTTTATTACATGTCATATTGAGGAACCCTATTGTTAAGCGTGCACATTGCGTAAATCATCAAGGAAGAAAATAGTGGACCCCCAATGTGCGTTTAAGCAGTGAGATGACAACATAATTAATCTTGCTTTGTGAAATCTATTGTTCTGCATCTAGTACAGGTAGTGAACTAACATAACTCTACTTCTCTGCATTTCTGGATTGAAATCACATATTAGAATTTAATTATGGGTTAACCTAAATCAAAACTAATTGTAAAGAACTTCAAACTCTTTCCTCTGAATCATAAAGGACACCAGCAGTTCCTGGCCACTATCCATGGCAAAAATTAAAATCAGTAGAAATCTAAAAGCTATAGTCAGTGGATCAGTAAAAAGTCTTAAAGGATATTATTGAAAATTACAGTACATCTATAATGCATATAAGAAAACACCAAATGCTAAACATAGGGCGTCTGATCATATGTGAGCAACATTAGAAATACTAAAAAGTCATTCAGATAAAAAGTATAGCAGTAAGAGCATGGTGAAGGAGTAGGTGAAGCAAGCAAAGATAAAAATTTAACCCACAAAAAAAGAATTAGATATTTTTAATTCAAGTGTTTTCACCAGTGAGAAGGTTAATAATGTGCCAGTATACAGTAGTAATGTCAAAGAAATACAAAGCAATTTTAAGATTTTAGAGACTGCTGCTGTGATTCTTCTTCTTATTATTCTTCCATAGCTACTACCATTTGTATATGGGGTTGCTATTTGTTTGACTAAAAGATACCCACCCTAGACAAGAGTGCTCATGATTTATGACCAATGATTTGCTTATGGCAGCAGATTCTGAACAAACTAGCATATTAATTCTGTTAGATCTTGGTGCAGCATTTGACCTTGTCAGACATGACAGTCTGCTGTCCAGAAGGGAGAACATGCTGGGTATCTCTGGCTCTTTCCTCTAGTGGTTTACGTCCCATCTGACTTGCAGGCAAGAGTTTATTAGTGTTGGCAAAAGCAGATCCAGCTCAGCACTAGTAACACAAGGGGATCCTCAGGGTTCTGTCCTAGCTATGGAGTGGTTTATCATTTTTGTGCAGATGATACTCACCTCTACTTCAATATTAAAAGTGAAACTTCATCAGGGCTTTCCCAGCTCACAACGTGCCTCAGTGAAATTAAAACCTGGATAGAGCAGAACTCTTTAAAATTAAACTGCAACAAGACTGAACTCCTGCAAACTGGCACTAAAGTGCAACTTAAGAAAATTATCTCCTTATCAATCACTCTTGATGATGATCTCATTAGACCTTCTTCTGATGCAAGGAATCTTGGTACCATTTTTGATTCCTCCATTTCTTATTCTGCCCACATAAACCGCATTAAGAAACTTTCTTATTTCCACCTCCATAACATATCCTGTGTTTGCTCTTTCCTCTCCTTTTCTACAAGAAACTTGTCCATGCTTTAATCACATCCTGCATTGATTATTTTAATTTCCTACTGGCAGGTGTCCCTTCTAATGTTGTATCACAGCTCCAGTTCCTTACACAAACCAGCAACAGTGAACACATCACACTACACCCATCCTGTTTGCCTCTACTGGCTCCTTGTGTCTTACAGAATTAAATATAAAATTCTATTAATAAACTACAAAGCTTTAAATGGCCTTGAACTGAACTACATCAGTGACCTTCTCCATCACTGTGCTCCTGTTTGCAGACCATAGTCCTCTGACTTTGGCAATCTTGTTGTGCCCCACACTATCCTGCACTCTGAGGGTGACAGGGTCTTTAGCTGTATAGCACCCAGACTTTGGAATGACCTCCCGAAATGAATGAGTTTAGCTGACTTAATGCATTCTTTTAAAAAACAACTTAAAATCCATCTGTTCAGGAAGGTTTTTAACTGAACCTGACTTTCTGCCTCCACTCCCAGCCTTCCTCTCTGATGCTCAGTATAATTTGTGTGTTATATAACCAATGATGTTATTTGCTAGGCTTTTCATTTAGTATTGCATTTAGTATTTTACTCTGGTTTATATTCTTTACTAGCAAAATACCCGCGCTTCGCAGCGGAGAAGTAGTGTGTTAAAGAAGTAATGAAAAAGAAAAGGAAACATTTTAATAATAATGTAACATGATTGACAATGTAATTGTGTTGTCATTGTTATGAGTGTTTCTGGCATATATATATATATATATATATATATATACACACACACACATATAAACATATATACATATATATATACACATATACAAATATATACATATATATATACACATACATATATATGCATATAAATATATATATACATATATACACATATATATACACACACACACACATATATATACATATACATATCTACATATATACACTATATACACATATATATATACAAATCTACATATATATATATCTCTACATATATATATTAGGGGTGGGACTCAATTAAAAAAATTGATCTAATTAATTAGAGGCTGTGTAATAATTAATCTTGATTAATCGTATGTAATCACACATGAAAATTTGCCCCAAATCACAAATGTTTTTTTTTTAATTTAAAAGGGTTTTAGTGGGCGACAGAATCAAATAATAGACATGGACATGAATATTGTAAACTCAAGCTCTTTTAATTTCTGAAAAAAAAAATGCTTTTAAACTGCATTTCAATTCAAAACAGAAACAAAAATATCATCCCTGGCTAAAATTGGGCAGGCTTAAAAATAAAGTGGTAGTTTAAGTACTTTAAGTACATTTTCAGAATGGTATTGTCTTTAAATAATAATAACAAAAATTTCAACATAAAGTGCAGTTTTTCTTCTTAAAAAAATAAGGCAGAAACATAAAAGGTAATTTGACCAGCTTCACCTTTAAACTCTGAGTAACCTTAGCCAAAATTATTTTGTACATTAGGCTAAAACAGTGTGATCATTGAACATTTTGTAATTAGATGTAATTAGAATTACTAACGGTCACGGAAGTCCAATGATCCCCAGTAAGAGCCACAAAGTCCGCTTTCTGTAATGCATCTAATTTTGCTTGCTTTTCAGTGGGCACAAAACCATGCTTTTATCAAGTCTTCCGTCGGGTAGTCTTTTGAAATGAAATTTTTCTCCAATCAGTCCTAGGAACGAGCTTTATTCCGACTCTAACATTTTTGTAGCTCTGATGTGTGCATCAATGTAATCGATGTACCAGGAAATCATGCATTGACAAAAGTTCCCCTTTGCTTGGAATTGAAAGTGTGATTAAATGCGTTATTTTTTTTAACGCGTTATGGAGTACATGCATCGAAGCTTCTCAGCTGTGCTTGTGCTAAGAAAAGGAAACATTTTAAAAATAACGTAACATGATTGTGAATGTAATAGTTTTGTGACCGTTATGAGTGTTGCTGTCATCAAGGATTTCATTATAATTTCTTTCAATCAGGTTCGTATTTGGACAGTTTGCACAAAACCACGCTTTAATCAAGGCTTCCGTCGGGTAGTCTTTTGAAATGAAATTTGCCTGCGATCAGTTCTTTTAAAAATAACGTAACATGATTGTCAAAGTAATAGTTTTGTGACCGTTATGAGTGTTGCTGTCATCAAGGATTTGATTATCATTATTTCTTGCAATCAGCTTCGTATTTGGAGGATGTGTTGTGTTCAAGCTATATTCCGTGTTTGTCAACCGTTGTAAAGATAACAGGTTTCATTCATCGGAGTGTTCACCACCCAAATCGGTACTCGTCAATGTAAGTTGTTCAACAGGCATTCCCGGGATTAAGTTGTGGAAATTGCCTGCGAACATTTAGCGGTAGCGTGTGTATGAACTTAATTTAATCTTTTCCATTCCTGCAGTTGACGTGAGCCGCTCGGAGTACATGCATCGATGCTTCTGAGCTGTGCTCGTGCGATCTCGCGATGTCAACGGGTTTATTTAATGTTAGCTAAGACCCGGCACTTAAAAGTTTCTTGCTACAGCAATTTTAACTCCGTTACAAAGTGATCCAAAGTCTCATTTATATCTCGTGTCTTTTCATTAAACTTGTATCTCGCGAAAACCATATTCGTCGTAGGCATGACAAACGGCAGCGGGAGTGTGTCTATAAACTTAATTTAAACTTACGGTTCACACCGTGCTTTGTTTCCGCAGTAGCTGCACGTATGAATATGCTTGTATGCATCACTTGCTTCATAATCTTTTGCTGCCTTCTCAATTGTGAAATGGCGTTTTCTGTTCAGCGCTCTTTGGAGGTCTTCCTTGTTTTCTACGTACTGCGTTCAGAGTCATTTCACGTGATTACGTGGGAGGCGTGATGATGTCAGACGCAACTCCGCCCCCCACGGCCATCGAGCTGAACTCCATTACAGTATATGTAGAAAAATAGGTTCCAGTTATGACTATTACGTGCAGAATTTCGAAATGAAACCTGCCCAACTTTTGTAAGTAAGCTGTAAGGAATGAGCCTGCCAAATTTCAGCCTTCTACCTACACGGGAAGTTGGAGAATTAGTGATGAGTCAGTCAGTCAGTCAGTCAGTCAGTCAGTCAGTGAGGGCTTTGCCTTTTATTAGTATAGATTCTGTTTAATGTTTTATGTATCCTGTATCTATCTGTTTTAGTGTTCTATTCAGGAAACCTTTGCATCCAATGTTACATATACTGTACCTGCTGTTTCTTTCTGAGACTCTATGAAACGCCTTGAACATGGGAAAGGTGATATATAAATACAATTTATTATTATTACTATTATTATTGAAGCTAATAATTATATTGTTGTAGAAAAACCCTCAGATGCACAGAGGCATTCAATAAGACAACAGCCTTTCAATTTATTACACCAATGCATGTATATTTAGGAACTTCTCTGAACGTGCAATCCTCACAGAGACCTCCATTTGAAAGATAATTGTGATGGTGTGTGCACTTCTCTCCATATTTATTCATGTCTCTTTTTCTTTCTCCTCTTGTCTTCTCTATCTCTCTGCTTCAGGTCTTTACTGATGTTGTCTGAGGCAGGTAGAAAGCCCGGAAGTACATTAATGTGTTACACCAAAAGAGTGGTTAGTCCTATGAGATTGTTTTCTTAGTAAGGAAGGACCAGGCATAGGATTAATATCTTCAGCATGTGATTCCATTCCTTTTGTTCATATCTGCTGAATATCTGTTCCGGCAAAAAGAACTTTGTAAACATACTCATGACTATTTTTTCCAGAAACATTCTTGTCAACTATACATTAACAGGCATAATTTGAAATTATGTTAATGTGTAACACAGGGGATTCTATGGATTTACTTAAAAAAAAGACAAGATAAAGAAGTTTCTACAAAGTACACATATTAGCAGACAATCAACATGCATTTAAGTTAGCTGAACTTATGTTTGACATACTGGAGTTTGAGGAAGCAGGAATATTTTGAAGAGCATAAAACCTTAAGTATGGATATCAGCATTTTATGTTATGAGGAAGTTTTTCAGTTTTTGTTGATGTCTAATTCAGCACTAGGGACACACCTTTTATAAATTAACATAAATTACCTATATAGAAATGTAACTTTCATACCTTAACAAATTGGTGGATTAGCAGATGCTGTATAGTGAGCAAAATCCCACGAGGGATAAACTTCAAATATGAGCAGGTATGTGGCAAACAAACTTTAATGTAAACATGATAAATAAAAAATCTTGCATAAAAAAGTTAAATATTCAAAGGAGGCAGAATGTGTTCTCAAGACTTGATAGATCAATTATTCAGCCCCGGAATATGTAGAGTGGAAGACATTTTAAAAGACATATAGAGTACTATTACATATGTTAAGCTTTAGCTGAATAACACACTAATTTAAGTGCCATTTTTTAAATTTTTCATGGGTTTTCTGTAATTGCTTGAATCAAAGTATACATCTTTCCCATGGTTTTTTTTTTAACCCAAAGAATATATTTCAGATGTTTGTTTTTTTGTTAAAAGCTTTCTTCAGAAGTTGTTAAGTAGTTAACATTATTTTTTTGACGCCATTTTGTTTTTCCCTGCATGTCGCCATTTTTTTGCAGTTTGATTGCAGCAATTGGTGATGCCTGGGGCATGTTGTTAGAGGTCAAGGGTATAAAAGTCAGCTCCATTACACTTCCTGGTATCTGAGACTGGATAACTATCTGCTTTGGGCAATGCTTTGATCTATTGACCAGATTTTCCGACTTCTTGCTTTTCCTTTTTAACTTTGCTATTTGTTCTCTATATTAGGCTTTCATAAAAGATAGAGCTGACTTTTTTGGTTACGAACTTTGCATAGTTTCTGACTTATGTTTCATCTCCTGATCCTTCAGTAAAAAGAAATATCCCTGTCTTTCTCTGAAGGCAGTTATAACTCACTCTAGTGACACTACAACTGGAATACTGTACAGTTTCAGTCTTTATATTACAAAATGACCTTGAGCTATAAGGCTTATCCCATTACTGTAGATAGGAATTATAATATTCTGGGAGTTAAATCTTTATAGTTTAAGAAAAGGGTACTTTAGGTTGCCATGATGGAGGAATTTAAAATTAACCAAAAAGAGATTAGGATGACTAGGTAAAGTTAATTTTTTCATAAATGTTATTAAATATTTCTTCAACCCAACAAACCTCTGACATACAGAACATTTTACCAAGTTCTGTTTTTGAAAACAGTATTTCAGCATTTCACAATATTTCAAAAACATTAGATGAAGAGCAAATACCAAACAATGTGTGTTGATTGACCTATTCCTGTTAAATGTTTTCTTAGGAGGAAATACGTCTTCCCAGCAGTCCTGGCTCATTTCCCAAATCAACACCTTTCTGCTCTCTTTGAACATAGACTAAAGCTATTAACACTACAGCAGACACTTGCTGAGAAACTCAAATCACTAAAGGTTTACTAGTGTAAACATGGAGCAGTGGTTATGTTTGCTAAGACATGTAGTTAAAATGTTTGAAAATGCAGAAACAGAAACTTTGACTTTGATATTTAAATGTTATGTGACATCACTCTAAGTACAGTCTAAGTGCTAAATATTCAATGCTACTAAATTTTTTTCTTTACACTGCAATCTTCTCAGTGGAGTGACTCCAGGCACCATAACGATTTACACATATTAAATATAGGAAGCCATGAATCCTTTGCAACATGAATACATTTAAAATTTAATTAATTAAAAAATTAATTTAAAATATAGTTGAAGCAGAGTGCAGAGAAAATAAATCCTAGAGTATCTAATTATTAAGCTCACTTTGAAGATCTTATACATTCTGTAATACACTGTGATGAAATGTAGTTATTATCAATGATTATAATACATGATGTATGTTCCAATGTAAGGAGGAGTAATCACATCAAGTATAACATTATCTTTCAACAAAGTGATAAGAAAATGAGCCAATAAAACTTCACACCTTACCATCGTAATGGAACGATAAGTGTCTGTGTGTCAGTCCAGTTGCTATGTCTCTGTCATTCCAAAAGATGGCACATCACAAACATGTGTAGTAATAAGATGAATTGCTTTAGTCAGTCTAAGAGATGGCACATCATAAACATTTGTAGTAAAGCATTTACAGTGGTTCTTGAAAGTTTGTGAACCCTTTAAAATTTTCAATATTTAAAACATCATCAGAATTTCACTCAAGTCCTAAAATTAGATAAAGAGAAACCAGTTAAACAAATGAGACAAAAATATTATACTCGGTCATTTATTTATTGAGGAAAATGATCGAATATTACATATTTGTGAGTGGCAAAGGTATGTGAACCTCTAGGATTAGCAGTTAGTTTGAAGGTGAAATTCGAGTCAGGTGTTTTCAATCAATGGGATGACAATAAGGTGTGAGTGGGCACCCTGTGTTATTTAAAGAACAGGGATCTATCAAAGTCTGCTCTTCACAACACATGTTTGTGGAAGTGTATCATGGCATGAACAAAGGAGATTTCTCAGGACCTCAGAAAAAGAGTTGTTGATGCTCATCAGGCTGGAAAAGGTCACAAAACCATCTCTAAATAGTTTGGACTCCACCAATCCACAGTCAGACAGATTGTGTACAAATGGAGGAAATTCAAGACCATTGTTACCCTCCCCAGGAGTGGTCAACTAACAAAGATCACTCCAAGAGCAAGGCGTGTAATAGTCGGCGAGGTCACAAAGGACCCCAGGGTAACCTCTAAGCAACTGAAGGCCTCTCTCACATTGGCTAATGTTCATGTTCATGAGTCCACCATCAGGAGAACACTGAACAACAATGGTGTGCATGGCAGGGTTGCAAGAAGAAAGCCACTGCTCTCCAAAAAAAAATTGCCGCTCGTCTGCAGTTTGCTAAAGATCACATGGACAAACCAGAAGGCTATTAGAAGAATGTTTTGTGGACGGATGAGACCAAAATAGAACTTTTTGGTTTAAATGAAAAGTGTTATGTTTGGAGAAAGGAAAACACTGCATTTCAGCATATAAACCTTATCCTATCTGTGAAACATGGTGGTGGTAATATCATGGTTTGAGCCTGTTTTGCTGCATCTGGGCCAGGACAGCTTGCCTTCATTGATGGAACAATGAATTCTGAATTATATCAGAGAATTCTAAAGGAAAATGTCAGGACATCTATCCATGAACTGAATCTCAAGAGAAAGTGGGTCATGCAGCAAGACAACAACCCTAAGCACACAAGTCGTTCTACCAAAGAATGGTTAAAGAAGAATAAAGTTAATGTTTTGGAATGGCCAAGTCAAAGTGCTGACCTTAATCCAATCGAAATGTTATGGAAGGACCTGAAGCGAGCAGTTAATGTGAGGAAACCCAACAAACATCCCATAGCTGAAGCTGTTCTGTACGGAGGAATGGGCTAAAATTCCTCCAAGCTACTGTGCAGGATTGATCAAAAGTTACTGTAAACATTTAGTTGCAGTTATTGCTGCAAAGGGGGGTCACACCAGATACTGAAAACAAAGGTTCACATACTTTTGCCACTCACAAATATGTAATATTCAATCATTTTCCTTAATAAATAAATGACCAAGTATAATATTTTTGTCTCATTTATTTAACTGGTTTCTCTTTATCTACTTTTAGGACTTGGGTGAAAATCTGATGATGTTTTAGGTCATATTTATGCAGAAATATAGAAAATTCTAAAGGGTTCACAAACTTTCAAGCACCACTGTAATTACAAATGTTAGTGATGTACCATCTGTTGGAATAAAAATGCAATGCCTTTTATTAGTACATGCATTACAAATTACATTCTAATAGATTGTGCATTGCAAACGTTAATGCAGAGGTCTGCCTGGGATATGTGGATTTTAAATCATCTTAGACTGTTAGCACAACTAGTAATGCATTAATGTAACATGTTCATTAGCACGTAAGACTGAATTGCTTAAAATGGGAAACATTTTTCTACATTTGAATCAGATTCCTGGGCACTCTTTACCTCAGATATCATAGAAAATTGGAAAGAAATGTATATTTTGTTGAGCAAGAATGAGAATGCAGAGGCCAGTATTGGGAGTTTCATATTGTGCAAGTAACCTCTTCAAAATTATTCAGGATATTGTAAAGGGTAGATTTCAGATTTAAAATCAAATACTGTCTCTCTGAACATTGTCTTGTGGCATCAAAGCTTAGACCAAAAGGTTTGAAATTATTGTTAGATAATGAAATCTGCACCACACTGATTGCCATACTATCATCCTTTGACATCATTTGTACTTCAAATGATACATTTTTGCTTGCTAAGGTTGTACTCATTTTTCACAGCACTGCTTAATAACTATTTTGTTGCTTACTTTTATTGATTTACCTTTATATTGTATTGTTAGTGAAAACAAGCATGAATAAGAGGTTCTGTGTGCACTTTACATATGATGCACTAGCTTCTCATGACCCTGAACTGAAGTAGTTTAAAAGGTACATGAGTGGACTCTTATACCCAAAATAAACTACAAAAAAGAAAGAGCACTAGACTTATACAGTACATCCAACTACAATGTGAATGTTTAAGTAAAGCACATTTAGGTAAGCTGAGAAAATGAGAAACTCACACAAGACCTCTACAAATGTGTGTAATTTAAAACAGGCGGTGGTAGAAAGAAACCTTAGTATACCCTGATTTGGATTACTTGACTATTTTATGTGGAAAAATGAATTTTTAAGACATTTTTGAATAACTGAAATAAATCTGAAATATTTAGTGATAAAACAAAATTTTATGTGTCGAAAACAATAAACGTCATTGTTTCAGTTTCACTTGGAAGACATAAAATGTACACTGTTTAGAAAAACTATAGTCAAACTCTTTATTGCCAGCTGGATACTCTGGCTTTTATTAAAATTGTGTATACCTTTTTTGCAACAAACCATTTAGTGCCTACAAATAATGCACATTTAACTTAAAATTATAAAAATAGGCTCCCTGTAATACAGCTGCTTTCTTCATACAAGCATTTGTCCACCTATTTTGTTTTTCCTGAAGCCTTACAGTTACTTAGTTTTTACTTTGGCACTTGGAAAGTAACTAAATCATCTGTCCATTGGGTAGCACATCATTGTGAAGAACGAATTTGCTTTGGTCCCTCGTATTTAGGTAGAAGAGGATTGACCTCTAACCAGTCACTCCCAAACTCACACTTTCGTGAGTAACCTCCTATGTGCATACTGTGCTGTCAGCTCTTGGCCAGAAGTATCATAACCTCTTGCCAAATCTCCTTGGTAGCAGTGAGTTTATGATTGTATTTATTAATAAACTAGACGGTATTATATTGCACTTTGAACTGTCAACTTCCAGATCTAGAACTAGTGATTCACAACATGATACATCATTATGCATCACTTATTAAATTTAAGTTCATGACACAACAGAAAATTCAAATCATTTTTAAAATGTTACCAGCTATGTATGGCATAAGCCAGTGACTCTCAAAGTGCAGTTCTGAAAGTAACAGCCATGATATCTGTTATGACTCTTGAATTTTTGGGTTCTGGGATTCATTTCCATATTTTTTATTGATTTGATTTATTTTTTCCTGACAATTATTTGTTATTTCTCTATAATGCTGAAATCATTGCAGCATAATTTTTGAAAGGATATATATTTGTGTCTGTTTTTTGTGACCATGGCCTATTATTTATATAACTATCTGCTGATGCATGGTCACTGGTGCTGTGATATATGACATAATTGAGTTGGTGATGGTGGCACGGTACTGCTGGCATTCAAGTATCTAGATTGAACTAATTTTGGAAGATTTATAGTAGAATGAGCTTTGGATCTCAGATTAACTTTAGGAAATTTTTCATGATTGATTTTTAGATCTCATATTGGATTTTGTTGTTTGGTTTCTTTCTTGATTTCCTAGTTTAGATCCTTGCTTACTTTTTTAACATGTATAATTTTTTGGTGTACCTGGTGTTCCTTTCTTCTAAGGCAAAACAGTATCTGAGCAAAGCCATGTTTAAAACTGAAATATACTTGCTCTTTGCTGACATTAAAATCTTTCTTACAAATTTGTTTGTATGAACATTTAATCATCCAACTACCTTATTTATCAAATCAAATTGTATTTATGTGGCATATTTTGCAATGAGTGTCATAAAAAATAAACTTTGCAGATTTCCAGGCCCTATATCAGAAAAAAATGATCCAAAAAGTAAGTGACAGGGAAGGTAGTAAAACTCCAAAATTCTAGGACAGAAATGGATAATTAATGACCAAAATGAATCTTGTCTATATCATTTACTGAAATTAAAATAAGACAATAAAATAATATAATGCAATGGCAACAGAGTGTAGATTTCATTGTGAATTTTATATATTAACATATAGAACTGACTAAATAAATATGTTTTTAGCCTAGATTTGAATACTGAAACAGCACCTGAAATTTCTACCTCTACAAGAAGGAGATTTCATAGATACGCTTTAGAAATTAAATCTGCACTTTAGGGACTGTAAGATATCCTACCTCTGGGGATGGAAGCAAGTGGTAAGGATTATAAAGAATTATATGATTACAGATGACAAAACAAGGGCAATATGGACGTATGGTTTGGTTCTTGTGAGCCTACAAACCTTGGCATTCTGAACTAACTGTAGTCTATTAAGTGACATTGATGTGCATTTACGATTTTTATTGTTTTATTGCCATCTTTGCTATTTACTATATTCTATCTGCTTTCAAAATGGACAGCATTCTGAATTAACAATGTAGTCCTTTCTTTATTTAGGCATGTTTGTTTTTTTTATTAAAATCAGACCACTCCTCTATATCTGTACTCTTGTTTGAACTTCCCTGCTGTTATGACTCTGGAGGACATCTCTAAAATAACAAATATAAACACTCTTACCAGCTTTGTAAATGGTTCTACATGTTTCTCATACACTACTCGTGTTCCTCCTAGAGTGGTAACAACTCTCAGTGTTTTTCTATTCTCTCTGGCACACTCTTTCTTTCTTTCTTTCTTAGGAATTAACAACGATGATGCCATGCAGCCTACACCGTTGCGAATCGTCACAAATGGTGGTCTATATAAATTCTGCCAAGCTGGTTATGGTGTTTCTGCACTTCCAAGTCTGCTTCGCCAGGGTGTCTCTGGTGTTGTGCTCAGTGGTTCCCAGTGATGTGCCTGCACACATAGTCTGTAGAGCTCTTTCCCCACAGCATTGTCTAATGAAGACGGTCTATGTTGTAGATTGTGTGCATACATAACTTCGGTGTTCTCAGGTTCCAAATCAGCTGGTACCACAGTCACATCAGGAAAGCCTTCACTGGACTCAGATGAATCTCTGCTAGTGTGGAAATTCCCAATAAGAGATTTTGCTTCAGTTGGCAGGGTGGCATGGATCCTTTGCAGCAACTGGCTAGCCTGCTTCAAGTAAGTGAAGTCTCAATACCTCCACCATCTTCTCAGTGCTGTACCAACAGTGCCTTGCCATATCTAATAGGCAGCAGACCTGGATTTTTCACAATTCATTAATGATGATTGGACTCTAACGGGCTGTATGAGTTTGAGGTCCAGGACTGGGTATTCTAGAGCCCAAAAGATACTGGCAGAGCTCCAGTCAACACGGTGCTCAAGAAAATTCCAAGCTCTGCGTAGACTGCTAAAGAAAAGCAGAAGGCCAGAAATTGATAGCTGCTATTGTCCATTAAAATAAAAAGTGCCTTGTTAATATTTAGGTTTCATAACAAAAAACAGGCAAGTGGCCTCCAGGACAGGTCTTTGGCAGCAAATATAAACAAATCCTTGTCCTTCTTCAGAAGCAGGTGAATAGAGCACACACTGTCTCAGCAAATGCCTTCCATTCCAGAAATAAAATCAGCAGCTCTCTCTGAATACTTACCCTGCTCACCTAGCTCTCTTTCGCATGGGTAGGGGTTAATTTGTTTTGAACCAAGTCTTGTAAAACTTGACTTATTTGTATGGAATGTTATTTGTTATTAAAATCAATAAAATTAAAAAAATAAAGTTCAATTCAAATTTAATTCTTTCTTTCTTTCTTTCTTTCTTTCTTTCTTTCTTTCTTTCTTTCTTTCTTTCTTTCTTTCCAGTCCAGCAATGACCCCTGACTATTTCTGGACATCTTTGAAATCTTCTGATACAATCACCATTGGGTGCCTGACTCCTGAATCATTCTAATGAGTTAGTGCAGCATCTGCACCAGTCAATACCAACTTAAATTTTATCATCTGCCTTTGGCTATAATATTTTTACTTTTATATTTTGTGTTATACTGCTGCAGCTTTATCTCATTAAAAGTGTCATCTTTGTCACTGTGCCTACTGTGGTGCATATTTTGATTTATTATGCTTCAGCAGCTGTACATTACTTTTTGTAAGTACAGATTTAGTTGATGGAATTGTAATACTAATTTTTATAAGTTCACATACTTTAACAATATTGTAATAAGTGCTGAGATGAGAAATTTTGGCACCACATTCATTATAATTATCAGACTATTTCCTGACATCGGTTCTCCTAAATCAGTTATCCAGGTGTTGGCACCATGGGAAATGGCTGTAAAAGAAAACACCACAGAGCACTCTGTCTGACTTTCTTGGAGGCAATAGCATGACTTCCACGTCTTCCCACTGATTCCTGTCCACCCGCAGTGATTGCTAACCTACTCTCTCTGTAAATATCAAGCCTGTCTGCCATCCTGCCAGTCTCTGTCTCTACTATGGCTTTCTTTTTATATTAATTTCTACGTGAGTCTGTAGAGTCCATCTCTGTCAAAGATAATTCATGAATTCCATGTGGTTGGCTTCTGCTGTGTGGGTTCTGTCATTACAATATTGTCAAGGCTGAGCATTTATTAAGGATTGCTGGCTTAAAAACATCTACCACACTTTCTAAATCTGCTCCTCCACAAGGCAGGAATAAGCCATGGACAAGGTGCCAGCCCATCACATTGAGAAAACACCCAAACATCAGCATTGAAACCCACTTATCCCACATGTCTTTGAACTTTGGAAGGAAACTAGAGAGCCCAGAGGAATCCCATGCAGACACGGGGAGGACAAGCAAACTGGATGCAGTAAGCACATGGAACTTGAACCCTGGTCTCCTTGTTACAAGGCTGCAGAGCTACCACTGTGTGGCTGAAATCCAGTACTTTAAAATACAGGTTCAGCATAAATGCTTTTGAATGTTAACATTCTGCCTGAAAAATACATGGAGTAAAATAAATGTGTTACCTGTTATGTGGAATTCACACTATGGAATTACTGTTTGCCAAGTAGTCAAACCATTGATTTGATTTTAGCAAAGTGGTCCTTAGTCTAAAACAGTTTGAGTATCATTGCCATAGACTGGCTAATAAAATTGACTTTGACTTGCCCTTTCTTACTGCAATTGCCTGCTGAAGCTATGATTTTTTTATACATAATATTGTTCTTATATAATTACTGTTTGGAGCTTTCTAAACAATTTTTAGAAACAAAAGGAAATATTTTAGTTTGCCTTGATCATGCATATTTTATGGTGGTTTCTCTGTTTATGAATTGCAATTTTGGCCATCTTAAATGTATAAAGTAATACAGTGCTCTGTGTAAATAGGAAATAAGCTATGTAAAGTCAAATCAAATTAAACTGAACAAATGACAGCTTGTTTTTAATATATTAAATACTTCATATATATATATATATATATATATATATAT
>JANRMT010062808.1:29860080-30029640 GCA_026402145.1 Polypterus bichir lapradei | reverse complement strand
ATCCTGACACCATAAGTAACCCCTTAATAATTATATAAACAGCTGCCATCCTCCTACACATATTAAACTTTTGAGTAAGAACAATAACTCCCTGGGAGAGTTAAGATAAGAAGAAGAGTGCATGTGTTTAAGTTGTGACTTTTCATTGGCAAGTATTGACCCAGCTGAACTTTACCTTGGTCCTGTACCACTGGGCAACTCATTACACCGTGTATAGACACAATTTGCATAATGTTACTTTAATGTTTTATTTTTCTCTTACCTTTCCTGTAGACTAAATTGAGAATACAGCTTCTTACTATTGTCCTTTATGGTAGTCTCCAAATCTGCTACTGCCATTCAGATCCTATTTTAGATTCAACAGACAGAGATTCATAACTTTTTTTTACAGGCACGTCATTCATTCTTATTTAACTGTAGTTTAGTATTCTTTTTCGTGCCTGGACACAAAACAGGGTATAGCAATTACTGGTCATTTCCCTACAGTAATGAAAATGCTTTTGACACACCAAAGAGTTACTTCAGCCATGTGTGGATGTAATATCCAGCTGCCTGACAATGATTTTGTCAGATTGATGTTGAATCAAATTTCTTTCATTTCAGTTGTAAGGAAGTAAAATATCTGAGCTCACTGTATTATCTACTTTAGGACAATCATCATAAAACAGAACTTTCTGATTCTTTAAATCTACTACAGGCAAAACCCTATAAACATTTGTTGTCTACCCAGTGCTATACATTTTTTGTTACAAATCAGTATTAAGCTTAATTTCTTAAAATATACTGGACTGGTGGCATTTTAAAAACCTGATATTTCATTCAAAGAACATTTTAACAGTGAGGCATCAAATTTGAAGCTCTGATTTAAATTGTAGGACATGCTTAAAACAGCAATCAGAGCCAATCTTCAGTGGACTTTACTTAACCTCTGCAGTAAATTCTGTTTTTGCAGTATGATAAGTAATACAGTCCTGATACAGTCCTTGGTTACTTGTATTGTGATTTATTGTAAGAGGTTACCTATATCAAAATGAAGGAACATAAGTGTGGGCTTTTATATGTTTTTCTGTTGTTGACTGCCTGATATGTTTGTAATTAACTTGTAGTGCACAAAGCTAAATGAATTATTCCTTGCTGGGTATTAACATTTGTTTACCTTTAACATGATTTTGACATTTATCCACCAAGCTACCCAATATAACTTGAACATAAAAATAATAGTCCTCAAATTTAGAAATGTTTTGTAAAATACAGTACATTGCCATTTTTTGTTGAAACAGTTATTTATTAGTTTTGTTGTTGAAGCCAGTGCCAGTTAAAATAGAGGCTTTTGAGCGGAATTAAAATTTGAGGTTTACTTACTATGAGTCACAAAGTCAAGTATAGGTGTAGATACTGCTTGTTTTGTTGTTTCACACTTGATTAACAAGTGACAAGATTTATGAAGCTTCAAGATTCAGTCATATCACACAAATAAGTCATTGTCTGTGTTGTTATTTTTGTGAAGAAAAAATGTAGAGAAAATAAAGCAATGGTGTCACAGTGGTATGCAGTCAGTTTGTCCAGGATGGTCTTTCTGTATTGAGATATGATCTTAAATTTATGTTGTGTTTATCAGCTATGAATATAACAAGAGGCAAATTGTTTGTTTTATGAAACCTTGAATATGCTGAAAAGATGTACTCTACTGAAACTTTAGCCACACCAATGGTACAGTTTAACAGCAAAAGAGATTCACAACCTAGTAAGTGAAACTGTGTGAACCTGGAGAGGAAGGAACACATGCATGAGTAGCTGCAATTAGTCTAATATAGTGGGTGCTTTGTGGTCTCTTATCTCAAAAGCTAAAGTGAGTCAAATCAGAAGCACTGCTTCATCATTTAGATGCTCATTCACATTACAGCCCAAAACTAAGACTGGAAAGATTCATACCATCATTACTTCAATATTGCATAAAAGGAGAAGAAACATCCTTCCTCACTTTACCACTATCCCATCAGTTCTAACAGTTTACCAGACATAATTTTTAAAATCTTTCCATTTCTTCTACTACTAAGAAATTTAATACCATAGAAGATACGTTTTTAGCGAACAGAGTACTTTCATGTAACTGTATATCAGTATACCCCAATTACGTTAACTGTGTATATCTTGAAAGCAGTCAAATGTAAAAAATTATAATATTTACATTTTAGCTTAATTACATCATTTGAAAATGATGGTTCCAAACTATAAGTAGTGTGCTCAAAAAGATTTAAGTTGATCATCGAATACCTAAAACAGATAATTATTCTCACTGCAAGTCAGTCTGCTGTTTTTAACCTTAATTGGAATTAAAATGTGATTGAATACAATTTCTAAGCAAATATGATAGGGTAGATTTGAGTGACACATTAGAATCGAAAAAAATGAATATAAAATTTTTGAAGTATAGAATAGTACTCATCAGATTGTGATTTCATATGCAGTATATGCCTTCAAGTATATCGACACACAATCATCAAACTTGTCTAAACTATCATTTTAATGAAAATTGCCACTGTATTGATTTAAATGGTTAAATAACTAAACTACGGAACCACTCAGACTTGTCTAAATCTTTAGTTAAAAATGAAAAAAAAATGTGAAATAATTTTATGAAGACGACTACCATATTTAGACTGATCTTTTTATTACGTAAAGTAATATCCTAATGGTTGGGATTTCTGTGCTTTGCCGTTTTTTTGTACCACAGCTTGAAAATGCAATTGGTATAAATCTAGATGCCAAGCAGAGGGTTCAAAACAGAGCTTTTTAAAGTGGTCAGGTGAAAGTCCGCAATCCACAGTCCTTCTTTACGCATGCTTAAAAATATACTGTAAATACATGTATTATTTCAATCTTTATATATAATACACTATTGTGGCTGTTCGTTTGTCAGTCCAGGATTTTAAATCACCGGTAGCTCACAAACCGTTTGATGTATTGACCTGAAATTTGGTACACATATACAGTACTATGTGATGTCTACTATCTGCTTTCAGGGTGATGATTGACCTCCAAGGTTATTCCTCTTTTTATTCTTATTTTATTTTATTGTAGAATCAACTTTCAGCAGCGGCCAGCAGGGTGGCCGTGCAGCGCATGCGTACGGGTGCCGTTCTCATCCCTACCACCTTCGCCATCACTTCCCCTACCTCTTCATATCTTAAATCATTCTTGAGGCAGATTGAAGACTTAAGTGCCAGCTTAAGTGAAAAATTAAGGAAAACGTACTAAGTAATTGCAACACAAACACTGACTTAATCAGTTTTAATGCAAAAAGATGCAGATGAAAGAAGAGAAGAAGCGGGCCGCTAGGGTGGAGAAAAGAAGAGCTGCTCAGGAAGCAGCAAGCGCATCAACCTCTGAGCAAACAAATGCTAAACATACAGAGAAACAGGATGAAAACTATGAATGCTCAAGTCAAGTGTATTCACTGCACGTATTGTGCAGTGTGCTGTTACTGGTATTTTAATAAAACAACACAGAGCTGTAATTTGTACTCACAATTAAATCTAAAATAAGCAGGAGAACAGATGTATCGTTCAAAACTTGAAGCAGGTATTGCCTCATCACTTACAAGCTAAAAGTTCAAAATGGAGCATAACTTAACTAGCTTGGACAAAGTTAGCCATGGAAAAATAGTGAGCACAAGCAAAGATTGGGACTCATTATAAGAGTGGGTATGGAAAAAAATGGGAGCAGAAGAGAGAGGATGCAAATATGGCACTTGTAGAATGGAAAGTTTAAAAACCAGGTGTGAAGAAAAAATGGATATGGATGGTAATCTCAACAAGAATGCTGGAGAAATACCTGAGGATATCAGTAATATTAGGAAGAACTGCACAGGGCAGTTAGATATCTATTTTATCATTTCACCACTTCTCTCTGCTTCCACCAGTCCACACAAGAATTCCTCGACACTTTGGCACCAATTCTATGCTGGGTCCTGCTCAGTTATTGAGACAGCACTTATTCTAGCTGTTGTTTCGTCTAGACATGGCATGTGTGAAAAACAACAGAAAGGTTTAACTTATAGCTCTGTATGGTTCAAAAGAGAACTTATTTATGTATGTGGTTTTATTATCAGTGAACCTATTATCATAAACTCTGGATAGAGCAGTAGTGCTAGGAAAATATAATTATAGGACTTTTTGTTTTATTTCATTTTGTTCCTATAGATTTAGCCAGTTCTCATGATGTGGCTTCTATAACTGGCTTCTCTTTCTTCTTGGAAGACTAGTACTTCTCATTAACTGGTAATTGTAAAGTACCACATAGGCATGTCATAGTCATTAATGAATAAGTTTTGTTTCTGCTCAATTTTATGTAACTTTGCCTTGTTTATTTGTAACTGTATCTGTTTCTTGCTGTATTGTTGGTGATGTCATCATTTATGACTTTTATGAAGTCTCTCGTTCCAAAGCAAGCATGCTCACATGTAGGTATATTGTGCAATGTGAAGTCACTCCAGCCATGTTATGTATTGTCAGTTAATGTTTGCTTTGGCGATTGCTCTTTGATTGCCTAAAGTAAAGAATTGTAAATCATGATTTAATTTGCCTTCTGCTCTGTTCAGTTTTTGTTTGGTTTATTGGTTTCATGACTCCTGTCTGGTTAATAACTCACAAATGGAATTGTTCTTTCATTCTTTTTTATTTTTGGACTGTGTTGAAAACAACATCTTAAGTATCAAGCCTGTTTGCCAAGTGCAATATATTATATGATATCACTTTTATTTCATTACTCAGTGTGTTCCATTTGGTGGTTGTACACGGTTGTGTGTCTGAAGGTTATCTTACAAGTTTAGTCCTGTGAATAATGCAATAAATAAGGACCTCCTTGCCTCCTCTGTTGTCAGCTTTATTATTGTTACATTAGTTGCCCTTAGTGTGACAATTCTGTATAAACCCAGTCCAGTTTGGGTCTATATGATATTTTTTAAATTTGTTCGGACAATGAGACAAGCCAATGGTCTCTTCGGCTCCTTTGTTACTCTCTTCAGCCACAATCCTCAAGAAGTTCCTTCCAGGCTTTACCTCTCTCTTTCTCTCTGTCTCTATTGCATTCAGTCACTCCATTATGTAAGAGCAAATCAATCCGCATTTAACTGGCCATTACTGCCACTGTGCCATTAGCACATCTTGGTTATTAATGAATCTGTCAACCTTAAAATCTTTATATTGCATATTTCTCAGTAAAAAAAACACCAAGATAGATTGTTGCAGTAATCACATTTATGAAAAGTAAATAAAAAATAGATTTTTGTATGTTAAAAAATGGGAAAACTCATTCCATCTTTTTAGAATGATTCAAAATTTGAGATTTACTCCTGCATGGCTTCTAAGTGTCTAAATCATAAATTATTTTTTTTATATAGTTATTGTACATTTGACCTTGTCTAATCAAGGCTTTTGGTGTCTTCAGAATTCACACATTCCTTTGTTTTGGGGATGAATGCTGAGACTCAAGCTCACTCTTCCCAACTTGCTAGCCAATAAAGTGTTATGCTTTTTTATTCTGATACCATTCAAGTTAAGATGCACTTTATAAGGATGTAAAAGAGACAGTCGATGCTACTAAAAACCAATACAGAAGAAGAGACGCCTTTGTACAATATGAGATTGGTGGCAGACAGATGAAACACAATTTTCAGCTTGTATTTACAGAGAACAGAAAGAAGCCATTAACTATGAAACCATATATTGGAAAATCAATAAAGACTGAGAGAGCTAGATATTTCTGCTTTTTTAAAGAGAATGACTGAATACCATGGAGAAAAAAGCTGTTTCCTATTACATGCTGATAAGGATACTTTCAAATAGCTTCAGAGCAGCGTTTGGCCACTTTATGTCAAACTGCGCACATCAGTGTGTATAAAGTGGTCTTTTATAGAACTGGACTAGTGCATAAAGCACCCCTTCTGCCACGCCGCTCTTAGATACATTTAAATAAATCACCTAACAATCAATCAGTACAAGGCAAGGAGAAGCAGAACATCCGACTCTGAGTTGACTGCTTACTATTTCAGTTATTTTTGCTGCTGTGCAACAGCAAAGTATTTTTTTTGTCACATGTGTTATTTTATGCTAGCTGAGTTAACTGGTATTGCCTCGGTGAGGTTATTAATTGTATCTGGATTTTTTGGCTGTAAGGCAAGCATGCTAACCCTTACACCACCATCAGTTTCTCTTCAGTTTGTTTTTCTGTTTTTCTTTTTAGATTTCTTACCACTCACTGTTTTGAAAGTGTTTTGAAAAGCAGAAAAGAAATTATTCTATTTTAGAACAAGTATGATCCGTGATCCCAGTTTGTCAGCCGTGGTGGTTATGACCACTCACTATGACCCCTGAGCTGAACCCCGGCACCCTAAGGGGCAAGACCATAAGTTATAAGTCTAAACCTGATTTATGCCATTTCAGAAATAAAAGACAATCAGCTCAGGCAAAGTTGCAATGGTAGTGCAATGGCAAGAGATTATCCTTGCAACTCCAAATTGCGATAAATAAATCTGAAGACATTATGGCCTCACCCACTGCAGCTTGAGACCATGACAAAAAATAGTAATGGAAATAGTTGATTAAGGAAAATGTTTAATGTAGTGGGGGAAAAAACCTGGTTGAAATGCAAGCATGCCAAAAACTACACACTGATCTTAACTTGTGTGGTGCTGTTTCTATTTCAACAGATCACACTGTAGAATTTCATGTCAGTCACTACGGCCCAAAGATTTCCCAATCTTCTCCCTGGCAAGGCCATTATATTAGGCCTGGGAATTTAAATTTTTGTGATTAATATGGCCTGTTTAATATGTGTCGCATCCAGGTGCCTCAGACAGTGTTTTGGACAGAGTATCATTTTCATTTAATTTTTTTTAACATTCTGAAAAAATAATTTAAAAAGTTAAGTGTGTATCTAAAGAATTACATACACATCCCATATTGTATTTATATACTACCTTTAAAATTTTTATGAAAAGAATTTTTGTTTAAAGGTTTCAAATTTCGTATTACGAAGTTCACAATGATACAGCACATATCAGTACATAGCACTTGTGTTCATTTTCTTGATTTATGCAATACTGACAAAGGTGCAGAGGAGTGGAAGGAAAGGGGGTGGAGAGGTGGGTTTATGGCAGTCATGCTGCAATGCTAGAGAAAAGTTGCAAAGGTAAAAAATTATGCTTTTGTTGTACATTTCACGTTTCTGTAACAAGATTGATTCAATGTTATATCACATAAGTGCTAAATAAGTTATCTTTGAATGGCACTAAAATAAAAATATTTCTCTCCTACCTCTGTTTTTAACTCATTAATCATAAATTAGTCATTCTGATCCAGACATACCAGTGTTAAGAAATTTGTAAAGACAGTTGCCATACTGAATGCATTTTTATTATTTTGTATATACACTAATGAGAAGTGCAATTTATTTTGTTAGAGGAGTAATAAACCTCATGTTATTGTTCATAATTTTAATAAATATGTACGTCCCTCTAAGCTTTGCACAGTGGTTGCAGCTTGTTGAGTTTCTCCCATTTTACTGAATATAAATTCCTTTCACATTCTACAGAGGTGCATGTTAGGTTGATCGTCCTACTATGAAAAATCTCGGGATTGTGTATAAGTGTGCCCTGCATTGCAATGACACTCCATAGCTCTGTTATGCTCCGGTTCTCTGTGATAATGGAAAAGAAAAAGAGGAATAAAAAACAGATGGACTCTAATTGCTATGATCTGGTACTGTGAACTTAGGAGATCAACTTCAGGACTTGCTGAGGACTATTTTAAATCATTTGCTTTTGAGAAAAGATTGCCACAAAAAAGTTACTAATGCATTCACATACTGTACAATCTAAGTCATAACATGCATCAAAAACAAATTAAAAAAAACACCATAAATGTCATCAAGTGGAGAGGGTTATTTTTCCCCAGGTTTAAACATTCTCCTCTTCACTAAATGGGCAGTTCCACTTAGAGAAATTTACCACAGGCCTGAATATTGAGGTCAGTAGGAACAAACCTCACACAAATACGAGAACGAGCAGACTCCACACAGACAACACCCAGGTGCAGGGTTCATGAGGTAGCAGTGCCATAGTGTTACACCCTTAAAAAAACAAAAACATTTAATGACATCAAGCTAGAAAAAATATTCTAGTTCCTCCAGCAATTACCTTAAATAATGGTAAAATAAATTTTAATTGCAAAGTATACTTCGATAGATTATATTGTTTCCAACTGAATAGATTTAAGTCATTAAACTGGTGTGTGTTACTATATGTAATATTTTTAATATACTTTGGAGGAGCATCCTTTCTTTCTTGCCTCAGGGACCTGCCAATGAGATAAAGACAAACTTGTAGAAGAAGTGGGACTCATTTTTCATTACAAAGGCAAGGTGTTTGTAATCTCATCATCATTTTAATTGTATGGCATAATGAGGTTCTCTAGCATTGACTTAATGTGAATATGTGTTTACAAGCCTGGTAAATAGATTCTCTGTAAGATATATTAGCCTTAAAACTAATGTGGCCCACTTCTTCACCCTACTAGTGCCACTAGTGCAGGCTGCTTTTGTCTGACATTACTTGAGTTTATTTAGTGAAGGAATGATATCACCTGTAGGGTTTGTATCTGCTTAGGCTGCTGCTGCTGGAATAGACTCTGGCTCTCTATCTGTTACTCTGAATTAGTTGCAAAAGGACCATTTTAGATTAGATTAGATTAGATTTGATTAGATACACTTTAGTAATACCAAGGGGAAACTTAGATGTATACAGCAGTAGAAACATAAAAAACAAGAATAGAGACACACAGGACAAATAATATAGCCAACCAATCAGTCAGTGATTGATTAATTAATTAAATTCCTTACTAATTATATTACCCAGCATTCTCAAACCCAAGCCAGTCAGATGTACACCAGTTCAGTGCAGAAAACAATAACAAGGCAGCTTCAATCTTCTGAAATGTCTGATGTATTTGAGACCATGTGTATATTATATACATATGATATGGCTTCATTATTTCATCTTTTTTATGTCCTGCTTTTCATAATATGCGTTATCACAAGGTCTTTTAGAAAAGAAGTGACAATATTGCAAGTAAGAAAATTATCAAAGATGCTTTCAGAATATAAATATAGCTGCAGTACACTTTTTGATACAAGCTGTAGCAAGTGGAAGAGAAGAGAAGAAAAAAAAAGTGCTTTAACAGATGTACATCCAAAGCATGGCTTATCTTTAACAGATGTGTACCCAAATTGCTTCATATAAAATGTTTTCTTTCAATATTAAGAACAAAATGCAGAGTTTCTACTTCAGAACTAGCTGGTTTAAGGAGCCTGAGGTCTTTTCTAAAATAGCAATGCAGTATATTGAACTCATAAAGCATTCACAACAGTATGCAGCATAACATTAGATGCTGGTATCTTCTCATAAAATACCACAAAGGCATAGTACCCTATAAATGTAAGCATCAATGATAACTGAATGTATAATGAACAGCTCTTGCATTTACAGAACTATTGATCCGATGGCACTTTGTGTTACTTTGCAACACATCCACTCTTGTATAAATGCAGTAAAGGTCAGTCATAGAAAGAGATGAAGGATATCTGATAAGAACAAAAAACAAACAGTATTATTAACTTGCAGCGGACCATATTTAGTATTCAAAATTTTTAAAAAGTTTGTAATTTTAAATATATTACATATGAATTACTTATTCACTGTTTAAAATTAAATATGGGTTTCTAGACTTATACATGTACTGTGTGCTTTCTAATGCTGTCATTGTGGCTTTCTACATTGGCTAGTGGCTGCACCATATTATATATACCTCTGTGTGGATTTCACTTTCACCAAACAACAAATCTTTTATTTCTCATGGATACACCTCTTCATTGAGAAGAAACACTACTTTTCCCTTATGGCAACTTGAATTAGACGATCTACAAGTCTCCGACTTATAGTTTAAATCCGAACAATATATTCGATCTGTTTTTGCTGTTCCGTTATTTCACCGAGTAATAATTTCCGTTTGTTTGCACTAATGTGATCTTAACTATAATTTTTTTGAGACTTTATAATGTTCGTGCTTCCATTATCTCTAACCTGATCTGCATGTGTATCGCGCCAATGTTTTTGAATTCTTTACGACGTTCTACTTTGTCATCTACTCTTTGTCTTTCATTTCCAGCCCCGGACGTGGTTAAATCTCTTGGCACAAAGTCTCGTCTCACGGAATGTGAAAGTATCTCTCTGAGAAAGTCATATCTTGTCTCTCTCTGAAAAAGTCTCATCTCGTCCCAAGATTTTTTTATATAATAGAGAGACATATGTGTGTGTGTGTGTATATATGTACATTCTACTAGAGCAATTCGGTAATTAATATAGAGCCTAACTCTCAACAATAGCAGGTGCCAATCCAATGCTAACAAAATCATTTACAGTAATCCTTCCTCGATCGCGGGGGTTACATTCCAGAACCCCCCGCAAAAGGTAGATATGACTCTTCAGTCCTCCCTGCAGCTCCCTCTTGCGGCCCCTGTGGTATCCAGCAAGGCTGTGGATAAAAATTCCATTGTCCATGATTCCCTGCTGGTCTTCGGGGCACCTCCATACTGCAGGGAGGGCTCCATCTGGCGGCCTGGGGGTATTGGTCGGGATGACAAGCTGGCCATAGACCACAATATATATATACAGAATATGGTCTACACACACTCTAGAATGACTAAAAAGGAAGAAAAATTAGAAAACATCTGACTTGGCAGTCACAGTCACAGTGAAGCGTTATTCAGGTGTATTGCAGTTGGTATAAAGGAGCTCCAGTTTCTTGATACACTAATGCTGAATAATTTGTTGGCTGAAAGTACTCAGTGTTAGTGTGTCAGAGAGAGGATGTGCAGCATAATTAATAATGGCACTCAGTTTTTTCTTCATTATTTCCTCCACTACTACCTTACTACATTACTACCTCAAACACATCCAGAGTGTGTCCCATAACTGAACCTGCTCTTTTAAGTAGCTAATTGCACTGGAGAATTGGAAATGTAGGCTGACCTGGAAGTGAAGAATCACACATCAACAGGCAAGATGTCCCTCACCTACACTGATTACCAACTCTCTTTGTCTTCTTAGATGTTTGACATCCATCCAACCATTCATCTACTTCTCAATCTTTATCTATTTTAGTGTCACAGGAAGCCATTGTCTATTTTGACCACACTGGGTTCAAGGGTGACAGCCAGCCTTAAACAAGACATGGTATTCTCACACACACAAACGCATTCCTATTAGGCAACTTTAGAGTTTCTAATTCATTTAATTTTAAAATTTTTAAAGTATGGGAGGAAAGCCTATGAAGAAATGAAGCGATCTTTACACAGGAAACAACTGAGCTCAGGATTTTAAACAAATACTCTGTAGATGTGAGGTCACTGTTCAGATGTTTAGCAATAACCTATAATTTTAAAAGTTTTCATTTCAAAGCAATTTTTAATAGAATTAGTGGCAAAACTTCATACTGTAAATACAAGATATTTGATATTTGTGAAAAAGGTTAGCAGAAAATGTAACTGGAAAATATTCAGAAAAAATGGTGTATAATCTCTTTTAACAGTCTCTCACATTTTTATCTATATCTCTGCTGAGGAATTGTTCAATGAGACCACAGGGGTGAACTCTGGATGTTGGGATTAGAAGCTGACATTCTCATCTAGCTGAGCTAAAAAGAGAAACTCCACTCAGACTGCTGCTGAAAAAACTGCCTGCAGCTGACGGGTTTGTTGCCTAAAAGTGAATATTCCTCTCAGGTTCGTTATAGTCATGCTGCTGATTACATTTACTCATTCATAGAGTGAATCCAGGCCACCCCATCATTTGTCTCTGTTGAGAAAGTCATTCAGGGTGTCGCTCCTACTTAAATCTCTTATCTTTCCCAAGAGAGGTGAGATATGAACTGGAGACAGTGAGATTATTACCAGTCATTCTAATCAAGATGAACTAAAAGTCAGAAACTTCACTTATTCAGTTGCTGAAAAAGCTATATGTGTTGATGGTCTTGTTGTGCAGCAATGTATGTCCCTCTCAGCTTTGCTGCATACATGCCACTAGATACAGACGTCTCTCAGATCAGTTCTTTATGTAATGTATTAATCATATATGAGGTATTGAAGTTATATGAGATGGCATACATGCTAAAATAGGCATATATTTCATTGTTTTTAAATACAACTGACAATCAAAAGTGGGACCACAGCACATGGAAAAAAGCCATTTGGACTCAAGGAAACAATGCAATCAAAGCATACACCACAAAACCAATGAAAAGTGAGCAGTAAAGCTAATCATTAATTACCTTAATATGGTATTTGAAAAAAGATTTTCAGAAGCCAGCAATTTGAAAAAGGTTTTGTAAGGTAATCAGCACAACTCTGCAGCTAGTCCACTTGACATAAACTTTAAGATGATGTGAATTTCCAAGTTAACTACTCAAGAAATTAGCAAGTTGTAATAAAAGATGCAATATTATTGCAATTGCATAATATCAGTGCATGCTCCAAACCCCCCTCCCTCTCAATATCCATTTTATTAATTGTGTAACGAAACATAAAATATTAAGGGTTACCAACAATAAATAGAAAGTAATATGTTTATTTTGTGAGCTATGCTTTGATTCATAGCATGTATCTAACTACTTACCAGTCTTTCACATTTATTTTTTACAGTATATATTCTAAGATGCAAAATGAAAAAGGTATTCTTAGCAGGGGTGGCACGGTGGCGCTGCTGCCTCGCAATTAGGAGACCCGAGTTTGCTTCCTGGGTCCTCCCTGCGTGGAGTTTGCATGTTCTCCCTGTGTCTGTGTGGGTTTCCTCTGGGTGCTCCGGTTTCCTCCCGCAGTCCAAAGACATGCAGGTTAGGCACATTGGCAATTCTAAACTGTCCCTGGAGTGTGCTTAGTGTGTGTGTGTGTGTGTGTGTGTGTGTGTGTGTGTGTGCCCTGTGGTGGGCTGGCGCCCTGCTCGGGGTTTGTTTCCTGCCTTGCGCCCTGTGTTGGCTGGGATTGGCTCCAGCAGACCCCCGTGACCCAGTAGTTAGGAAATGGCGGGTTGGATAATGGATGGATGGATGGATTTTTAGCTGGCTTATACGGTACGTTTTGAATTTGCTGTCTTTAACTTAAATTCTGCTTTTGAAAATACCATTGTAACTTTGGTGATAAGGGTTTTGTAAGTATGAGAAGTCTGTTTAGAGTAGTGTAATGGAGTGTCTCATGAATTCTGTATTTCCTTATTTGGACAAACGACTTCACTGATTTAGATTCTATTTCAGTGTTACTATTTCTATTTACAGTTGAGAACAATTTGGGGACACAAATTGGTCTAAAATCAATTTTTATAAGCAGGGCAAGCAAGGTTGTTAAAGATTTGCTGTTTGTTGTTAGGGCAGTCATTTCAAAGTTAAGTTAAAACTAATTGTGGAAACCAGGGTTTATGACGACCACCATATATAACATACAAAGTTAAATGTATATTTATGTATGTGTAAGTTCGTAATGCAAATCCACACCATTAAACTTGTCTCGACCAACTTTTGCAAAGATAACCCCATTGTACAGGGAATGAGTATAGGCTATTGTTTGTTGAAAATTATTTAGAACTCCCAACCCCCCTTCCACCAAGGCAGTACCAGGTGCTACTACTTTTGTTTGTCTAGTATGCAAATCCACACCATTAAGCCTCTGTTCTCCAAGTTTTGCACAGATTCTCTTTTAGTAAAGGGGAAGACCCCAAGCTATATTTGTTCTAAAATTTAGTTGGTTCCTGGGTAATGCCAGCTACACCTACTAGTTAAATTTAAAGAAATTATGTCAGATTCCAGATTCCAATTTTTCAACGTTTAACACATTTTGTAGTCTTTTACAGTCTAGTCATTTTTATTTCTATAGAAATTTCAGTTTTAATTTTTGTATAACATAGTATTGGTGCCATTCACAAAAACTTCTGTTCCATTCCAGTTCTAACTAGGAGGAATACTCCTACACCATATCAAAACTTTCTTCTCAGATTTTTCTCTTCTTAATGATTTTGTTAATATCTGAGCAGATTCATACAGTTAGCTAGTCAGATTTTTAATCTAACTTCCTTTCCCATTTTTTGTGTCAATGGTTGTTTACCTTCATTCTTCCTTTCACTGCTGTTATAAATTGTTCCCTTTTCTCTTGTATAGCTTCAGTTTGTTCTAAACTTGCTACCATTATCATGTAATGAAAGTGCCATTACTAATCACAATTGTTTCAGTGACCATCAATCTATTTTCTTGCCAAAGTTTTATCATGTGTTATTGCTTCCAAATGTCCTGGCACGAAATGAAAAAACTAGCAGGCCACAAGGGTAAGTTAAGATCTTGACCAGGAACTAAAATCCAGCACATAAATCAACATATGTTGTTGATAATACAAAGATTACCCAAGTTTCAGAAAAGCTAGAAAGTGATTGATTTGTGTAGAGAGTGCATTCACAAACTTTGGCAAAGAGGGAGACGTGGCACTGATTTAAATAGTGTTGCTCCATGATGTTCTGTCACTCGAGTTCTGGGATATGCCCCCTAACAACAGGTACCTACTTTATAGCAGCAGCTGTTCAAATTGATGGTCCCTGCTGAAAACAAAAACAGAATATTTTCCAGAACATATTGAATAAATAAAATATCTAAACCGAAATCAAAATAAAATTAAAAATTGAAAATAAAAGTGAGTTTTACAGGCTTCAGAAAGTAAAGTAAAAAGAAAAAGTCCTGGAAAAAATAATATTCTGGTAAAATTCACAAAGATACAAACTCATAACATAACATTTTTGGCAATAATAAATATTTTGTAACTTTCCAATCTAATCTGTTTTCCCATGTGTGATTTGTGCACCAGATTCTGTAACTATATAGAATTACTAGCAGAGTACCCGGCGATGCCCGGTCTTTTCAAATCAAAAAGTTGTGGGAGAGAGTATACTTCATTTCATATCTTTCTTACATTGTAAGACCCATTTTTGGGCATCTTTTTTTGAGGAACTCTGGACATAAAAAGTTAACTAAAATTATAAAATTAATCAACATGAAAAAAATCATAATGGTTATGAGTGTCATAAAAGAGGAAGATGTAATTAAAAAAGTATAGTAAAATCATTCCCTGATTAAAAAATAATATTGAGAGAGAAGGAGAGAGAGAGAAATTAATTCAGCTAACATATTATTGCAATACTTGTTTGTAAACTACATTCCTAGTTTCCTTTTCAGGAGCAAAAATAAACAAATTTTTCGGGGAACCTACCCTTGAACTTGCAACATAAAGTTGGCCATGTGAAAAACATGATGATCTTAAATCAACTCCGCAGTACCGAATGGACTGCCCCTGTGACTTGTTGATCGTAATGGAAAACACAAGTCTAACTGGGAGTTGTAGTCTCTTAAAACTAAATGGGAGATCTGTCAGAATAAGACTTATCCGTGGAATGAAAACTGCTTTGGCTTTTCCTTTTCCTGATAAGATGGTAGCTTCTATCACATTGGGCAACATTCACTTCACACACAGCCTTGTCCCGTTGCATAGTTTTGGTGGGTCGAGGTTTCGTAATAATATAATAGGACATCCAACTTTAAGTGTAAGACGATGAGGTGGCAATCCAGCTGAATTTAGAAACTCTGGTGGGAAATTGACTGCTTCATCAGTATCCACAACAGTATCAAAAGATATGTATTTGGTAACAGCGCCCAGTATCATAGCAAGTATTCGATTGTTTACAGTGGGATGCAAAAGTTTGGGCAACCTTGTTAATAGTCATTATTTTTCTGTATAAATTGTTGGTTGTTACGATAACAAATGTCAGTTAAATATATCATATAGGAGACACACACAGTGATATTTGAGAAGTGAAATGAAGTTTATTGGATTTAGAGAAAGTGTGCAATAATTGTTCAAACAAAATCAGGCAGGTGCATAAATTTGGGCACCACAAAAAAGAAATGAAATCAATATTTAGTAGATCCGCCTTTTGCAGAAATTACAGCCTCTAAACGCTTCCTGTAGGTTCCAATGAGAGTCTGGATTGTGGTTGAAGGTATTTTGGACCATTCCTCTTTACAAAACATCTCTAGTTCATTCAGGTTTGATGGCTCCCGAGCATGGACAGCTCTCTTTAACTCACACCACAGATTTTCAATTATATTCAGGTCTAGGGACTGAGATGGCCATTCCAGAACGTTGTACTTGTTCCTCTGCATGAATGCCTTAGTGGATTTTGAGCAGTATTTCGGGTCGTTGTCTTCTTGAAAGATCCAGCCCCGGCGCAGCTTCAGCTTTGTCACTGATTCCTGGACATTGGTCTCCAGAATCTGCTGATACTGAGTGGAATCCATGCGTCCCTCAACTTTGACAAGATTCCCAGAACCTGCACTGGCCACACAGCATGATGGAACCACCACCATATTTTACTGTAGGTAGCAGGTGTTTTTCTTTGAATGCTGTGTTCTTTTTCCTCCATGCATAACGCCCCTTGTTATGCCCAAATAACTCAATTTTAGTTTCATCAGTCCACAGCACCTTATTCCAAAATGAAGCTGGCTTGTCCAAATGTGCTTGAGCATACCTCAAGCAGCTCTGTTTGTGCTGTGGGCGGAGAAAAGGCTTCCTCTGCATCACTCTCGCATACAGCATCTCCTTGTGTAAAGTGCGCCGAATGGGTGAACGATGCACAGTGACTCCATCTGCTGCAAGATGATGTTGTAGGTCTTTGGTGCTGGTCTGTGGTTTGACTCTGACTGTTCTCACCATTCGTTGCTTCTGTCTATCCGAAATCTTTCTTGGTCTGCCACTTCGAGCCTTAACTTGAACTGAGCCTGTGATCTTCCATTTCCTCAATATGTTCCTAACTGTGGAAACAGACAGCTTAAATCTCTGGGACAGCTTTCTGTATCCTTCCCCTAAACCATGATGGTGAACAATCTTTGTCTTCAGGTCATTTAAGAGTTGTTTTGTGATCCCCATGTTGCTACTCTTCAGAGAAAATTAAAGGAGGAGGGAAACTTACAATTGACCCCCTTAAATACTCTTTCTCATTATAGGATTCACCTGTGTATGTAGGTCAGGGGTCACTGAGCTTACCAAGCCAATTTGAGTTCCTATAATTAGTTCTAAAAGTTTTGGAATCAATAAAATGACAACGGTGCCCAAATTTATGCACCTGCCTGATTTTGTTTGAACAATTATTGCACACTTTCTGTAAATCCAATAAACTTCATTTCACTTCTCAAATATCACTGTGTGTCTCCTATATGATATATTTAACTGACATTTTTTGTCGTAACAACCAACGATTTATACAGGAAAATAATGACTATTAACAAGGTTGCCCAAACTTTTGAATCCCACTGTAACACGTCAATTCTTCATTCTTGAGTGTCACTCACTAACACATGCACTTATCCCCACAAGGGCTGACTGGTATACAGTAATCGTTTTTTGTTCTACATCCCTGGAAAAACTTATATACAAGCTGCAGCTGGTTCAAAAATCTATCTTTAGGTTTATGTATCACAACACCTCTGTTCTATATAAACTTAGTTTGTTTCCAGTTAAAAATCTAATTTTCATAAGGTTCAGCTGCTATACCTGTAAAGCCCTTCATGATCTGCTCCCCAATGTATGTGCCATCTTGCTCACTTGCTCCTCTTCATCTTGTTTGCTTGTCATTCCTCCATTCTGACTTACAGCACCTCTGTGGTGAACAGGCTTTCATCATTCACTGCACCTCAGCTCTGTAATCCCACCTTCATATGCAGTCTCTGGATACCATTTTGCTCCTTAGACACAAGACAAGACACAAGTTTAAGTGTACTTCTTCAAACTTGTCTTTTCCCTGCCATATCATTTTCCCTGCTTATTTTATTTCTTATTTGCAATTATCTTTAACTGTTTTTAATTAAATGTAAAGCAAGCATATGTTTTATTTTAATGTATTTATTTTGTAATGTGTCTAGACTTGTCTTGAAAGGTAAAATATATCTTTAGTCTTTTAATGCAATCTAAAGTTTATAGTAATTTTTATCTGAAATTCTTTTATGTCAGTTATTTTTACAAATAAGCATAACTTGTTTAAGACTTCCATGAGCTTTATTGTTTAATCTCAGCCAAATTATTCCTTAGTTTATTTTCTGAACTAACTTATATGAATACCTGCCCAGGGTTTGTTTACTGCCTTGTGCCCTGTGTTGGCTGGGATTGGCTCCAGCAGACCCACGTAACCTTGTAGTTAGGATATAGCAGGTTGGATAATGACTGACTGGCTGACTTATATGAATATAGAATTTGTAATTATTTAGTAATTATTCTAAATGCATTTTATACTTATAAAATTAAAAATGTAAACATTATTTATATTAGTATTAAAATTAAACTTACAAAATGCCTCACTCTGACTGTGACTGGCAAGTGAGAAGCTTGTTTTCTTTCTAAAACTTCTTCCTTTTTACTCATTCTGGTGTGTGTTCAGACCACAGTGTAATGTATGTATGTATGTATATGTAATGTATGTGTGTATATATATATATATATAAATACAGGGGGTCCTCGGGTTACAATGCCTCGACATAAGACTTTTCGAGTTTACAATTCTCACTCCCATAAAAACTTAAAAAAATTGAGACGTGAGTGTTTCGCCTTATTATATACTAGCAAAATACCCGCGCTTCACAGCGGTGAAATACTGCCTGAATATTTTTATTAAGAAAAAAGTAAACATTTTTAGACTGAGGGAAAATATATAAAAAATTATTTGTTAAGGATCTCTTTGTATACGACGTTGTCAGTTCGGACCTCTGGTTGTAATATGACCAAGCTGTGTGCTGAGCTTACTCTTGAGCATGCAACATACAGTTGGCCATGTGAAAAGCAATCCTGCCTCAAATCAATGCCAACCTTTTGTAGTGTTTGTCCTTGAGATTTATTAATTGTCATTGCGAAGCAGAGCCTCACTGGAAATTGAACGCATTTGAATTGAAATGGGAGATTAGATGGTATAACGGGGATGCGAGGAATAAAAACTGTGTCACCTGAGGCACTGCCAGTAAAAATAGTTGCTTCAATTAGGTTGTTTTGTAGAGATGTGACCTGAAGTCTCGTGCCGTTACAAAGTTTCGGTGGCTGTAAGTTTCTCAGTAACATAACTGGTGCCCCAACTTTCAAGATTAGATTATGCTCAGGAGTGCCTGGAGGATTTAGAGTGTTGAGAAACTCTACTGGATAATGTACCGCGTCTTCTACTTCTAAAACTGAATCAACAGATTGATGTGTTTTTGTTTGTGAAGGTAGTTCTTGAAGTAAAATGTGGTTTATAGTCGTAGTCTTGTCATTTTTTGGTGTCAGGATAGCTCTCTCTCTTAACCATGAGACGTCATTTAGGTGTAGATTTCGTAGATCGGGGTAAACATTTTGAAGAAGGCTTTGTAAGGCAAGGGTTCCCAAAGTGGTCGATATCGACCTATTCTATATTAGCAGAATCTATCAGTCTTGTACGGTAATGCTTTCATAAAACACTATAAATTGGTTCGTTTGATGTGACATGTACTTATTTGTGATTTGAACTTTGAATATAATTATTTATTGAGGAGCAGTACTACGAAAAAGAAAATTGGAGGACACAGTTTATTTATTCGAATAAGAACAAAAATCTTCTGTTTCAAGTAAGTACATACTTTATTGTTTTGTTTTTTTTTTTTTAATCACAGGGGCTGTCGAAATTGTTTGTTAATAAAAGTTTGTATTTCTTCAGATAATAATATGACTAAACCAAAAAAGAAATGCAGACAGTACATCTTGGACTATCTGTACTTATTTTGAATTTACATATTTATTTCATAAATGTCAAAAATGTAAAAAAAAACAAAAAAAAACTCTGCTCGTATTTTTTTCCTTAAATTTTCATTAGTGCAGGTTTCGATATTAAATGTTGCACAAGATAATGCCATATTCCGTAGCCATTTTATCTTTTTAAATCATAATTACAAGTGATTAAAATCTGATATCTAGTGAAATATTTAATATTGAGTACTGTACAAATGTATTAATTTGAGTAAGTAAAGTAAATGACTAGAGGGTCGACGGTTTTAAAAGTTTTTGGTAAAGGGGTCGGCGGCCGAAAAAAGTTTGGGAACTCTTGTTGTAAGGTATTCACGATGAGACAGAGATTTGTAGGAATATTTATTTTACGATTTTCTTGTATGAAGGTGCCATCACCTATACTCATCAGAAGAGCAGAGAACTCTTCGGCTTTTTTGTCGCCTTTCAAATGAACTCTCATGTTTATTTTTAAAGTAACAACATTGATTTGTGGCCATAGGTATGAAGATTTCAGAGATGCTTTAACTTCATCAGCGCGTGTTTCTCTGGGCGCGACTGGTAGGGTTTGGCGGAAGTCTCCAGCCAGCAACACTGTCAAGCCTCCCATAAGTTTGTTGGTGTTTCGAATGTCTTGGAGGGTCCTGTCTAAAGCCTCAATACCTACTCTGTGTGCCATAGTGCATTCATCCCAGACAATAAGCTGTCGCAGTACTTCAGCCATGTTGCTCTGCTTTGATATGTTACACATGGGGGATTCAGTATGGTTGAGGTTCAGAGGCAGCTTGAAATCTGAATGAGCAGTTCTGCCACCCTCTAGAAGAGTTGCAGCAATGCCAGAAGAAGCCACAGCTATGGCAATGTTACGTTTTGCTCGGATTTTTGCAAGGAGAAGGTTTATTAGGAATGTCTTACCAGTTCCTCCTGGAGCATCAAGGAAAAACACCGTGGCAGTGGCTGACGTAACGCTGCTCATGATTTGCTCATAAACTGACTTTTGGTCACTATTTAGCAACCGCTCGTTATTTGTGACTATATTAGCCAATTGTGAAGTGTTGTAAGATGTCTCTTTCAAGTACTCGGGATTTGATGCAAGTTGTGCCAGATCTGTTAAAGGTGAAGGCAAAGCGTAATGATGAAGAGATTGACCTCCAATAGCAATGACGTAGTTTTCAAGCAACTGTAGACACTTGTTATAGATCAAATTTAACCACTGGTGGACTTCTGTTTGTATATGATCTCTTTCAGTCTGTCTCCTAACATCCTCTGCTATGCTGTCTTTATGTTTTTCCCATAGGTCTAAGGGGTTTTACATTTGGCAGAACACCAACATGACAGCAAACAGTTCACGGATCTTTTGAGGTGAGCGAGATAGAGCAGCTTCCTGTAGAGTCTCGTCCCAGTTGATATCGTCATGTAATAAACCGAGTGCCCTGCAGGCTGACTTATAGGTCGGATGTAGGACACCATCAACTGTTCTGAGAGATTTGAAAGATGTGGGACCTGTGATTTTGTTGAGCAGCAGTCAAAGATGGTAGCATTCAAAGTTATTCGGGTGTACAGTGTAGACCCGTCCCAGTACGTTATGCTTTTTCACTCCTGAATATCCTGGTACAGGGTTGCCCTGTTTCCTTCGATGAAACATGTTGTTTGCCCACACATAATATGATGGAATTTCATTATAATGAAGTTGTTTAGCAAAATCATCGTGTTTGCAAAGGTCAAAGAACGCTAAAAGGGTCGTTTGTGGTGGATTGTGTACTTTATCGGCAACATTGCCTTCTGTGAAATAAATTCTTTGTCCGTTCTCAAGATGCACAGCAAGATGAATGACCGGAGGGAAACGTTCGTGAATGGGAAAACAGAAAATGCGCCAGACTGCTTCAGAGCTACTAATGTAACGACCAGCTTCGTATCGAGATACTTCATCATTTTGATTTTGTATTGTAAATACTGCCTGGTCACTTCCCTTGTTAACATACTTGCAGATGTATTTGATCGATTTTACTGAATTGCAAAATTCGACATTGATGTGAGCATTGAAGAAGCGGGACAGCACAGGACTATAAGGGACCACCCATCTGTTGTCGATATCTACTCCTTTGATGTTAATTGTATGGCCTCCATCAGCAGGTGCGCGCCGGCGGTACTAAGGGTAACCATCTTCTCCGGTTTGAGTTTCTGAGATGAATGGACGCGGGTACTTCTCAGTGCATATTCTGTTGATCATGCAGGGTGAGTTGATATTATGTGGTCCACATGGGCCGTGAATCATGTTGGATTTTACTATTTTGTGTAGGACAGGATCAGTCTGTGGTTCAGGAATTTCTGCACAGATGAGTTGATCGATGAGAGCTGGTTTAATCCTATCCTTTAGCCACAATAGAATGTTTGCATGGGGAATACCTCGCTTTTGCCGCTCTATGGTGTACATGTAGCAATTTGTACAGCCGAAAATGTTACTCTTCGTGAGTAAGTCTATCATTTTGCGAATCTTGAGATGAAATACATGACTGATAAGGTCGTGGCGATCGTGAGGTTTTTGACGTGGAAGGAGAATTTCAGTGATATCAGACCATTTAGGATTCCAAGTAAATGTGATGAATAAGTCAGGGCGGCCATAACGACGAACATACGAGGTGTGGCAGAAAAGTAATGAGACTGATTTTTTATTTACCAAAGTTTTTATTTTTTTCAAACATCAATGTTATCCCCTTCAAAGTAGTTCCCTTGGGCAGCTACACACCGATGGAGACGTTGTTCCCACTGTTGGTAGCAGCGCTGGAAGTCTTCAACCGGTATGGTCTTCAGCATGTCCGTTACACTCTTTTGGATGTTTTCTAAAGTCCCGAAATGACGTCCTTTGAGGACATTTTTCAGTTTAGGAAAAAGGAAAAAGTCACACGGACTGAGGTCAGGTGAATAAGGGGGCTGGGGAACCACAGGAATGCCTTTTGAGGTCAAAAATTTTGTTATGGAGAGGGCAGTGTGACATGGGGCGTTGTCATGATGGAGCATCCATTTGTCTGCAATGTCTGGTCTCACGCGAATGACCCTTTTTCTGAGCCTTTCAAGGACATCTTTATAAAAAAACTTGGTTGACAGTTTGTCCTGGAGGAACAAATTTCGAAGTTGATGGCCTCCCTGAACGGTGTTCATCTTCAACGTGTTTTCTGCCTTCCAAAAATGATTTGTGCCAGCGAAAAACTTGAGCTCGGGATAAAGAATGTTCCCCATAGGCCTGTTTTAACTTTTCAAACGTCACACTTGCCGATTCTCCAGGCTTAACACAAAATTTAATGGCACAACGTTGCTCCAAATTCCGCTGTTCCATTTTGCGTGACGCACAACCAAAAACACAACTTCGCTAATAGCAGTCACAAAAATCATGTAGTTAACGGAAGGAGTTGAAACTTGCACTGAGCTATGGGAGGGTACTGATACACGTGCTCTATCAAGGACAACAGCACAGCGTTGCCAGATGGCTTGCAGTGTTGCCAGTCTCATTACTTTTCTGCAACACCTCGTATGTCATTGCGTCTTGTGTACGCTCGTGCATATAGTGAGGTCCTCCAGTGAAGGAAGATGGTAATATCACAGCTTGACCAAGTTCTGTTAAATCAGTGTCGTTAATAAAGTTAATATAGTTCGGAAGAAAAGGATATTATCATGATGTTGTCTGATCATAAGCCGGTATGAATAGAAGTTTGCTGCAGAGACGGTTTTGTTCATAGGTAATTTACTGGCAGCATGAACTTGAGGTATAGACACAAAATAGCCGTCTTCACCATAGCAGAACATGAGAGGATATTGAAGTGCATCATAGGATCTGTGGGTTTCCTTAATGCGTTGTAGTTTATTGTCTCTGGTTTTTAAGACAATATCTCTATTGTTGAACGTTTGCCCAACGATGACAACACCAACTTGATGAACTGTGGGTTTATTAAATCTGCCTTTGTGTGCATGTAATGGTTTTTTGTCTGCATGAATGACAACTTTGAAGTCTTTGTCATCATCTGAAATACTGTCCATTGTGGAGTGGAAGTCCTGGATGTAAGTGTTACAGTCATGGAGCATTTTTTGTAATTGCTTGACCAGGGGCATGTTAAGTCCAGAAAAATTAGCGCAGTGGATTTGTGCTTCCTTTTCATCGTCCCCGATGAAATAAATTTGCAAAAATTTGTGTTCCTCACTTGGCATAGGTAAAAGACTGCCAATCAAGTGATACACTTGTCCCTGAACTTTAAATGAAGGCATAAAATTTCCCTCAACAATTTGGTTAGCACCAAATGATGTCATTTGAAATGCGCTGTTGTACTTTCGAATGTTGTTCAAGAAATGCTCACTTTGAGGATGTTCGCCATTTAACAGGCCCTCAAGAAGGTCAGGAAGCTTACATAAAGGAGTGAGAGAGACTTTACCACCGTTACAGCACAAACCAGGAGACTCGCATTTCCACTTCTTTGCTTGACAATAGTCACAGTGAACATCCATGGATCCAATGTGTACTGTTTTGTCAGACTCATAATGTATGTTTGGGTCGTACGCAAATCCACAATTGGCTTTTTTGAGCCAAACCTGTTGTTTTCGTATGAGCCGCTTTTCATTATTGGGATCGTATCTAGAAACAGAAGCTCTATTAACTTGTGGATTTGCCTCCGTGTATTTAGCGACAGCGTCTCTATGAACTTGTGGATTCGCTTCAGAGTATTTAGCGACAGCGTCCCTATTAACTTGTGGATGTTGTTGTGAGTATTTAGCAACAGCGTCCCTATGAACTGGTGGATGTCGTTGTGAGTATTTAGCGACAGCGTCTCTATTAACTTGTGGATGTGCTTGCGAGTATTTAGCGACAGCGTCCCTATTAACTTGTGGATGTGCTTGCGAGTATTTAGCGACAGCGTCCCTATGAACTGGTGGATGTGCTTGCGAGTATTTAGCGACAGCGTCCTTATTAACTTCTGGATGTGCTTGTGAGTATTTAGCGACAGCGTCCCTATGAACTTGTGGATGTGCTTGCGAGTATTTAGCGACAGTGTCCCTATTAACTTGTGGATGTGTTTGTGAGTATTTAGCGACAGCGTCCCTATGAACTTGTGGATGTGCTTGCGAGTATTTAGCGACAGCGTCCCTATGAACTTGTGGATGTGCTTGCAAGTATTTAGCGACAGCGTGCCTATTAACTTGTGGATGTGCTTGCGAGTATTTAGCGACAGCGTCCTTATTAACTTCCGGATGTGCTTACGAGTATTTAGCGACAGCGTCCCTATTAATTTGCGGATTTTTCCGCGAGTATTTGGTGGCAACTGCACGAAGTTGATTCTGTCTAGCTGTATCAGAAAATATACCACAACGTTTGATATGCCTCCTTTTTACTGTGTTTTCACAGCTTGGATTGCCGCTGTCATAATCAGCTGGATTTGTGTTGGACTGACATTCGGCATGTGTCAATCGATGTAAGCATACAACCGGCCTCATCAATAACTTCGCATCCAGCTTTTGAGAGTTGAAATATTCATAAACATCAAAGTGTCCACTATTTAAATTGTCACCAGTGAATCTAAGATGTTTAAGAGGCATTGACGGTTCTCCAAAGGTGTAAAATATTTGCCCATTTCGGTACACTTGAAAGCGACAACCAAAGAATTCAGCGGCAGCCATCAACTCACATGCAGAACCATAGGTGAAGGGCTTAAGCATTTCAGTCTTATAGTGCTCCCGTGTACTATAATTATCTCCTGTACCATCATCAGTCCACACTTTGAACCTCTCCCAGTCATTTAATACATAAGACACAACGTCCCTGCGGATATCAAAAGTGAGCCTGATATGCAATATGTAACACAGAGAATGGAAAAGGCAGGTGCCATCTCCGGGCATGGACACCACTCGGTAACTTATAGTTCTTTGATTGATGGTGATCACCTCGATAGACATTTTAATAGGGGTACAGTTGGAAGAATAAAGGGAATGAGTACTTGATCAGTAAACAAAGTATAAAATACCTACACAATAACTATAACAATCATAATAAACGAAGAATAAAACAGCGGAGAACCCGTGGATTAAATAAAAAGGCTGCTTAGTTGGCGAAGCAAGGAAAAACGACGGCCTTATATGCCGTTTGTTTATAAAACAGTGGAGAAGCTGTGTAAAGGCTGCTTCAGAAAAAAACAGCGGAGCGCCTTATATGGGCAGGCAGTCAGCCAAAGAAAGGAATCAATAAATAACTATAATCGTAATAGAGGAACAAAAAAATAGTGTAGAACCCGTGGATTAAATAAAGGAAATGGGTACTTCAACAGTAAACTAAGTCTAAAATAGCTACACAATAACTATAACAATCGTAATAAATGAACAATAAAACAGTAGAGAACCGCGAAGCAAGGAGAATAAAACAGCGGAGAAGCTGTGTAAAGGCTGCCTCACAAAAAAACAGCGGAGCGCCTTATATGGGCAGGCAGTCAGCGGAAGAAGGGAATTAATAAATAACTATAATCGTAATAAAGGAACAAAAAAATAGCGGAGAGCCCGTGGATTAAATAAAGGAAATGGGTATCTGAACAGTAAACTAAGTCTAAAATAGCTACACAATAACTATAACAATCGTAATAAACAAACAATAAAACAGTAGAGAACCGCAAAGCAAGGAGAAAGGACAGACTTATATGGCGTTCGTTTATAACACAGCGAAGAAGCTGTGTAAAGGCTGCCTCACAAAAAAACTGCGGAGCGCCTTTTTTGGGCAGGCAGTCAGGCAAAGAAAGGGAATGAAATAACTATAATAGTAATAAACGAACAAAACAACAGCAGAAAAGCCGCGGATTAAATAAAGGAAGTGGGTACCTGAACAGTAAACTAAGTGTAAAATACCTACACAATAACTATAACAATCGTAACAAATGAACAATAAAACAGAAGAGAACCCGTGGATTAAATAAAACCTACACAGTAACTATAACAATCGTAATAAATGAACAATAAAACAGTGGAGAACCCCTGGATTAAATAAAAAGGATGCTTCGTTGGCGAAGCAAGGAAAAAGGACTTTCTTACATGTCGTTCGTTTATAAAACAGTGCAGAAGCTGTGAGAAGCCTGCTTCCTTAGCGAAGCAAGGAAAGGAATGAACACACCGCAGCGAACACAGAAGAGAACCCGTGGATTAAATAAAACCTACACAATAACTATAACAATCGTAAGAAATGAACAATGAAACAGCGGAGAACCCGTGGATTAAATAAAAAGGCCTGCTTCCTTAGCGAAGCAAGGAAACGAATGAACACACCGCAGCGAAGAATGGCCTTATATGGGCAGGCAGTCAATTACGTGGGAGGCGTGCTGATTTCCACAGCAGCCGCACTTATGAATATGCTAAAACAGTGGAGAACCTATGAAAAGGCTACTTCCTTGGTGAAGTAAGGAAAGGAATGAACACACTTCAGCGAAGAACGGCTTTATATGGGCATGTAGTCAATTACATGGGAAGCGTGCTGATTTCTGCAGCAGCCGCACTTATGAATATGCTAAGCACAGTCCTTCACCCGCGAATATTTACCTTATATGGGCAGGCACTCAATTACGTGGGAGGCGTGATGATGCAGGACGCAAGACGCAACCGCCTCACACGGCAACCGAGCTGCCCGCTATGGCCGTATACAGTATACGAAAGTAGGTTCCAGTTATGACCGTTACGCGTAGAATTTCGAAATGAAACCTGCCCAACTTTTGTAAGGAAGCTGTAAGGAATGAGCCTGCCAAATTTCAGCCTTCCACCCACATGGGAAGTTGGAGAATTAGTGATGAGTGAGTGAGTGAGTGAGTGAGTGAGTGAGTGAGTGAGTCAGTGAGGGCTTTGCCTTTTATTAGTATAGATTATATGGGATGACGATCATCACTGGCTGCAGCTCGAAGCGGGGTGCCTCCATCGAGAGACACTGGGCGAAAGCAAACTTGATGAACAACTTTTTTAGCAGGTTTGACCACCCTAACCCACTCTCACTCTCACCTCAGAGTACTGCATTCTCCACCCATCCTTCTGCTGATACTAGCATAGGAGAGAGTTTCCCCCCACCCACAATTACAGGAGCCCAAGTAAGCAGAGAGCTGAGGAGACTTCATGCCAGCAAAGCAGTAGGTCCAGATGGAGTATCGCCATGACTGTTGAAGGCCTGTGCATTGGAGCTGGGGAGTCCCCTACAGTCTTCACATCTTCAACCTGAGCCTGGAACAGGGGAGAGTCCCGAGGCTTTGGAAAACATCTTGCATCACCCCAGTCCCAAAGGTATCACGTCCTGGTGAGCTGAATGACTTCAGGCCTGTCGCCCTGATGTCACATGTGATGAAGGCCATGGAGTGGCTGCTGCTTCACCACCTGAGGCCGCAGGTCCGCCACGCCCTCGACCTGTTGTGGTTTGCATAACAGGAGAAAGTCCATCATCTGCATGCTACACCGATCTCTCTCTTACTTGGACAGAGGCACTGGTGCAGTAAGAATTATGTTTCTGGACTTCTCTAGCGCCTTCAACACCATCCAACCTCTGCTCCTTAGGGACAAGCTGACAGAGATGGGAGTAGATTCATACCTTGTGGCATGGACCGTGAACTGTCTTACAGACAGACCTCAGCATGTGCATCTCAGGAACTGCAGGTCTAACATTGTGGTCAGCAGCACAGGAGCGCCGCAGGGAACTGTGCTTTCTCCAGTCCTGTTCATCCTATATACATTGGACTTCCAATATAACTCGGAGTCCTGCCACGTGCAAAAGTTCACTGAATTTGTTAAATGGTGCGACTCAAACCACCTACAACTGAACACCAGCAAAACCAAGGAGCTGACGGTGGATTTTAGGAGGCCCAGGCCCCTCACGGACCCCTTGACCATCAGAGGTGATTGTGTGCAGAGAGTGCAGACCTATAAATACCTGGGAGTGAAGCTGGATGATAAATTGGACTAGACTGCAAATACTGATGCTCTGTGCAAGAAAAGACAGAGCCAACTATACTTCCTTAGAAGGCTGGCGTCCTTCAACATCTGCAATAAGATGCTGCAGATGTTCTATCAGATGGTTGTGGCGAGTGCCCTCTTCTATGCGGTGGTGTGCTGGGGAGGCAGCAAAAAGATGAGGGATGCCTGGACAAACTGGTGAGGAAGACAGGCTCTATTGTAGGCACGGAGCTGGACAGTTTGACATCTGCGGCGGAGCGACGGGCACTGAGCAGGCCCCTGTCAATCATGGAGAATCCACTGCATCCACTGAACAGTATCATCTACAGACAGAGAGCAGCTTCAGCGACAGACTGCTGTCACTGCCCTGCTCCACTGACAGACTGAGGAGATCATTCCTCCCCCACACTATGCGACTCTTCAATTCCACCCGGGCGAAAAAACGTTAACATTATTATACAATGTTATTGACTGTTATACCTGTCTTTGCACTCTCCACCTTACATATTTTAACTTGCACTGCATTTTTATTTAATTAATATTGTTTTCATCAGTATGCTGCTGCTGGAGTAGGTTTCCCCTTAGGGATTAATAAAGTATCTATCTATCTAAATTTATATTATATAATTTATTTAAATTTAACTACTGCAGTTTGTATCTGTTAATCTGTTCTGAATAATAGGCTCAATTTAATAGAGGTGCAGCAAAGAAATAAAATTTTACTCTAGTTAACCACAAAAGCTTATAAAACTCACAATTTATTGTAAGAGGAGTACGTTCTTTTAAAAAAAGGAGCTGCCACAGCATGAGTCTAGGAAATAAACAACAATATTAGTGGATGCACACTGTGAAAAAATAAGATTAGAAATGACATTTCAACCTTCTTTCCGTAGCCCTCATTCATTAATATTATTGTTTTGCTACATAAGAAAGACCAATGATTCTGTTTTAGGAAATGAAATATTTTAAAACAAAGTCTGAAGTATGGTTTCCTGGTAAAGATAAAGATGAATGTTTTTGAAATTCTTCAGAGTATGCAATGTATGCAATGTAAAGAATGCATGAAATGATCACTCATCATTTTGTGTTTTCATTAATAAGAGATCTAAGGTCAAGAATTTTTTCCACATGTGCATTTTCAATTTATAATATTTAACATCATTCAAGCTGTTTTATCAACATCTGTCAAAATCTTTTAAAGTTAATCTTGATTATACCCGCACCAACTTGCAATTTTTTCTTTAGTTTGAGAAATCTATGCATTTTCTACCATTATGGGATCATTGTCCAATTTTCATCATCATCATCATCATCATCATCATCATAATAATAATACATTTTATTTATATAGCACCTTTCCCTTGCTGATAGCACTTCACAAAAATTTAGAATGAACAACGGGTCATATATAATATTGTGTACAAATAATACAAATAATATCTGCGTAAAATACTAAATAAAGATAAATACAGGAAACACAACGTTTGAGTTAGAATAATCCATTCATAGAGTATATTCTTAGACCTTCTTAATCCATCCAGGGTTATGAAGTCGGAAGTGTATTCACCTCACTGTATGGGTATGAGTCTTGAACTGTACACTGGATTTCTGGGTTAATATGCAACATCTTCCAATTTCAAAGCAGATCTCTGCATTCTTTGACTGATATTGATTCTTTGATTGTTATTACAGTTCAAAACAACAGTAATAATGTGATATTAACTGATAATGCTCCCATTCCTATAGCATAAGTAAGGTAAAGGAAATGCAACATACAGTAAACACAAATCTGATACTGAATATCACATAAAATGTGCAAAAAATCAAAACACGAAAAAAGTATATAAACACATTTTAGGGAGGCCCAGTGGTGCTGTGGATGTGCTGCTACTTCGCAGTTAGGCAACCAGGGTTCATATCCCCGATTGTCCCTGTTTGCAGTTTGCATGTTCTCCCTGTGTCTACACTGGGTTTCCTCTCACAATCCTGGGGCCTCATGCATAAAGCCGTGCATAGAATTCACACTAAAACATGGCGTACGGACAAAAGTGGAAATGTTCGTACACACAAAAAATTCCAGATGCATGCATCTGTGCGTTCGCCAACTTCCATGTTCTTCCGCTCCATAAATCCCGGTCAGCATGAAAAGTAACGCACCTGCATGCGCCTGCTGCCATTCCCCAACTCCTCCCAGAATTACGCCTCTTTGAAAATGAAAATCAATATAAATAGCCCTTAAGCTCAGCGGTCTGTGAAAAGGCAATGAAAAAGCACAGGGAGAAACAGAAGAATTTCAGCGAATACCAAGTGGAGGCAAGGAAAAATGTAAAATAGCTTAATTTACTAGTTTCTCAAATCCCATCATAACTAAAGTAGCACGTTAAATGCTTTGTTTTGTATATGTTCTTTTATGTGCTCTATGCGTGTGAATCACTACGTGCTTCTTAAACGGGCTTTCTCTTCCTCAGACAGGATACAGAATCCATTACATTCATGATATTACAGCTCTCTGAATAATTAAAATACTGAGATGTATACTTTATATCATTTTCATGATGATAAGAGTTAAAGCATGTATTAAACATGAGAACACGGTGGCGCAGTGATTGTTCATGCTTCACACCAGATGCTTGCTGCGTCGTGCACGACCTTCGATTAAATAATTTATTGTAGCAGTACTGTCTCTTTCAAACTAACCCCCAATTCCTGTCCTTCCTTATTCTTTCTCCAAATACCCAATCGCCATACAATCAGCTCTGTAATAGATGTTAAGCCATCTGTAAGCTGAGAACGCAGATTCTTCGAAACATTTATGGAACATTGAAATATCTTCGTAGTACATGTTTAATTAATCTATCCATCTATCCTTCCAGTGTTGCTCCAGCTCCAGCAAGAATATAGCCAAAGGCAGGAACAATCCGTGAACGCAGTGCCAGCTCCTTGCTAGCGCTGCGGCACTGTGTCCTCACATGTTTAATTATTAACAGTATAGATTATTTAAATGAAGTTAAAGTTTTATCTGTATAATATAATAAACATATTTTGCTACATTTCATCTTAAAAATGATATCGTCATCATATGTAAATACGTGCTTTATAAAGTGGTTCAGGTTGTGCAATATTATAACTGTATCACAAGTTTACAGTGAGGTGGTTGTACTAATAAGTACAAACAGTTCTACAAGGAGCACTTGATGGACTGATTGAGTGCGTTTATAGTTCTTGGGATGAAACTGTTTCTGAACCGCGAGGTCTGTACCGGAAAGGCTCTGAAGCGTTTGTCGCATGAGAACAGTTCAAATAGGCAGCATGGCTGAGGCAGCGTGTGCTAGATGCTGCATACCGATAATTCTCTTTCCAATCAGCTACTGTACAGCTGTGATTCCACACTCAAATACAATGATATAAATACTCCGAATGGTGCAGTGAAAGTAAAATGGAAAAAGATGATCCGCTGTGGCAACCCCTAATGGGAGCAGCTGAAAGAAGAAGAAGGTGCAGTGAGAGTAACAATGCTAAAGCAGCTATGGTATTTTGAATAGTTTGGATATTCCATGGACCATTATATTGTTACAGGTTAATTACAATCAGATGCCTTAAACTAATAAATAATATGCGGTTAATTTCAGTGTATATGATAAAGCCGCGTCAGGGATTTGGATCTAAAAAAGAAAGGGAAACCACACTGGAACAAAAGCACTGCTTTTATGTTGGGTGCCACCAGTCTGCAAAACCGAGCGGAGAACTTATGTACGTCAGGGTTTGAGCTACCGTGAAATGTGCGTGGCTTTACACCAAGTTTAGGTTTTATACATCGCGATTTGAGTGTGGAAACGGGAGTATGCAACATTTTTGTGCGTCCACACCGTTTATACATGAGGCCCCTGGTGTTTTCCCCTGCAATGGACTAGCTTCTGCTCCAGCGAATTGTTCCATCTTAGCACCTTATGCTTGCTGCGATAGGCTTCAGCCCCCACACTAGCCTGCAGAAATAAACAGATTTAGAAAATATTATGGTATGGTATTTATAGTTTATGCCCAAATTCCATCTTTCCTAAATCTTCCACATTTTGTTGATCATTTTGTTGGCAAAACAAGACATTTTCATTTAGATAGCTGATTTTTAACAAGTCCATCATATGTGCTGATGAATCCACTCTAAGCAGACTAAGTGCCACTATGGATAAAGAAAAATAAAGAAAATTGATATGTTTTAGTAGTGACAATATAAAATGCTTTCTACAAAGTACTTTAAAGGTTATATCAGAGAGCAATGTGAAACAACCTCAACAGCAATTATGGCAACATTTTATTTCATACTAACATTTAAATATGCCTATTTATCCATTTTATGAATAATTTACTAATTAATTTGTTTTTATTAAATTAAAGTGACACATGCAATATTTTGTCATTTCCTGATTATGCCTGTGGTCTGCAAATGGATTGATGAATGATTAAGATTGAACACCACTCATTAAAATCCTAGTGTACATTCATGGATATTACTGCCTTACAGATTGAGGTCATGGACAAAGGCTGTGATTGCTAATATTTCTTTAAATAAAGTTGTTGCATTTTCATTTGGTTACTTTGTCTCTTTTAACAAAAGGCAAATGTGGTAGGGTGTTCTGTTATTCAGCTGACTAAAAGTCGCCTTTGCTTTTTATGTGTATGAAAAAATATCATTGTTTTTATAATGTTTTTACTCATATTCCTGGAACAAGACTCAAATTATACAAAGCTAGGTACTTGCATGTTAGTTTTAAAATTTAGGAGAAGATCAACATGTCTCCAATATTACTGTCTTGTTCAATATAATGTGCCCCTGTTTCTGTCAATTAGTGTCCAGGGACATTTTTCCTCTTTTCTGGTTCAGAGGGATTACTCCTTCACTATACATAAAAGGAAATGTTAATAATCTGTTTATAAACGCCAATGAAGATAAATATAAACTGATATGAGAAAATGAAATTCTGGTTAAGAACATACTTATGATAGGTATGATATGGTGCTTATGGCAAGTAAATTTTTTTCAAAACATTCTAAGGTAGAAAAATTGGATTAAACTCAAAATTCCAATAGCTTTTGTTTTTAACAAGAGAATAGAGATATTAGCTATAATTATAAGGAAAATATGATCATCGTGATAGCACTGAGGAACACAGATTTACAGCAGTAGTACAGAGCCACTTTTATTTGATGGTCCATGTAATTAAATGTAACATAATCCGTGTTCATGTGAGTACCCTGTCTACTGCTACAAACACACTTGACCTGGATTAGAATCTCATAGACCCCATTTCTGTTTTGTGGGATTGCTGTGTAGTGATTTTTCATTTAGTACTAGGTTGTTGTACCGTGTTAACCATTATGAATGGAGTGACAAGTCAAGCAAAATGACACCTTTTATTGGCTAACTAAAAAGATTACAATATGCAAACTTTTGAGGCAACTCAGGCCCCTTCTTCAGATTACAAGTGAAGTGGTTAAGACAGTAATTAAGAACAATTATTTTAAGTCATGTAAAAGAAGAATACTCATATTGTGATAAGAGGGAACTCTTATAAACACCCTCTAGAAACAGAGTAAAGCCAAGCCAGAACACAAAGTGTGAAATCACATATGGGATACCAAAATTTATCTGCCTGTCTGAACCTTCCTATGTGGGTCCATGGGCGGGGTGTATTACTCAGTTACCTATCAAGTCCATACCTTCAAAGTACACCCTTCCTTTATTTATCACTTATGTCTTTCTTGATCATGGTTTCTCTCTCCCTCTTGCCATTGAACATATGCCTCAACTCAACTCCTGCCTCTGACTACAATGTGCTTTTAAACCTGTTTCCAGGATCACTGCCATATTAGCCCCAGAATCATGGATACAGTCCACTCTTGTGGCCCATGAAATCACTGCATTACTTAACCTTTTGCAGCCCTTGTAGGAAATGTACCTTTTGTTCATTTTAGGGATCTGCCTCATAAAGGCTGATGGTGTACTACAGTCTATTAAGAGGGAAATAGCTAGCCTCCTGTCATTCTTTACATATCAGTCATACTTTTTCTGACCTTGAATCAGGTGCTGTAGTTTACTGACCAAGAGGCATTCAGCACTAACACCAACCCTCACCTGCTGTATAAGAAGAAGGTCTGGCATCTGTTGAGATCGTGTGAAATCTAGCATCCTGAGATATACATACTGTAAACCAGGTTTCAATTCTCTTCCTCTCTTGTTTACATGGGCCCCTGCTTAGTGCACTTTTAGTGTACCTAGTATACATATAAGATTTACCACCACCTGGAGAAGCCATTCTTCCCTCACCCATATTTGATCAGAGATTAGGATTAGGGATCTTTATTGTGTGAGAGCATAGCCACAGTTGCGTGAGGAGGAGGGTGCTTGGGGGTAGGGAATATACAGGCAATTAGACAATAAGATGATATAAAATAATAATTTAATAGAATAAAATAATAATGTAATAAATACACTAAGTAAATAAGCATAACAGAAGGTAAATAATGCAGTAAATAGGAGCAGTAAATGCAAAAAAGAACTGTACAGAACTGTAGATAGTGTTAAACGGCTGGGAATCAAAAAGTGGAAGGTAGTACACGTGTAACCTACAGTACACATATACCAGCAGGTGGGTACAATACACAGAGCAGAGCATGTAAGATTAGGTTGTTGATAGTTGGTATAAAGCTGTGAAACATCAGCCTCAATGACTCCTCCTTTGGGGGATTTTGAAGTTCTGGCAAGTCAGGTTACCGAACCACAATGTGATGCATCTGGCCAAGATACTTTCAGTGGTGCAGCAGTAGAAGTTCACTAGTGTTTTGTTTCTAATCCCAAAGATTTTTAGGAAAAACTGTCTTTGCTGCACCATTTGTAGGATGCAGATGGAGATGACAGACCATGAAAGGCAAACATTCCGAATACATACCCATATGTCCATTTATCCATTTTCTGAGGCCACATTTTTAGTTTCCAGGGTATGGGAATCATAGAGGGGGATAATTAAAATAAAAATATTTTTGCATTGTTCTTTTAGCCTGTGGTGGGCTGGCGCCCTGCCCGGGATTTGTTCCTGCCTTGCAGCCTGTGTTGGCTGGGATTGGCTCCAGCAGACCCCTGTGACCCTGTGTTAGGATATAGCGGGTTGGATAATGAGTGACTGACTGATCTTTTAGCATTCTAGTTTTATTCCAATAAAGTTTCAACATTTAATTTTTCAATAATTCTTCCATCTATTCTTTAATCAAATGATTCATGTGCTTTACATTTAATTGAGAAGGGTAAGGAAGTGAAGCCACATTCAGCAGCAATAAAATGGGGAAGTAGACATAGGTGGGACACCAGCAAATACCATTTAGTGACATAAATTACATAAATGGTTTATTAATGTTAATATTTATAACATTCTGGAGCTTATTCAGTTCAATTTAGATTTTCAAGAGGCCAGAGGATATCCTGGTATGTTTAGGCTAAAGGCAGAAAACAATGCTGAATGATATACCAGTCTATTGCAGGGCCCACTCGCCCTCTGATACATGTATACTCACATTATAATGTGGACAGTCGAAATTACCAGGTGATCTGTCATGCACATATTTGTGCATATGGATTAATAAGCTGAGTGCTTGATCAAAACCATACTGGTAAATCGTGCAAAATCCACACACACACAGTGACTGGTTTTAGGATTTTAATCCAGGTTGCAGGGTCTAGGAGGTAGTAACTTTAATATTAAGTAGTTTCCATAGTATTCCTGAACAGTCAACAAAGTACAAGAACATCTCCTGATAATTTAGCAGTGACCCACTTCCACTTTTACTCACTCACTCAACACCAGCCTTCTACCCTTAAACTCGCCCAACCCTTTTACTCAGAGGTCCTTGCTCATATCTGCCATGACAATGCTCTCAAGTGCAAACATTTTTCCTAAGAATAGAAATTAATTAAATTATAAAGAGGGGATGAATATGAAGATCAATTAAAATATGCAGTCCATTACCTCTTCTGAACCTCAGTAATGATCAATTAATAAAGTAGTTGAAAATGTTTACCACTTTTACCCACTGACATAATTTAAATTAACAAAAATACAATGTTGCACTTTTACTTTTAAGAATGGTCCAAATGGAGATTTAGCAGATGGTATAATTTAGCTTCTCTGCAAAAAAAAAAAGCGTTAAGATACATGAGAGAAATGGTTGAGGAGAGATATATATGTTAAGATGTTAAGCAAGGTTTTGAAGGTGAACAACAATCAAAAAATGAGACATTAAAACAGTGTACAACACAAATAGACCAGGAAGAGAGGAAATGTATTATATGAATAAAAATAACTAAAAGACAGTGCCCTAGTGATATATAGAGAGTCCCAGTATGTGGTTTGGAATTGTCTCTTTTTATTTATTTTTGAACATTCTATATAAAAGCTGTCGGGATTGTCCTTCCGTCCCGTGAGTGCTACGCAGGTGCGGAGTTTCACACATGCCCCGTCCATTTTGCAATGCACGATGGGATTTGTAGTTTCATTTTTCCAGGTAAAAGATGATTTTCTACTCCAGACTGTGCGATATCTTCTTCTACTTTCTTTCTTACTATATAAAAGCGGTCGGGATTGTCCTTCCGTCCTGTGAGTGGAAAGCGTAGCGGTATTCCGCTTATCACAGACTTACTACTTGCAGCTTGCGGTACGAAGCGACATGATGTGAGAAGAGTTCTGGTGCTCTCATCGTCCCCTTGCTTTTGTGCGCGATTCACTGGAAAAATAGACAAAATTATGTCTCTGGAAATAATTAATGTTGATGGAGTACAAATGCCTCACCGTGTAGTAAATATCAAAGGGGTTCAAAAGGGTGACCTCAATATAGAAAAAAAGTTTAAATTTCATCACAAAAATAACAGAAACTACGAGTATTAAAGTAATACCACTCAAATGCAATATAACCAAATTAATGAGTTTGTAAAAAATATCAAATTGATCTACATATTGAATTGCCTTAAGAAGTGGTCAACTTAAAAGTCGGTCGCCTTAAAAGGCGGGTCAGCCTAGTTTTTGTATAAATGGTGTTTTTCATGGTAATGTTTAAAATATAGCCCAGTTCTTACTTTTATTCAGTTTAACTAAATATAATGAAGTCTATCCTTGAGGTACTTGAAACCCCACGTGTAATGGCGTCGCTGGAAGTGAATTGGGAGGCATGGTGTGTGTCTTGAAGCAATCTGTAATGCATCAAACTTCAATATTGTCTTATTAACTTTCAAAACACTACTGATCTACGGTTGTGTAAATAATGGACTACAACCCATCCTAAGAATGACAGGCTTCATTGTCTTATGAGAGCTGAAAGAACTGAAGGGTACCTATCTTAAAAATTCTACCTCAGTTTCATTTTACCAGAAGGCAAGAATATGAATTTTTTAGCCACATGTGTAGCTGATTCCAATCCAGGGTATCGCTGGTTGATGGGTAATATAGTTTTGTAATTAACTGACAGAATAAGAAGGCTTTTGTCTTTCCTAGGGATCATACATTACCATGCCTTCCAAATGCTGTTTGTTTCTGTCCATGTTCTGTCATTATTTTGTATTTTTTTGTACCTTTTTGCTATGTGATTTCAGTAATACTTCAATTGTTTAAAGTATGTTTTTTTTGCCATCTCATTGCATTAATTCTCAGTGTCTACTTTATATTTAAGCTATTTTGTGATCATGATGGCTAAATAGAAAGGTGATGTAATACAGAACACTGTATGTTCCTCAGTTTATTAAATTTATTGTCGTACTTTGTACAGTGTGTTTGTCAGCCACAGACTGATGCAGTGTAAGAAGCATGTTTTCAGTGAAGTATCATCAAGTAACATGCAATATTAAGAAAAATTTTTCCATAAGCCTAACGGGAGCAGCCGAAAGAAGAAGAAGAAGATGCCAAATAATTACAAAATGTATTTAGTGTTGTTGCATGTTGTTTAATGACACTCCACTGAAAACGAGTTTCTTACACTTCATCAGACTGTGGCTTACACACACACTGTAGTCTTTATGGAGTGCACAGGGTATTTTGGATCACCTCTCTCAGTACCTTTTTCCATTTCTACTCATCTTCCTTTAAGATTGCATAAACATAAATTACCGATTTCAATGTTAGTTGTATTTTTAACAATTCTTTGATCATACAGTGTTTTATTTCATATGTTCTAGTAAGTTGATTAATGAGCTGGCTGAATTCCTAATGTTTTGTCATTATTTTCAGAATTAATTGTGAAACTTAATGGGCTTATTAACTCACTGGTGTGCAGTAACTGAATTTGTCCACCCATTTTGAAATTTTTTTACAGCACAGTATGTATGTCAGAGAAACCAAAACGACAGTACACTTGCCATCATTTTTCATACTTCCTCCAGTTATCTGTAAAACTTTCATTGAAATGAACTGCATGTGCTATTCTGTTAGCAGGCTCTTGACAACATGAGAATGTGATGTGAAGAATTATGCTTTAACAATAACTATTAATTCAGTGTCTGTTGCAAGCAGCACCCCCATGCATCATTCAACTGCTACTCCACAGAAAACATTCTCCTTATTTGTCTCACTTCTAGTAAGAGTTTCTTAGGAATGCCTAATTAGCTTAAAAAAATCTAACAACATAGAGAACAGATAGCAGAGATAGGATTTTGCTTATGCAGTAATGATGTCACAAAGACAAATAGAACATTCAAAGTAAGTTTAACATGACTGCAGGCACCACAAACTGTAAAAACAGAAGAGAATAGAAAGCATGGTTGTGAGTATAAGAAAATAAAAATTGTAAAAATAACACTGGTTTAAAGTGTCTTAAGAAAAGGAAAAATGATGGCTTTCAAGTAAGGGGGAGAAAAAAAATTTAAAAAAATAAAGATTTTGTTTGCTTTATTTTCTTGTTTTTGCATTGGATACTAACTTTGAAAGGTGTAGGAAGTCAAATTTCCCTTGCATAATTTTAAGCAAAGAATATCAACAACAATATTACACAGTAGGAAAATTGGGCTCATTCTATTTAGAACTATTATAGCTGTGTATTATCATTATGCATGTCTAATAAAGAAGTGTTCTTTGCATTTGTAGGATTTTGTTTGATTTTCTTATCTTCTGCCATCCTTAAATGACAACCCCATTTAAAATAGAAGGACAATGATGGCCTAAATATTGCTTAAAAATTCAACATCTTACTTAAGTGTCTCAATCAAGCAAGCCAATTTATATTATTTTTTATATCACCTCAGTAGTCTGAGTTATAAAATCCCTTCTAATTTCAGCAAATGCAATTTGCACAAACACTTATTCTTTCCTAAAATTATTTCATAATATATTTTCACACTATTATATAGATGACATTATGTAGATATGTCCTCCCATGTCTTAGAAGGTTGTTTCCATTCCTTGTTCACAACTCTTCAAAAATATTCACAGTCTGTTCCAATTACCTGCACCCCCTAATTTCAAGTCAGACAGAAGTATATTTGCAGTCGCTTTGTGTCATTGTCCTCTGACCTCTCTGTAAGTGCTTTCACAGCAGGTGGTGACTGCCACTGCGGCTTGAATGTTTGGTCCCATGCTTTATGATTCATTATCAAAAAGGACAAGGCTACTGGGAGTGGGTTTAGCTATAAATAACCTTTTTGTAGAAAGAAAATTACTTGTATAAATGATTGGAAAGTAAATGTGTTTAAGATAAGGCAGCTATCAGTTGAATTTATTTGGGCAGATGACAACAGAGTACAAGAAAATAATGAGGAGAAAGGGTATTAGAGAAAATAGACTTCTGATAGCCTGTGGTTTTTAGCAATGGTGTTTTTGTTATGAAAGTTTTGGTGGGGTCCCGTGGACCTGGGAGACACTGTTAGAAGGAGTGGGGCCCTTCCGAGAAACCATGCAGATTGTGTGTGTGTCAGTGTGAATCAGTGAGAGAGACAGAGAGAGAGAGATGGTCAAGCACTTAAAGAGCAGTATGTATGAGACCCGCTCCTCTGCTTAAGTGCATTGGTCTGGGTACTTTGTTGCTTGAGAGCCTTGAGAAAGATCATGGCTTGGATTGGTTCAAGGAGCTCAGACAGTTGAGTGCAGATTGTGTTGTTTTTGATCCCAAGTGTGCAATGAGTTGAAGAGCCTGCCCAAGTGACCAGGGTACCAAGCACAATAATCTTTCAAAATGACTAATAGAAAATGTGTTTCTTATAGCAAAAAAAAAATACATGAAGCTTTTCTATTTAAGAATTGGAAAATTTTGATTGCATTTTAACATTACACTGAAGAATTAAAGCAAGTTTGCTACTAATTTAATGTTTTCACAACAGAGCCATCTACAAGGAGATGGAAGGGGACAGTGCCCTGAATGCGTAGATGCCAATGGTTTACAACAGGTCAATAATACAAAGATTTACTGACAGGCTAAAAGGCTGACCACTTTCTCAAGGACATTCTGTATTTCTTTATGTTATTGTTGACCATGAAATCAGAGAAAGTATGATTATGTTGATGTCACTACAGAGATATTTTCATTCAAGCCAATACATTTCTAGAAAGCTTTGGCAGTGGTACATGGTGGCACAGCAGGATACTGAGAAGGAGGAACAGAAAGAGAAGGGATTGGAAACTGTTGATTGTGTTAAGCACTGCAAATTGTATTATACATGAAGGATTATGAATCAGCTGACTAATCTGAAAATTCAAATCATCTGTGCAAGCAAGCTCTAAGCTAATTGTAGCATGTACAGTATTATAATTTAACATTTTTAAACAAGAAACAATAATACTTATGAAAATGCCAAACAGAAAAAATGTGCTTTCAGCATATTCTTCAAACATTATACAGTGCTCGTTTGACAAATCACTGTTGGTACAATTTTCCAGTTCTATGACACGTGAAAATAAAAAGCAGACTCTCCAGTGCTTTTATGCTTCATTGTAGATATGTTGTAAGGATCATCAATTGAGGATGCGAAAGAACAATTTGGGACCTAAAGAGACAGGTACACTGAATCATATAAACTTACAAGATCATTCATTGTTTTGTTTAATGAAGAGTATTTTAAATTCAGTCCTAAAAGTTATAGGGCACCAATGAAACATACTTAAAACTGGTGTTATGTGCCTACGTTTTGGTTAGAACTTCAGCTGCTGCATTTTGAACAAAATGTAGCCCTTTAATATTTTTCTTTGACAGTCCTTAAAAGTTCATTGCAGCAACCTCGTCAGCTAAAGTACAGTATGTGTCAACTTTGCACTGTCTTGTAGTGACAAAAGAGCTTGACGAGGTATAGTTATTAAGTGTTATAATGTTACATTTGTAACCAAGATAAATAGCAATATTGAAATTCAACTGAAAGATAACACATAAATGCTTTACTTCAGGCTTTATTAGTAAGGCAAAATAAACAGGATTAGGGCTACATGATGCTTTTTATATAACCAATAGGTGACATTTCTGATTTGTCTTAAGTATGAAATATTTATGTTCATTAAGGCTACTAAATACACTGTTCTAGCTTCTATACTTGGTTTAAGTGCTTACATTAAGTCTAATATCAAAGCAACAGGTTATTTCATAGTTTAGGAGCTTTAATAGCTAAATGTTCTGACTCCTAAATAGTTGTATCAATCCTGGCAGGTTTAATGTTCATGATTTTACATTTAAAATCAGCTCTAATTTAAACTGGATGCCACTGCAGTGTCTGAGGTCCTCCAGATTTAGAATTGTACTTCATACTATAGTTAGGATGTGTATAACTGTGTTGTAAATTAACTGCAGTGTTATACACAAACAATAAGATCAGCCTAAGAAAAACAGAAAATAAATCAATTCTGCCTTATAAAAATCAATCAACTAAATTATTCTCAATGTTGAAAACTGGAAAACAGTCTAAATTTTATATCGGATCTTAAGTAGTGTGGAAGAGAGATACTGTAAGTGAGATAATGAAGGATAAATCATTCTCAAACAATAACACCTATACCTAAACAAAACTTTAAGCACTTTCAGTTACAAGTTAACTTTATTTATAAAGTCAGTTGAATTTAATTACATCTAATATTATGTTTCAGACGACACAGTTGCGCAGTGGTAGCACTGCTGCCTTGCAGTAAGGAGACCTGGGTTCGCTTCCCGGGTCCTCTCTGCATGGAGTTTGCATGTTCTCCCTGTGTCTCCGTGGATTTCCTCCAGGTGCTCTGGTTTCCTCCCACAGTCCAAAGACATGCAGGTTAGGTGCATTGGCAATCCTAAATTGTGCTTTGTGTGTGTGTGCCCTGTGGTGGGCTGACGACCTGCCCGGGGATTTGTTCCTTCCTTGCATCCTGCGTTGGCTGGGATTTGCTCCAGCAGACCCCTGTGACCGTGTTAGGATATAGTGGGTTGGGTAATGGATGGATGGATTATGTTTCAGAACGATATCCTCTAATGGTGACATAAAAAGAGAGAAAAAATCGAATACCAAGTCATAAGAAGATAATGAGATAGTATTGTCTTCAAATTAAATCATGTATCAAAAATGTTTATGAGTATGATGATGACCAACTTAGAACACTTTACCTGTAAGACAGTGCAGGTAAATTGTAGAATGCTATAGTTGAGTATCAAAAACTGCACAAAAAACATAAGGACATTATGACTTTAACAATTCTGGTGCCAAATGGTATTAAAATATATTACATAACTAACTGTACAGTTAAAGCAGTCACTGTGTGACATAGTCAAGGCAAAACCCTGACAGTTTTAAGGAAGTCAATGATTTATAATAGAGGCAAGATTACCAGTATTTTGTTGATGAAGTTTCTGTCCAGACATTAAACAATTTCCTATTATGGTGGTGTGCCTTGAGTTTTTTAAATGTCTCAATAATGAGATTTAATTTGTTTTATAGCTACTTTTATTTTTTCTCTGCTTTTGTATGACGGTTAAAAACATGAAATAGGTTAACGTTTTAACATTTTAATATAGATCAATTCTTTATTACAATAAACGTTAACTGGAAAGTCCTCATGCATATTGCAGTTATTTGCAGTTCTCTAGTTAAGCTGATAGCTCCTTGTGGTTTTTTGAATGATCTTGCAGTATCTAATTTTTCTTTCCCAAGGAATATTTATAAAATGAATTTGGTTTTAGAATTTTACTTCACAGAGTTCTAGCTGCAAACAATTAGAGGACTATTAAACCCTATTAAATAATCACAGTTGTACATATCACGGCCTTCAGAGGCTTGATCAACGAAATTGCTTGAAGTTAGGTAACAAAATTACTTCAAAATACAATTCAGCCATCTATAAAATAAAATGCACTGTTGTGAACAAATGTAATGTCTTTATCAATTTACAAATGTTTAACATCATAGTTGTATTTTATATTTACAGATTGCACAAAAAGAGCAAAAATGTTAATGAAGCAAAGTATTCCTGCACAGCCAGAAATTAACTTCTGGTTTTGGGAGTCCTTTTACAGAGGTGGTGAGTTGCACCTAATTATAGTACGTATAATTAATGGAGTTGACTGCCAGAAGGGAGAAATTATTTTTTAAACAAGGTTAGTAAAGAAATAAGAGGAAAAGTCTTATTATATGACTGTAGGTTTGGGATACAATGGCCCAGTGGTCTTTTGAATTAAATAAGCAAAATACATCTCATCCAAATTTTCTCTGTATTTTAAGGTGAGCAGTCAGAAATTTGAGCCAAATGTAGGCCGAAAGTAAAAGAGGTACATAATACTAAAAAAAGTAAAAATATGAGAAATAAATGAGGACCACATAGACAGTGTTTTAGTTTTCATGGACAGTAAGGAGGAGTTCTGAACACTCAATGATAAAATTGTTCAGATTTTGAAGGTTGGGGTGAAAATTTGAAGGTTTATATTTGGAGCTTTGTCTAATGAAAAAAGAGTGACATTACACCTGGAGATGTAAGGAATGTAAACTAACTCCAGTTATACAGTTTAGATGTACACTTTAGGCTCATTGTTGAGTATCTATTGATGTATGACTGGCTATTCCTGTGTTCAGGATTGTTTCCTACCTCATGCCATGATTCTGGAATAGTCTTATACTCCTATATTGGAATTAGAATTATATCATATTAAAAAGTAATGAACAGATGAATGAGTCATATTTTATTTGCTTGCACTTTCATTTCTCTGTAAAGGCTGTACAATCCTTCCTTACAATTTATAAAGCATGAATACACTGTTGATTACCATAATATTTCTAAGTTAATTAAGAAATAGAATATTGCAGGATGTTCATGCACTGTAATATTAAGCTATAAAAAGTTTAGAGGCTGTTTAGCTATTACACAAATGCTTCATATTGTACTGTGTCCATTTCAAGCTGACTTTTACAGTCAGTGCTTTTATTTGTAGCTCTTGCTCTCTAACAGATTTATTTTTTATTCGTACTAGGCTGTTTCTTCTGGAGATGTCTTTGAAAACAGCACCAACAGCAGTAACTGCAATGTTGTCAGATCAATTTCATATTTATAAAGCAACATATCGATTTTATGCTATAGATGTAAATTGATGCAGTATATTACCAAGGGCTTCTTTACCTTGTGAAAGGCATGAAAACCTGAGGTCACAATATCTGTATTTTTTATTTTTTTGATAATTCAATCGTCTACATTATGCAAAACAGATAACTTCTGCTTCAGAACTTTTTAATAGTGTTTAATATTTTGTGTTTTAGAGTAACCCCATTTAAAAATTCTTATGAAAGGGCAGAGATATTTGAAGCTAACCTTTAAAGTACAGAAGTTAGAAGAACTCTCTATTTTGAGAATTGCTCTTTTATATAATTTCTGGCTTATTACAGATTTTTTACGGCTCTTGCATTACCATAGGAACTTAAAAATCAGTCTGCCTAAAGGGACTCAAAATTAGTTTTTTTTTTCTACAGCATCCCATAGTTATTAGAATACATCTCTCATATTTAAAGCTGTAGTGAGGAGTTTTTAACAGTGTACGTTATAGAGTATTTTTTGAAGGTTCTTACCTTAACATGCAAAATGAAAATACTTAACTTTAGTGTATTTCTATATTTCTATATCTGCTTAGATATCATCCTTAACAACGGGTTTTCAATCTGTTTTGGCATATTGATGTGGAAGAATATTAGACTAATTGTAATGAGAATAGGCCTTTCTGCCCAGCAAGCTCATTCATCCTGTTCTCCAAGATTATACTAAAAAAGTTAAAATCTGAAGGTCTCTAGAGTCCTACTCTCCACCACACTACTTGGTACTTTATTAAATGTATGTATAGTTCTTTGAGTGAAGAAAAACTTACTAACATTAGTACAAAATCGTCCTTAACAATTTTCCAACCATGTCCCCATGTTCTTGTTGCAGCTCTTTATTTTAAAGTTACAGCTGGGACCCACTGTATTAATTGCTGTTATTCATTGTCACCTCTTACTTCCTTTTGCTTTATCCTCCTAACTCATACCTCTTAGTCCCAAAATAGGCCTAGATTTTCTTTAGCTCTTTTCTGTCTTTTTGTAATATGGGGGCCAATACTGCAAACAGAACTCCAGGGTGAGACCTCACTAATGTATTATAAAGCATAACCTCATTTGACTTGTACTGCACACATCATAACGTATAATCGAACCTAATAGCAACCCTTTTGATTGCTTCTGTACACTGTCTGGATGTAGATAACAATGACTCCACTATAACTCCAAGGTCCTTCTCATAAGTTGTACCATCAATTTTCAGACATCTCATTGTGTATTCAAATCTTTCTTTACGTTTACTTACATTAAATTTCATCTGCAACAAATCTGCCCAAGCCTTAATGCTGTCCAGGTCTCTCTGTAATATTTTAGCTTAGTATACATTATCTACCCTTCCATCCAGGTTGTTATCATTTGCAAATTTAATCAGTTTATCAATATTCTTTTAGATATCTTTTATGAAGAGTGTATTAAAATAGCAGTGGCTCCAGCTCTGATCCCTGAGTGACACCACTTTTAGCATAACCTAATTCTGAAAATATTCCCCTTACCGTAGCTTTGCATCCTGTGCTTAAACCAAGTTTTTACCCACCTACACACTGGGCCTTGAATTTCCACTTCTTTTCATTTGAATATTAACCTTTTATGGTGCACCTTACCAAAAGCCTTCTCAGAATCAAAATAAATAATAATGCATGGACTTCTCTCATTGCATTTTTTTGTTGCTTTCTCATAAAATTTCAGCATATTAGTGAAACATGACCCTACTAGTCTGAATCCATGTTGAGTATTTGCTAATATACCTATTATAGACATGTACACCTTGATCTTTTCCTTAATAATTTCTTGCATTAATTTATCTGTGAGGTACGTTAAGCTTACTGGCCTATAGTCAATTGGATCTGCCTGATCATCAATTTATATAACAGGATAATATTGGTTAGCCTCCAGCCTTTAAGAATTTCCCTAGTGTGCAGAAACTTTCAAAAAATATGAGCTAAAGGTTAATATATGTATTCACTAAATTCCTTAAGCACATACTGTATGGGTAAATGTTTTTTAGTCCTGGTGATTTGTAAATTTCAGCCTTTTTAATTTAAGCATTACTTCTCTTGCTACAATTTCAAAATTACTGAGTACCTCCATAGTAGCTCCTGTTAGTTTTGAAAGTTTATCAGCTTCTTCACACGTATAAACATAAGTGAAATGCAAATTCAAAGCATTTGCTATTTCACTGTCTGCATATTCTTGCTCACCTTTACCGTTCCTACTAGTTGTCATCTCCTCCTTGACTGTTCATATACTACTTAAATACTGAAATAATCTCCTTGGGTCATCTTTTCCTTTCTCTGTAATATTTCTCTCCAATTGTCTCTTTGCCTTTCAAAATATCCCTTTAACCTTTGCTCTCATGCTCTCACATATTAGCATTGGAGATACTAGTCTTATATGCTTTATACAGTAGTTTTTTTCCTTTGTAATTTCTTTTTACTTAACCATCCAAGAGTTCTCTTTAATTGTATACATACAACACTTTTAAACCTGAGCACATCTCCTCAACTGTCATTACACTTTAAATGCTTATCCCAATTTACTTTACTTAGGCTCAAAATTTGCCCTACAAAAATTAGTTTTTGAACACACATTCTGTCAAAACACTGTGAAATTCATTATATTATGGTCACTAAACCATAATGGTTCAATAACATATACCCTTTAAATCCTATCCTGATTATTACACAATATTAAATCTAAATGTAGTCCCCAGCCCATTGGTGCTTCAGCATACAGTGTTACTGCAGCAGTGTTGCTTACTCCACTAACCTCTTTTGTATTGCATCCTGACTTGTGAGAAAAAACCATAAATGACCACATTTACCATACAACAGCAAAAATGTACTTTTATTATTTTGCTATGGATAAATGTAAAATACCTTACAGAATTACTAACACATAATTGTGTAAGTATCTGAAAAATGCTAAAGTACCATCTTTAATAATGATTACAACCGGGCCTTTTAGCACACTGAATTAAAGTGTTGGATTATGCACTTTATATGAACCTAGGTTTATTGTAGTCTCTTAGACTCAGTGACTTCTAGAGGCTCTTTGTCTAGGCACCATTAACCTTTACGCATATATTAGCTCTACAAACATGAACATAGCTTTCACACAAAGAAGACTGTTAAGTGCAATTAGTATTTAATGGAGACAAAACTATGTTTAAATGTCTTTGGTTTATAATTCTTGATGTCTCTGTAATGTGTGTCAGAACTGTAAATTTTATATTAAGTAGACAACTTGAATTTCATTCTTCCAACCACACTACATTTTCAAAATTAAAGGAGAGTTCAAAAAATGGATTGTTTTGAAAATAATAAATGAATTTAAATGTCAGTTCCTCATTTTCTTCTTCCTTAGATGTACCTTGATTTAGAAGAGGGTTGAATTGTGGCATGAAACAAGTGTGCATAAACATAAGTTTTCCTTATTTAGCTTTCCACAGAGAAAGAAGGGGAAATTGTTGTTGCTACTCAAGTAGCTTAACTCCTGGCATCATTCTCAATTCTATCTGTCCTAACGCTGGCCTCTCTTTCTACTGCCAGCCGTGCTTGCTCTGCCTCGTCTACCAACACCAGGCTTAAATTTCTCAAAACTTTTGTTTCCCAAAACATTTCTCAAAACTTTTGTTTCCTTTGAGTAAATATTCTCTTAGAATAATATATTGCCCACGGTCCCCAGCAGTATTCCATTCTCTCCTTTGGAATGATGATAAGCGTCAATATTGTCAAATGTCCCAAACCACTATGGTGGCAATCCCATTGCCCTGTGCAAATATCACTTGTGACCCCTAATTGCAATGAGCTACATATCTTAACAGTGAATAATAGTATATTACAGTTCTTTCATATTTATGAATAACTATTTCATTTTCATTTACACTGAAATTTTGGGAATGTATCAAGCAATTAAAAATAGTTTGTTTTTCTTTACTAAAGAAAAATACATGAAGTGTATACTTACATGCATGTAAAGTCTTATCCATATGCATATACTTCTATCTTCAGACTTTTATTATTTTCAAGTAAATAGTGACTTTACAAAACCATATACACTCAAAACTGATTTAAACATTTCCTTATACTATGTTGTTTCAGTTTTCAACAATCAATCAGACAACTTGTTTTTGTTTGTTGGACAGTTACCCACATATTATATTGATATTCAATATCAGTGAAGAGTTAACCTTTAGATCTTAAAGTATGTACCATTGCTGAACCACACCGTCTTTCTGACAAATATATTTTATTTGCTATATTCTGTTTGCAATGAGAAGAAAAATTTGAGGAAAACTTACAAACTTTTAATACCTAAAAACTCAATCTTGATCACTGTGATGTCTTTATTGGATTCAGTGATTATCTTATTATTACAATCTACAGTATTGGTTGTCTTCAGGGGCACCAATAATATCTAAAAAAAACTTATTGGTGGCATTTTCTTGTCAACCACAACTGGTCGATCAGACTATTTATGATGGTAGAGGTAAAGTCATTAAGAAAGTACACTCATTTGAATCTTGCCTATTAAGGTCTATAAAGACTATGATTAGGACCAGAGAGACCATGTTATTCATTGACCTGTTAACATATTCCAATAGGAGTAGCAGTGCAATGTGCCAAGTAGAGACCTGAAGGTTTGAGACATTACAATGCTGTCCAAACATTTCTGACGTCCATAGTTTATAGTAGAATAGGAGTCATTCAATCATGTTACTTTGCTTCCAAAGTAACTGCACTTAAATCTTTTTTTTTCTTCAGGCTTGTGAATACAAGAGACATGTTAATGAACACAGAGGGTAGCTGATCTCTGTTCTATTCTGTTTATTTTTGTATACCACTCTTCACTGAGTGATGGCACAGAGCAATGTGACAAGTTCACAGGTAGATACAAATACAAACTTTACAAATTATTAATTATATAATGAGTAAACAAACACACAGTTTTGTTTAAACAAACAGTAAATAAAGTGGTTAAAAACTAATTATAAATCGTGCTCAGCAATATCTGTCCATTAATCAATTATTGAACAATGGCCACTTAACAACAGATAAGAGGAAAACAAAAACTCCAGTTAGCTATATCCCTGGAGAAAATAAATATCAGGAGGATCCTTGGTCAATTATAACAGAGAACTTCAAAGACAGACTTCGCCAGAGTCCTGCAGACCATGAACAACTGGCTACCCACCCCCTCCCAGCGATTCTAGAGCATGGTTTGTGCTGGGCCATCTAATCAAACGACAGAATCTTTCCATCTGTTAATTCCAGAATTCCTGGGTTGGAAAATAGCTTGTCAGTAGAGCAGTGGCACCAAATACTAAGAAGAGACACAGAAGAGAAGAGGGTTAGTGATGATTCATAATTATTGTATTATTTATATTTTTATACAAATGGTTAACAAAATAGAGACTGCAAAATGTAATGAAAATCAGCAGCTCTAATTAAAGTATGCTAGATTAAAATAGTGAGTCTTAAACCTGGATTTATAAGTTGAAACCAAAGGAAATCCCTTATACCTGTATAGGCATAGTTGTTGAATATACGGGTGACACAACATCTTGTTTAGTTACTTTGTAGGTTTTTACTTTTTAAAAGTATCCTGAGGAAATTAATTTTGAAAATTGTTGACATTTTTCTGTTAATAAATACATAAATAAACAAGCTCCTATGGAAATGAAAAATATATCATGAATATTACCTTTATCCAAACAGGTGTCTTCCAACTGTACTTCCAGTTTGTCAATGTATTCACTTTCTACATATTTGTTATTCTTTCCAAGTTCATACCTGGATTTTCTTTTTACACAGTTCCCTATCACCAGATAGAGAAATTTGTTTCAAAACCAAGAATGATTAACCTTACTGAAGTGTTGATGTGCCACAGACCCTTTAATTAAATAATGTTCCATGATGTTTGTTGTTCTGATAGGGAGGTCATGATGATAACTCTATGTCAGCACTTTTTAAAAAAATGCATTGACTGAAGTTCAACACTGTGAAGAATTCATCCTCAGGGTATATGTTTTATTGTTTACAAAAGATACAGGACAGATCAATCAAGACTGAATAAAAAATAACTGTTGTATGCGAGTACATCACAAATGTTTGATATCTAACTTTTTTTCTTATCCTTGTGTCTCCACTGTTAAAAATATAAAAACTATGAAAATTCCAAAGATCATGGAGAGAAACAGGTGATCATCTCATAATTTAGTACACATAATATATTTACGAATCATCCTAATAATTGCAAAATTTAATAATAAAGTGTATTAAATTGTATTCAGGAAAGAATGTGACAAAAGAGTGTGTAAATAATCATAATAATATTCTGAAGACCATTTAATCTTATTCAGCACTATGGAATGTCAGAGCCAATTGAGACCACATTTGGTGCAAAGCAGGGGCCAATCCTGATTAGAGCACCAGTCAATTTCAGTGTGCACACACACATACACCCACAATCACACCAGAAAGATTTGGTGTGCCAGTCAAGCTAACATACATGAATGTGAGAGAAAATTGTGAATTTCTGAAGACCAAACAATCAGTTGGTTACTGGAAATGAGTTGTCAGACTTGAAGTAAACAGCACTGCACCACTCTACCTGCCCATATGCCAAAGACATTCTTGTTGTGCTGATGAGCAACTTTAAATTAACACACAGTGGTCATTTGCTGAAGAATGCCTTGCAGTTGATCAGCTCTTTATCTTAAGGTTGGTTTAGGCATTGAATAGAGTGATCCTACAATAGATTCCAGCCCTGCATTACCCAATACAACAGTAGAATAAGCAGGTTCAGAAAATAAAAAAAAAAACACATCCAATACTACCACTGCTCAGGTTACAGTTTCAACCAGTTAATGTTATATTTCAGGCAAGGTTCCTCCCCGGATGGTGTTCAGATCTTTCCTTTATGTCTTCTTTGTTCATGTTTGATTGTTTTGTTTAAGTTAATATTGTGAAAAATGTCAGAGATTTAATAATAATTATACAGTTTATTACATTGGGGTATTATTTGGTTTTTACTGTATAAGCTGCCTTTGTTTTGTCTTGTTTTTTGTGGGTGGTGCCCCAAGAGGCGGGGTCACCTGCCAATTACTTTCAGGAAACTGCCCTCCACCCTTTTGTATTCGAATAGTGTCCCACAGTTCTTGGCAGTTCATGGCCGTTGGAGTATGGTGAGTGTTTCTTTTTATAGTTCTGTGCTTTTGTGATTCTTTAGATTTTGGACCTTATCATTCCATTTTTGACCACCTTTTTTGTGTTGGATTGCCTTTTGTGATACAGGCAATTCATTTTTGCCTTTTGTGCTCCTGTGGAGTTTTACTGTTGTGGAAGAGCACTTTTTATGATGAATTATTATTTTTTTATTTATTAAGACTGTGTTTGCTCTTATTACTAGCTGGGGTTTGATGGTGATGTCCCCCACTAGTGGGCATTTTTGGGAGTGTTTTTGGGATTATCTGTTTTAGGACTCCTAGTTCATGACAATTAACTGTGTCTAAATAGAGAATAAATCAAATAAATTAATTATTATTTGATTGGTTAACCTACTTGACTGAACAGAAATTAGCAAAATGTTTAACAGTAAAATGAAAAAAGAAGTCTCTATTGCACCCTACCTACACACTATTTTTAAAATATGCAGCAACTCTTTAGCAATATATTTATTTTAAATCTCATTATTTGTCCATCCATTTGTCCATTATTTGTTATCTTTATCCTTTGTAAGAGAATGAAACAAAAGATCAAATAAAGTATAATGGTATATGACACCTACTTAGACCATTTATTTACCCTGTAATATTTCTGAAAGGAAATACACGTTATTGTTATGCTCTGGATATCATAACTTTACAAAGTTAATGATAATATTTGAGTATCTCTGTTCAGTAACACAGATGACAACAGAACTTTTTTATTGTATCACTCACAGAACAGATCTACTCAAATAACTGACATATGCACATTTAAAACAGAGCAGCCTAATAGAACACATTATGACTCTGATACAAAGTATTTAAAAATAAAAGATGCCTTATAAAATACACTATATTATCTCCAATCCTGCTGAAAAGTAAATATGATCTTCTTCTATTTCATGACTAACTAAACTAGTGGCAGACTGCTCCAGGTTTCCTAAAGCCAGTTAAGGAAATCATTGTATTCTGATTGAGAACAGGCTACAATTATAACTATTTCACAATGTTAGGCAATCTGTGTGCTTAGTCACATAAAGTTGTCCCTTTGTCAGTGAAGCATCACATAACTTGTAGGTATTCAGAGCATCCTTAGGAGTACCAGCAGAAGTACAGTATGCTGTTGCCCTTTTTCAGACATGGAGGTAGAGACACCCAGAGCAATTCATGCAATGGGAAATACTCTAGCAAAGTATGGTGTCCATACCTCTTCTGGTTGACTTGCCTTTGGAGGACTTATCTGGTTCTACCGAAGAAGAAATTGATTGACGTGATGTATCCATTTCCTTGCATCTCCAACATCTGCAGTGTAAGATACAGTTATACTTTGAGAAATCACTCCTAACAGTATCCATCTTTCTTCCCTCCTATATTACTGACTTAGGATAAGCTATTTATGCCTGGATCAGGAATTTCCATAAAGGATTTGAGAATTCTGTGTGTGTGCCTTGCAGTAGACTATGTACTGGACTTTCCCAACAAGTGCATAATTGACAACCTATAAAAAACATGATATTTTTGTTGAAGGGTGTAAAGTGTTCCAGCATGTTAGCAGACATGTATCCAGTCTTTGCCAAAGAGAGGTCAAACTCTTAGAGGACTCTGACGCTTGCTAATTATTTGTGTGAATCTCACAGTTTGGTCATTTATAACAGGAATGTATAGAGCTGAGCATGTTTCTAACATGGTTTGCCTTCAGAAATATGGATAATTCTTATGTTAGGAATTGTGGTCCTAACAAGGATTTTAACTACCCAATAATGGTTAAAAAGATTTCTTAGAATTTGAACATTCTTGTATGTTGTTGTAGAGTCTACTGTCTACATTTCTGTCCATTTGTAATGAGCATCAACCATAACCAAAATCTCCTTCTAGGCATAAATCTTTGCCTGTGTATGATATTAAAATAATATTTGTTGGACACAGAGTTAACTGGCTTAGCATTGCCCAATATGTCTCTGTGGAAAATAATAGAGTGCTATGCCAATATTTCATTTTTTTTTCTTTATTTCACCTTATACAATTTCTTATATTAGGAATTTGTTAGTTTTCTAACAAGCACAGGGTCAGCCATCGTATAGCACCCCTGGAGCAATTACAGGTTAAGGGTCTTGCTCAAAGGCCCAGCAGAGTAGGATCTCTTTTGGCAGTGACAGGGATTTGAACCGGAAACCTTTGGGATACCAGCACAGATCCTTAGCCTCAGAGCCACCACTCCACCTGTTCTACTAGTTCCTAGTCTCACAGTGATATGTGAATGTTCTCTTGTATGTGATATGTTGTGCAATCTGAGCTCATCATCTGAGCCATGACTGACAGTGAGGCCAGCATCTGAGTCATCACTGGTCCATTTGTCTTTCTCCACATAATGCACACACATCTATTTTTAACATAGCCTTTTACACTGTTATTGTTTGGGTCCTGTCCCATATTCTTTAGTACTATGTTTTTTTTTGGCTTTGCAAGCATGCCTGATGTGTTCCTTCTTGCTATATGTATTATAGTTCTGATTCTTATGCCAGTGGTCATCATCATTATGATTTATTTTAACACAATATCTGCAGTTGTTTCTTGCTTTACTTGGTGACAATAAAATGGGAATTTCCTTTAGGGATCTTTTGTATTTCTTGGACTACTTTGCCACAAACTCCTTTTGAGACCAGTATCTCCCTAAAACGTGAGTGTAGCCTCGCCTCCATTAATAGGGGATTGGGTGTTGCATTATTCTTTAGGCAACACAGGAATCTGTCACATTTAGCATACTCTCCTTATATGCTACAGATTTGCAGTATTCAGATAGCATATAGCACAGAGCCATTGTCTGCATCTTTTCCTTGTTCATTTTCTGAAAATGAAAGCAATCTGTGATGAGAAGAGGTTTGGAAGAAAGGTGCTGCTGCAGGGCTTAAGCAGTGTTGCCATAACCTTTTTTGTTCAACTTCTTTTCTGTGATTAGGTTACCAAACAGCCCATATGTTGGGTTCCCAAAAGACTAAGTAGCACCACCAGTTTCTTGTTTTCTCTAATATTGCTAACAGCAATGAAGTGCAGGAATCTTTCAATGTTCTCTGTTCATTTTTCCCATATTCATCAAAGGCAATAATGGTTGCCTAAGGCTGATGGCATGCACGAATTTCAGTCAGAGAGCCTGTCAGGCTTAATGACTGCAGTTACTGGTTCCGGTTGCCTAGGGGATGTTATATTACACGGCTAGTAACTGCAGTGGATGACAGATTACATGACTGCCTCATAACTTTTCAGCATAGTTTCAAGATTCCAAAGTATTGCAACATTGCCTCATTTTCACAGCCAATCGAAATTGTAGTGTGGTGGGGACCTAAGGTGCCCATCATGTCTTCTCTTTTAACATGGTAGATTGTACTTTTTGAACAGTCTCTAAACAAAGCTATTCTGACAATATCCTAACTGTGGTCCATGCTGCATTCAGGCATTATGTTTATAGTATTATATAATTTTATAAAGAATAATACCTTTAAAGTATCTGCATTCAATAATGCAGATTAAAACAGCTTCTTGTTAATTCTATTGCCCACAGAAATGATCTAGTTAAATGGGTAACATATGCATATGTATAATACAGCACCCTAATAAAAAAATGTATTATGCCATCCCACTGCAGTAGGGTAACCAAGGACACAACAGAACAATGAAGGCACAAAACTACACAGTTATACCACTGGAAAGGTTAACTTTATTTATAAGCAGTGATGTTGCTTAGGGGAAGCAGACCCACAGTGTCTTACCAGGCCCCTGAAAATGTTGTGGATGACCTGAGGTGAAACTAAATAAAGAAGTCAAGGTGACTGCTCTGGTCTTTTATGAGGGAGTCAGAGACAAGGTTGTCATATGTACATAGGTCATGAGAAGCTAGTGTGGCTGAGTTGCCAAGGACCTTTTAAGAGGACCCACATTACCAAAAATGTCCAAAAGATTTTCAAAACGTGACGCATATGAAGAGTTGTAAATAGCTTCTTTAAAAATGGTCACCTAAGGTCAAAGTTGAGAGGAGGACAATGAAAAATACTTTCCAGAGATTGACTCCACATCTTAGGATTTTGGTAGTGATGAAAGGGTAAAGAAATTTTACATGCTAATTTTAAAGCTTGGACCTGGAGAAGACTTGTAAACCTGCTAAGTTAGGGTTTGTAGGCAGGTTTATCATGTGCTTGTGTTTTTCATATGAAATCAAGTCAAATTTTGTTTGTCACACACAAATTAAACATACAGTGCAATGTGTTCCTCAACTCCAATGACTGTGCCTTTAAGAAGAATATAAAAGGACAATAACAATGCATGACTTTATAAATATTCAAATATCCTTAATAAAATTATAAACCTGCGATTAATAACAAATAATAACTCAATAGGTATACTAATAGATTAAATGACTTAATGTGAGAGAGTTTACAATAGGGCATCATGTAATTCCAGACACTGTCCTTATTCAACATGCAGATGGACTGTGGGAAAAGGCTCCTCCTCAGATATGTCCATTTATTTCTTCATTTTTTACTTTCCTTTTTGTTTGTATGTGTTTGCCCTCTATATTCAATTAAAATGAAAAGATTCAAAAAAGTTTAATATTTGATGTTTAGATCATCATTATTAATGTGTATGATATACTTATATAAATTATCACCAGAGAAAGACTTTAAGACTTTCAGAAATACCTGTTGACTTTTATATACCTCCTTCTATTTTGTTCGCTGTTGGTAGTTGCTTAATTTTTCTGTTTAAGCTGAAACACTCCAGTGTGGCAGTTAATGTTTCTTTCTTACAATATAAAAGACAAAGTTTACTCTCTTTAAAAAGCTGGACACTCTTCTGTGTGCTCATGTGGGATTTTTCTTCAGGCACTCCCGCATACTAAAAATTAGCATCTTTAGGTTAACTAGTGACTTTAACTTGACTCAGCTTGTGTGATTGTGGTCATATGCCTGAATATGCCTTGCAAAAGACTGGGTGTCCCATCCATAGATGCTTAATGCTTTACATGTGATGGGGATGAGGTATGATGTGACTTCCTGTGACTCTGTGTAGGAACTACTGTAGTGGGTTGGAAAAATTGATCATCTTTCTTATTATTTACTTGACCATTTGTTTTCCTTTTTATAATATTTAGCAATTCAAAATTTAACTGTAAAGCATGCAAGCTTGACTACTTCTTAGGGACATGTGGCTAGTTTGCAGGTGCAAACTGTTTGGATAAATTAATGTATGCATACTGCCTCTCTCTCTCTCTCTCTCTCTCTCTCTCTCTCTCTCTCTCTCTCTCTATATATATATATATATATATATATATACTGTGGAATGGGACCCGGACACAGACAGACGGACAATGGTTTTGCACCCAACACACTCATGTTTATTTACAATTATTTACAATATTGTCGTGCTCAACCCAGTGCCTCCAGCACCGATCCACCAAAGTCCAGGCCTCACAGTTTCCAGTGCCTTCCTTCTGGCCGCCTCCACTCCTCTCTCTCTCTGAGCTCTGTCCTCTTCCACACAACTCTTGCTCCTGAATGGAGGGAGGCGGCCCCTTATATACAAGCCCAAATGGGCTCCAGCTGCTTCCCGGCAATCCTCCGCGAACACACCCCCGTGTGGCAGAAGTGCCGGCTGCGCACCCGGAAGCCCTCCAGGTGCCCTCAGTCTTCTTCCCCCCAGCACTTCCTGGTGTGGTGTAAGTGCTGAGTTCCAGGGTTCTTCAAGCACCGGGGCGCCCCCTGGCGGTGGCTACGGGCCCCTACAGGGTTGGGCTTCCACGCCCTCTACCCGTGGTCCCCAACACAACCAGGGTGGTCGCCCCCTCGTGGTCTGGAGGAGGCGCAAGCCCTCCTCCGGTCCTCCTGGGCTTCCCGGCTGGGTACTACCCCCAGCCGTTCACCGAAATATATATATATAAATTTTATATAATGTCATTGTACTTGCAAGTAGAGAGTTGTGGGCAAAGGCTAAAACCTACCCTGTTTCAGCCCGTGCCTAGAATCAGAATTATTCTATAGTTTTCTTGTATTGTTCAGGTATATCTAGGTAGAGCTCTTCTTTTTTGTAAAGTATAAATGATCGAGTAATTAAAAGCAAATGTAAATATATTTATCTTTATGAACTAAAATAGAGATTACAGCAAAGTTATACATTTTTGGTATGTGCAATTAGTAAAAAAAAGCAGGTGTATGTTCGCTTTTATTTTCCTAAATCGCTGTTACATTAGGCATGAATAAAGTGTAATTCATTCAGCGTTCTTATTAGTTTAAGCAATTACTTTTTGCTACTAGTAACATTACTATATATATTGGTTAATAACGTGCTAATCTAATCTAATGTAAAGCAACAATGAATTTTTGTGCACAGGATAACCCACTTATGAAGATGGATGGAAGAATGGATGGATGGTATTAATATTTTGAACATGGCTAGAGGACAGTTTTCTCTTCCCTGCTTAGTAAAAATGAACTCCCAGTATTTAAAGTGTTCAGCCGTGACAAACCGCTTTACTTCTGCCACTGGCCGGTTTTTCTCAGAAGGTGGTAAAGCTATCAAAGCGCGTCCACACGAAAGAAAAAGCTCTTTTAACTTTGTGCCCCCGGCGGTGGTGGGAGTTGGAGGGGGCGGGGGTTGCTGATTCACATACCATTCATTAGAGTTCATTCATCTTTATTAGTTTTAAATTCACCTTTCTCGCTGCCCTGCGCATTGAAATAACTGAAAAAGTCGCTACCCAACAGCAGAGTGAGAAATAAGTAGGTTGGGCTAGAAGCGGGTCTTTTGGGTGGGATCACAGGCGGGGTTTGTTGCCGTATAAAACATTAAACCTTGTACATGTCTCTCTCGGGTTTGATTAGTTTCGGAGCGCCTTGGATGCGTGTTGCTCTTCGGCTTTAGTCACAGCATGTGAGGAAAAGGATATATCTACTTCCGAGGCATTTTGGGAATAAATCACTGAAGCGGATAAATAAGCCCATCTTTTAAGGAAGATGAAAATGTATTTTTGCCACATACATCTGCAGTATTAAATCAGTAAAGCCCGTGTATACGTGGGAAAATACAAACACAAACAATATTAATTCCAAGAAATGAAACTGAATAGGTGGATTGGTTCACCTGTGTTTTTAACTTGATTGCAGTTAGGCATCGTGGTGGAAAGAAAGAAAGAAAAAGGGAGCACTGGTTTGGATCGGATTATTGCGTCTTTTCCTCACGGGTAAGGAGCAAGTTTGGAATCAAAAGGTGTATGTGCTTGTGCGCTCGTCCATAAAGGTGGCGCTTCATCGTTGTTCAACCGCTAATTTTCACCCACAACCGGACTGTAAAAAATACTTGGAAGTGGTAAGATCTGGAAGGCAAAATAACAAAAAGATCGGAAGGGGAAGAGGGATCATCTTGTCTGACGCGTATTTGAAGTGGACGTAGGGGGAAGAAGGCAAACAAGAACGGGGACTTGCAATTTCTTTTCTGCCTTGGCTGGACATGTGCGGATCTCGCAGTTTTCACATTTGCACCGACAGCCGTTCCTCTTGCGTATTGTTGAGAGCTCCCTCATAAAGGTTTGACCAGTAGTGACAAGTTGATGAACGCAGGAAGGAAAATCAATACCAGTCTGCATTACCCACTCGAATATCCGCCTTTTGAATTATATTTGCTTCATACCCGCCACCGCCTCCTCAAGTCACTTTAACAACAGCGGTAACAGAGGCTCACTTTGATTTGAGCACCGGTAATTAAAGGAGTCCAAGCAGAGAAACTGCACTTCAATTCTGTTTCACCAACTTTTTTAAAATTGTATTTTTATTTATCATTGTTTTTAACAAAGTGACTTGATTGGTGTGGCAACAGGAGAACCGATCGATGAAGGCACTGAAATCAAATCAACCAGAGGATTGGACTTCAATTTCGGCGATCGCTGCATAGAAGTGGTTTGGATTATTCGAGGTGTCTCCATTCCTCTGTCTACGTTTATTAATCGAGATCACTCAGCGTTTCTAATATTTGTGGCAAATCCAAAATTTGTTTTAAGCATTACTTGTGGGGGCTTTTGCCGCAGTGTTGTTAGAGCTCTCTGCAGAGTGTAGCCAGGTCTTTGGCTGCTGGCTAAGATGTGTGCACTGCGGAGCTGGTACCTTGCGCTGGGGTTGCTACTCGCCACTGGAACTGCGGAGGGGCAGCCCTGCCCGGCCCAATGCTCCTGCTCCGGGACTACCGTCGACTGCCACGGGCAAGGACTTCGCAGTGTTCCGCGAAACATCCCTAGGAATACAGAGAGACTGTGAGTATGCTGAATCAGAAAATAAATATATAAACGAGTCAGTTCAGCGTCAGAAACCTGTTAATGTACACAATGAGACATGCCCAGCTAAACCGTGTGCTGTTCAAATCTTCCTTAATACCTTCCTAGCTTAAGCGTGGACTTTTTCCGTTCATTGTGCTGCCGACACGCCTGTTGTCAGTTCTCCAGGAGGTCTCAGCTTCTTGCATTACTGTGTTTATGTATGAATTTAAACGCACCTACGCGTGTTTACACACATGCCGAGAGTGGAACACCTGAAAAGACAGGGTTCAGTCCGATTGCCGAATTCCCCCTATAGCATTGCAAGGGAACAAACACTCGGCGAGGCGAGGGTGTTTTTGTTGTCCACCCCGTACCCCAGTTGCTTTATCAACCATGTCAAATCTGGCAGTATACACAGCAAACAGCGCAGGCTCCCGTGAGCAATCTGACAATGCATGGCAAACCCACGGTGAGGGGGATTGCGTGCTGATTTGGGGGCCGGAGGGTCGTGTTAGCCAGGAACCTTTAAGATATGCCATTCTTTGCGAACTTTTATAACTTTCCAATGAAAAAAAACCGTAACCATTAAAATATCTGTTGCGCACACTTGATGAGTATTACAATAGAGTTCAAGTGCCGCGCAAGTATGATATCCATAAGTAACAAAGTGGACAACGGTAGGGCCTATATGCTATGGTTAAATAATTATTCTATAGCTGATCAAAGTCTGGAGTTCATTCTGAATGAAGACTGGTGTTATCATGAAGGTACACCATAACACGATTAAGTGAACCCTTTCAGTGCTTAGCAGAAACATGCATCACCTTTGTTGAACCTCAAAGGTTATTTTAGGAGAAAATGACAAGTACTGCATGTACTCTGTGTGCATTTTTAGACATCAAAGCTGTACTTATGTGAACGAGTAGATGAGAAAGTGAGAATGTCATCCGCTCACATCCGTGCTGATAAATTACGATTATTGATATCGCAGCATGTGACATCTTGTATTGTCACATCTCGTAAGACAGCTATCAGGTGGCACAGGAGGCGGAATCATTCGTCATCAGGATTTTTGTTGTTCTTGTCACACGTACCAAACACGCAAATGTTTTGCCGGAGAAATACATTTACAAAAACTAGTCAAAGATGTCCCTTTAAATCTCAGGTTTGATTTTTTTGTGTGTGATGTCGGAGGTTTGGGATCTGTTAAGAGATCTCTAACGCCATAAAGCCGCAATTTCATTTAGCATGGTGGCTTTGGGAATCTGTCTGTGTCATGGATATGAAAACAGTGACATCCTTGAAGTTTTTATAAGGACCACAACCCATCTGGGTGGTCCATTTGTATAGTATTTTGCTCTTTTTATTAATGTCCTTCGAAGACAGGAAAAGTTAATATTGCAAATGATTTATATTCCCTTCAGTTAAATATAAGGATGTTTTGCGTTAAGTGGGTGTTTTCAATTTGGATGTCAGCCGGCGTGTTCATATATTTTTGACTGATAATGAATATTACATTTATTTCTTTAGTACAGCTACTAAGCAACATAACTATTACTATATGGTTTTTAAGAGTGTTTCGACAGGGCCTTGCTGCATCCTTTATCCACAGCTTAGTGTCTTGACATTTAACGTTTCAGAAGTTAAGTAACAACACCATTTAGTTACCTGAAAAATGTAATATAGTCAGATGATTGGAGTCAGCATTTGTATGCTACATTAGTCAAAAAGTAACGTGTTAAGACTGCGCACAACTTCATTTCCATGACTATTTTTTCCCTACAAATATCTGCCCAGCTGACCTGTACTTGTCAACAGTTTTGGACGTGGCATTTCGAATCCTAAATTTGATAGATGCTATATCTGGTTATGTAATACGCTATTATTGATGTTATATTTTAAAACTAGATTTAAAATAGATTCAATAAACTGACGCGTCCAAGGTTTTCTGAAAATCTCTATAGAGCTCTATAGTTTTCTGTCCAACTCTCTGGCGTGTGCTAAAATTGCTTTTAATTATTCGTGTTGGCATGTAGACAAGTACGATTTGGAGTCATTTTTAGACACCTACTTGAAAGTGTGCCATCCACCCTATTTCTCCTCCGGCATTCTGTTTTTTTTTTCCTCCGTTCAGTCCCCCCTTGCACAATGGTAACGTCTGTCTGTTAGGAATTGGACTGAGGGTACAGATCCCAGTGCTGTTCATATTATCTCACTCACGATTCAGTTTATTTGCGGCACCTATCTACAACTGCAGCCCCACCCCCTCCGTCCGACGCCAACAAATGAAGAAGGTAGCCGGTGTTGCTTGAGTGATCCGCTCAAGAAGGCTGAGAGACAGGCTGTCTGCCGCGACAGGGACGCGCTCAACGAGGCGTGCGGCTGCTCAGCTTGTGTTTACAGACACCAGGGTTCTGTTTTAACTTGGAGCGAGCGACGTGACACATCGTATGCATTGCCACTTCTTCATTTCCATAATTTCACCCCCAAAGAGTCTCCAACATTTGAATTCGCATTGAAACTTCTTTGTCGGCAGGGTCTTTCGTTTTCGTTGATGTCTTTGCGTTACGTATATAAACGAATTAAATGCATACGGTACAGGGTACACGTTTTCTCAACCCCTTTTGAAAATAACCTCTTATTTACGCATATGGGTTCATTATTTTTACACAATATTGTAAACTCTTTCCAGTCAAAAATGTGTCCAGAATGTATACCTTTCATGTATTACGGCCAGAGCTTCAGAACCAATGATGAAGAACCTAAGAGTCTGCAGCCTAATTTTCTTTCTTTCTTTCTTTCTTTCTTTCTTTCTTTCTTTCTTTCTTTCTTTCTTTCATCTGTGATTAAATTGTTAAATCCTATATAAAGTGTTTCATGTTCTTTTATATTGTAGTTGATCAATGTGATTTCCCTTTAGTGGTCTGTATAACCAGGCAGTTTCAGTTGTTGTTCTGTAAGGTGCTCCATGGAAATAAATAAGAGCTTATAAAAATTTGAATATAGTTGCAGTGTTATGATACATCAATAGGTTGGCTTAAGGTAGTGTGGTGCAGTGGTTAAGGCTTTGGACCTTAAACCGCGAGGTTGTGGGTTCTCATTCTACCACTGACACAGTGTGACCCTGAGCAAGTCACTTTACCTGTCTGTGCTCCAATTGGAAAAATTAATATAAACAATTGTATCTGAAATGTTGTAAGTTGCTTTGGATAAAGGCATCAGCCAAATAAATAAATGTAAAAGTTATATGCTGATGAAATTTACTTTATGTTCTTGTTGGTAGAAGATCCTGCCCGTACCAACAGATTATGGCAATGAAAATATGTTTAAGTATAGAAAGATATTTTCATCTCTTTTTAGGAAATACAGTGTTACATGTAAAACATTTTGAAATGAAATGTGTTATTTTTATTGGGTGTTTTGCAAATAATACATTGTCAATTTTTATTTTTTCTTGTTTTCAAGGGATTTGAATGCAAATAATCTCACTAGAATCACAAAATCTGATTTTGCTGGCTTGAGGCACCTCCGTGTTTTGTAAGTGTCCAATGTTTATGTATTTTTTTATTTTATTTATTCACTTGTGACATTTTTCTTACTAAATAATAAAGCCATAAAACAATCACTTTCTTGCCAGAGTTAGATGATTTATAATGGCAACACAATATAAAATGTGGAGAACATTTTAATAACTAACACTAACACAAACAAATAGAAAATATCTTCTGGCATCTGACATCATGTAAAGGGTTGATTCCTGCAGGGCACTAAGTGCTGCTGGAAAAGACTCTGGCTCCTTAGGACATTCCAATGGAAAAGGTAAAGTAAGGAAGTAAATTCAATTCCATTCGATTCAGTTTATTTTTGTTAAGCACTCTTCACTGAGCAATGTAAATAGTTCATTCTGGCTTTCCATCTAATTTGTACAGTACTTTGAAGGCATCATAGTTTACAGGCATCTTTAGCAAGCGGTGTTGTCCATTTTGTAATACTTGGTTAACTGACTTTGTGACTCAGTGTAAAGACACTTTAAATGTAGTAAAACAAAAATTCTTTTCAGGTGAATTCAAAATTCTGCATATAGATTGATACTAAAACAGTGAGCCATACAAGCAAGCAGCATTTTAGTAAATTTCATTACATTAATGAAGGATATTGCATAATGTATATTAAAGCATGTTCTTGGATAGGAGCCGCAAAGCAGAACAGCTTCATTTGTAAGCAAATAACATTGTTTATTTCTGATTTTTTTGTTGTTGACTGTTTCATGCTTTTGTTGTAGTATGTCTGATGTTGGGCTTTTGTTGTAGTATGTCTGATGTTGGTTAGGTGAAATTACACATAAAGTTTCAGTATTTATATTAACCTTAGTATGCCCCGCTTTGCAGTCATTTGCTGCTGTGATATTTAGTCTTATCTTGTTTCTGGCATGAACACTGTCAGTGATGTGCATACTGTTTACATTTTAAATGTTCCTATAAACCCAAAATATTTTGTTTTATAAATGTAACACTATTGTGCACTCATTTACTGAACATTCATTTTGTCTTTGGCATCTATTATTAGATGTTTGTTTTCTTTTTTCCCCCACACTTTCCAATATTTGTTGATAATTTACAAGCTACAGCTATTGAGACTACTTTTGCTTTAATGGTATTCAAATACTGCTTTAGATTATGAGTTTTTTTAGAAATAATGAATGATTATGGCATACTTATAAGTTCAATTTCATTTTTACAGTAATTTAAAACTAAATATTCAGTGTATTTGTTTTAATGTCAGATAGTGGCATATTGATAATATAGCTAGAAAATATGAATTACTGAGTAAGCTTCATTTGGTATTAATAAAGTATTAGTTTAATCAACATTCATTTAAAATCATTTAATTGATATGCAACAGAACAGCAGTCGCATATACACTGTATTTCTAATTTTTATATTTTTGTGGTTGCGGTTTATGATGATTTACTCTAGTAAATCAGGTCTATACCTTGTAGTCTTCATTTCACATTAAACATTGGTTGTTTAATTATTTGAATAAAAACACCCCAGCACTTTCTATGCCTCTTTTAATTCACAAAACTTACTATATGCATTTTATAATAGTTGTATTCCACCATAAAATAAAATAGTGTAATTAGATTTGATGGATTGAAAACTTGGATGAAATGTAACAAATGTGGCATTGCCATATTCCCAGCATGCCAATGTGCATTTTGCAGGTTTCTACATTGAGCATTAATATTTTTAAGGTAAATGTTAAATGTAAGTAATGTATCAACATCCCTTTTAATTATGAGAATGCTTTCTTGTTCTGTTAAAACACACACAAAAAAGTATGATTTTTTTATCATAATAGTTTAGAAAATGCATCCAGTTAGATACACCTCTAGTGCAGGGAGGCTGTGCTCTATTGTAACATTATCCCCATATGAACAGCAAAACAAAGTAGTGGAGCAGGTTTTAAAGATTTTTTTTACTTGCCAAGGTGAAATGGCTGCTTTTCTCCTCCTCCTTGAACCTGTGCCCCAACAGGGTATCAAGTAACAGCAGCCCTTTGTTTAGTAAATCAGTTGTTTAATTGAAGACTATGGCGATCTATGCCAAGTTCATTCAAGTGAAGAGTGTTTGGCAGATTTGCTTTGCAGTAGAGGTGTTAACTTAGTTCTCCATCAGATTACGTCAACCAAATTTCTTCTTTCTGTAGGCAACTTATGGAAAACAAAATCAGCATTATTGAGAGAGGAGCATTCCAGGATCTGAAAGAACTAGAGAGATTGTAAGTATACTTGTATATATACTGTAGCTTCCAACTTAGGTTCTTCCAGATATAATTAAATGAATGGGAAATGTAAATGCCACCAACATTGAAAACAGGTGTTCGCCATTTACTTTGTTTTTGTTCTACTTTGGCCACTTCTGTGGTGATTAATACTACAGTACATCTGCTGGGGTGGACTACAATGTGTCTGATTATTTTCATCATACATAGTTTTACAAATGATATTAATACAATGTACTACTATACTGTCATCACTTTTCATTTATCATTACTAATACAAATTATATCCTTACTTCACACAATATGAATCTTCTGCTATAATGTTCATTATCTGATATTACCTTTTAACTTTTAAGTCACCAACACTAATAAAACATCTATTCTCTCTATAACCATTTCCCATATATAGCTAATATGGTTAATAGTACATTTCCCCTTTTCTTTTCTTGTACTTCTATGAAATTTCAAAATGGCAGTTATCCTAGTGTTTGTAATATTTTCTTGTACAGTTGGTTTCAGCCAAACGTTAGAATAGTTTTTCCTTCATCCCAGATCTTGTTTTTGTAAGTTTTTTTGTCAAAGTTTAAAATAAATCACTGTAATGAGGGTACATCCAGTAACAGTACTGCCAGTATTATTTCTTAATGATAAAAAGCATAACTAAAATAAGCACATGCTTAAATTAAATGATGTCTTATTAATGCATTGAATAAAGTATGCCCTTAACATTTATTTAGAAGATGAAGAATATTTGGCTTTTTAAAATACATTATTCATATTTCTTAATCGTAACCATGCAATTTCTTTTTATTATAAGAAGAAGCAAGCATTATTAGAGCCATAAAATGTTTATAATATATTTAAGCACATGAACCTTTTTCTAACTGTGAGGAAGAATAAAATTGGTGCTATATATGGTGTGACTTTCTGGGATTTGAATATTATATTAACATTTTTGATTTTAATGTTGTGTTGATATTGTAACATATGTTCTGGTATTGTCAAAAATAATATAATTGGTGTGCCTAAAATCAGTATTAACACATGCTAGAGACTCACTGCTCATGTTTTGCCATTTGTGCAACTAGTACTTTTTATTATATTAAATGTTTAATTTCACCAAAGTAGTGTGATTTCCATAAAGGGGCCTTTTTAGATACTACAGCTGTTGGCCAAGAGCAAATATTTCATATTTTTTGCACATAGGCTTTGAAAATGCTTTTTGTTTGCAATTGTCAAGTTCATTTAATATAGAGACATTGTTGTATGACAGCCAATTCATCTCCTGGGAGCAAAGAATTCTAGAATAATTTCTTGGGAAGCTTGAGTTAAGCTTAACACTGTTCTTTCTTGTGTTAATTCTTTGAGGCTCTCAAATTTGCTTAAAATAGTGTTAACTCGGCTATACAGTATATAAATACATTATTCATTATATTAGAATGTCTTCATATGTGAGTTCTGCATGTTTGAATATTTTTATTTTAATACAATGTAGTATGTTTCTCTTAAGTACACAAAAGAAAAATAATGTTGATGTAGTTCTTTGCTTTACAATAAATAATTCATTATAATTATGTATATCCAGTTATTTCCAAATGAGCCTTACAAGTAGTTCCTTTTTGTTACACTGCAGTGTCAAACAGCAAGTTACAGTGAAATCCTTTTATCCCAAGTGGGGAAGAAAATCCAAATCACAACATGAAGCCATTTTGTAGCAAGAAGTAATTAAATGATTAAAGAGGTTTGAAAGACAGCTTTCTCTTTCCTAATAGTATAAAAGTATCTAATTCTGATGCATATAAAATAATGCACTATCGCATTATTCTTTATAGCTGCTCAAAGCTTCCATAAGCATATTAACTTCAATTTAGAAATCTGGAACCTTTCACATTTAATCAGTGTTGTAAATGAATATGGTAGGAGACAGGCTTTATTATAATAACAATTGAAATTTATCAGAAGCCGGTTGCGCTCACGGATTGATTTGGAATGGCTTACTAAATACAGTATTACTTTTATAACTTGAAACATAAAACTTTTCTTTTTGATGTGTGTGTCATGTGGAAAAATAAATAAATTATAAACTTCCTTTGGAGAAAAGGCCAGATTGGTTGGCATGTCTGCTTCTGTCAGGTATAAACTATTCTGTGGATACAGCCTAGAGGAGAATAACATGGTTTTCACTTTTAATCAAGACCCTGCCACAGAAGCTAATCCTGCATTGTTCACCTTTTTAGAGTGCAGTGCAGCCTGTAACTGAAAGCCAAGAGTAGAACATGATTCTAACAGAACTAATTACTATGCCAGGTTCTGTTTTCTGACCTTTAGGAGTTCTTTAATTTGTTTTTCATGTTTGGTAAAGTTACTTTACTTTAATCCCATACACACATTGCAATGCAAATATGAAAGCATATCTGAAATACTTTTGAAAGTATAAGTAATTAGTCATGTTCAAATATAAAAACTTCAGTGAGACACTTCAGAAAACCAGATATGCCGAGGAATTTAGGAAACATTGGGAAATGAAATAACTACTAAAATGTAGAAATAAAATGAAAATTTGTCATACAGATAATTGTCCAAGTAACATTTGCAGGTTGACAATTTTTTTAATTTTTCAAATTAATTTTAATGTTAAAAATTGTGTTCTATAAATAGTCTATGAAAAATGACATACAAATCAATTTCTTACATTAATATAATAGAAATTATAAAATTCTGAACATATTGAAGAAATTTCAATATTTTATTTACATTGCAACATGGTAAACTTACAAAAAGATCTCTATATCAAAATTAAAATATTTTATTAAGATACAATTTTGCACCAGTTTTTGAATAAATTCATTTTTGTATTTTCAACAGAAGTTATTTTCATTAACACTACTTTGTCATGGATCTAGAATGCTGGGTTTAAATCTTATTCAGTTGTTGTCCATATAAAGTTTGAGCTGTCTCCCTAGTATCTAAGTGAGGTTTTCCTCTGTGAACTCCAATTTTCTTCTCACATCACCAAATATTTATGGACCAGGCAAATTAACAGGTTCAAAATTGTCCCTCTGTGAGTGTGAGAGTACATGCCTGAATGTGCTCTGTAATGGACTGACATCGTCTTCAGGTCTGCTTACTGCTTTGAGCTTGATATTGCTGAACTATGCTCTGACCCCTCATGACCCTTATTGGATTAAGGTTTAGAAGGTGTTGCAGGAATATCTACATCTAAATATTGGTGGTGTAAGTAATTTCTTATTTTAAAATGAAAAATAGACTAACCAGGCTTTATAAATGTATCAATTAGTAAATTCAAGGGTGGTGCATCTTTTAATAATTACAACTTTTTGTACTATGAAAAGCAGCTCCCGTTGTGAATCTTAACGACCAGATTTGGAAAATAGTAGTGAATTCAAACATATAAAATGTATAATCTTTATATCTGAGGTTTATTTGGAAATATAATTTGCATCCTTCAATTTTTGAGCTTGTGAGAACCATAGCAATTGCTTCATCTGTGAGCAACTATCTTGTAAACTCATAATAAATCATTCTGCTGCTTAAAAACTCCAGGAGACTGTCTGAATCCTGGGCCCAATCAACAGTGACTGGTTGTAAGAGCTTCTATGTGCCTATTTTTTTTCTAAAATATCAATGTTACATTTTCCTCCCAGAGCCTAAAGATGTACGGGTAAGATTGATTGGGCGTTCTAAATTGGAATGTGAATGAGAACGGATATGTATTTGAGTGTGCCATGTTATGGACTGGTGCCCCAGACTTGCATCTAATGCTCTTGAGATAGGCTGCGGCCCTATGAGACTCTGAATTGCACAAGCAGTGCAGAAAATAGATGGATGGGGCAATGAGCTATTTTAGAGCTCATAATCAAGCAAAATAAGAATGACGCATGGTCATTAAAATGAATGATTTTTGAATATATTCAAAAAGAGTTTGTATGTGGATGCTTGCATTTTCTTAATATCTTTCATGAATGATTGTTTTTTATTAATATTTCTTTGAAACTTGCTATATTTTAGTATCAGAGTGCCATGTTACATCAGTGCAATGACAGTATCAAAGCAGGTTATTGTAATAAAAAAAGTTAATGGAAATATTAACCAAATTTAACAATTTTAGAGTTAGAATTTTAAAGTTAAATATAAAACAGATTGCGTTGTTGGGAGGTTTTCTATAGATATTATGTAACTACCATTCATACTACATCAACAACCTACCATGTCAACTGGAATGGTTAGTGATGAGCCCAGCTCTGTCCGTCAGTATGGGTTCTCCATAAATAAAGGCCAAGTAAGGAAAAACTGAGGAAGCTACACACAGGAAAAGCTGCTGGACCAACTTTCAATTTCTTAAGGCTAGTGCTGACCAACTTTGTGGTATCCACTGTCAGTCTGTACTTAATGCTTCAGAAAGTGCCACTTCTTTGGAAAACATCTTTCATTGTTCCTGTTCCAAATAAGTCAGGTGCAACTTCACCTAATGACTACAGACCAGTGGCACTTATATCTCAAATCATGAAGACCCTTGAGAGACTGGTCCTGGACTATATGAGACCACTTGTGGTAGACTGCCTTGATCCAATGTAGTTTGCCTATCAGACAAAAATTGGGGTGGAGGATGCCATTGTATGTCTAATCCACAAATCCACAGAGGATTGTGTTATTTTTTTATATTTCTCCAGTGCCTTCATTACCATCCAGCCATCCCTAATAAGAGTAAGCTCAGACATATACAGATGGTTGTTCCTGTGGTGCCCTATGTTTGGGCAGTTTTGTGAGACTCAAGGGCTGTTTTTTTTTGTTACGGATATGAGCAACACTTGAGCATCACAAGGAGCAGTCCTTTCTCCTTTTCTTTTCACTCTGTACACCTCTGACCATAAATATAATACCGGGTCATGCCACTGGCAGAAATTCTATTATTATTCTGCACTTGCTGGGTGTATTGATAAGTGGAAAGAGACAGAGTGTAGGATTTAGGAGGAGAAATTAGTTTCTTGATGCAAAGAGAATGGTCTGAAGCTTAACATCAGCAAAACCAAAGAACTGGTTATTGACTTTCACCACACCAAAGAGCCTCTGTGTCTGGTCACAATTCAGGGAGTGGATGTAGAGGTGGTGCACTCCTACTAGTTCTTGGGTGTCCACGTCAGTGACAAGTTGGAAAGCTTTCAGAACTTAGAAGAACTATTCTGTATAAGAAGGGACATAGCAGGCTCTTTTTCCTTAAGAGATTGTATTAATTTAATGTGGGAAGTGACATTCTTCACATCTTCTACGAGATGGCCACTGGAATTTTCTATACTGTGGTTTTCTGGGTTGATAACATGACCCACCAAATGAACAAGCAAATTAAAATGGCAAGCTCAGTTATGCGATGTACCCTGGAACCTCTGGTGGTAGTAGCAAAGGGGAGAATTAAAAGAAAACTGAGGGCTATTATTAAAAATTCTGCAAATCCTCTCTCTGACACACTAACATGGAGTGCTTCCAGCCAACAAGTTATTCAGCAGAAGTGTGCCAAGAAACACTACTGGGGCTCCTTTATACCAAAGACAATATGCCTGCATAATGCCTCACAGTGACTGTGGTCAGAATTTTTCTTTCTTTTCACTGCCTGGTACTTGAATTAAATGCATTTGAAAATGGATGGGTGTGTGAAATAAATTATCTTTGACTGTTGGAATATTTAACTGGTCAGAAGAAAGTTTTACCTTTATACTGCAACTTTGCTGCCATGAAAGTGGATTATATATAACTGTAATCTTGCAAATCATAATCGCCATACCCAGAGACTGTATATATTAGAAAGCTTTGAAGTAACTGGCAAACAGTCAGTAGTGCTTTATGTTTCATAAAGTCAAACTTTTTTATTGTTATATGCATAAGCATTGTATATTGTGGTATCTATGCTTCAAAGGTGGAACAACTTTAAAATCACATTCATCCACATCACTCTGAACTTACTACAATATTAAGTAAGATTTTTTCATTTTATTTATTCTTATTGTTTACAGTACTTTTTTAATTAGTTTTGAATGTGCTTTTGGTAAGATATTTTTGAGTGCACATCAGCATGTGCTTTGAATTTCTTACAGACTTAACAGTTTTTGGTTTGCACATGGTGTCTGTGTATTTGTACCATGAACATGCAGGTTAATCTTTTTACTCACATTTTGTTTTATCTGCTATTATACAAACTGATGTACTTAATTCAATTTCCGCTATCAGTTATACAAAGAATACCAGTTTTTCTTTGGATAGCAGACATCTATTTAAAACAATAAAAAACTGTTGAACTTTAACTTTTCTTTTGTGTACATCTGTCTGTTTTATTATAACATCATCTGTTTTCATGTTTGTATCAATTTCTGGATGACATGAGATACTAAAGAAAAGCATATCTTATATAAGCAGTTATTTGACTGTTGATAGCTTTAGATTTTGTAATTATCGACAACATGCAATCACTTTCCATTCTAAACTGTTTTCCTATAAATAAAGATAACATTTTTATTTTTTTAATAGTTTACTACCAATACATCTGTGCTTTAAATTTGAATCTGGATGAAATGTTAGATGTTATTGTGAACATTTTATGGCTCTTAAAGTAAATTAAAGAAGGAAGGGATATTTGCTCTCTAGAGACCTTTTTAAGAATTCTGAGCAGAGTTGCTGTTTGTTTTTCCCACATCTGTTTTGTACTCATCCTTTGTCACAGTGTTTGCTAGATGCCGGCTTTTTACTTTCACTTAAATAAGAAGTTTAGTTTGAACTGATGTTTCTAAATGTTAAAGTGACAGTAACTGTTCTAAAGAATTTGTTCACATTCTATTGCAAAAAAATTTAACCCTTGGTAGTCTTGAGAAGTGAAAATTATTATTATTTTTTCTAGATATTTCTAAATGCAATTTGAAATATACTTTGCAGTGTAACATATGTTTTAAGTTGTACCTGAGAAATCTGTCTACTTCACTTTTAACATAATGCTGAAATTCAAATAATGAATTCAATTCAAAGTGATTTTATATAACTTTGCAATATAGTATATCTGAATGGTTACATTTATTAAAACAGGATAAGTACAATAGCCACAAATAAATCAGGTTTTAAGGTGCTACATTATGTTTGGTCATGTTGTCACTTTAATATTTTTATTTTTTCTTTAGACGTTTGAACAGGAATAGTCTACAAGTATTCCCAGAACTTCTTTTCCTGGGGACAACAAAGTTATACAGATTGTGAGTATTCCCCTTCCATTCCCATTCCATTGTGCTAAAAATGTGTGCAGTGTTTATGCAATGAGAATAATATACAGTATAAACTTCAGGGTGCGTGTTCTGAAATTAAAGTGGCAGTTTTTGTCATGGCCCATAGGCTATGGAAACTATTTTTACAGGTGTTTCAAAAGTTTATCAATGTTCCTGAGCCTTTGGATAAGGGTGGAGTGTATGATTTTGTAACATTGCTGGATAGTCATAATTTGCTGTTTGCTATTTTTAAAAGCTGTAAATCAAAATCTAGAATGGACCTATTCTGAAATAACCCCAGGGATCTTCAAAGTTGTTGGTTGAGGTGTAAAGAGTAAAAGTGTATGAGTTTGAAGCATTCATTACTCAGGCTCCAGGAAACTTTTGGAATAAAATAAAAAGATTGTAAAGGAATGTTGGATTCATAGCTGCAGCGTGTCCTAGATTTTACATTTTTCTGAGGTGTAGTCATGTCGTAAATGAAAATAAATAGAATACAGAGGCCTTATGACATATGCTTTATATATATAAGGTACAGGGTGTGCAGTTAACTGTTGCATTTAAAGTTGAAACATTCTAAAACATCTGTGCATGTGTTATATGCTGTGTTTTGAAATGGTCCTTGTTTAGTTTATTTGAAAAAAGTTGTAGAGTTCTGTAATTGGTAATGTGTTAAGTAAAAGAATAGCAAGCCTTTAAAATGTTTCCTGGTAGAACCACAAATGTATTTGAAGCAAAGATGCATCATTGGATGGCAAAGGCTTTATTTGTTCAGTATTCTCTGTTCATTGAGTTTCCTTTTAAGTGAATTTGTCTGAATGGAAAATGAATCAGGCCAATATACTGTATATAGCAAATTTTCTTCCAGCAGAAGTATGTAGTTTCATTTGGTACTTTACTCAAATAATGTAATGTTAAACAATAAAACCCTGTTTCAAAAGTTTTAAATACAAATCTTCCCCGAAGTCATTTAAAAAAACAATGCATTATATTTATTTTTTCTATTTATTGTGCTAGAAATACTGCTGTACAAGTAACTTTTACAGCTGCTTTAGTCATGACCAAGTAAAGTAAAATTAAAAATTACTAATAGCGTATTTTCTGCTATGAGACAGACAAAACGGTATCCTTCTATATAAAAGCCGTCGGGATTGTCCTTCCGTCCCGTGAGTGCTACGCAGGCGCGGAATTTCACATACGCCCCATCCATTTTGCAATGCACGATGGGATTTGTAGTTTCGTTTTTCCAGGTAAAAGATGATTTTCTACTCCAGACTGTGCGATATCTTCTTCTTCTTTCTTACTATAGAAAAGCGGTCGGGATTGTCCTTCCGTCCTGTGAGTGGAAAGCGTAGCGGTATTCCGCTTATCACAGACTTACTACTTGCAGCTTGTGCTACGAAGCGACATGATGTGAGCAGAGTTCTGGTGCTCCCATTGTTCCCTTGCTTTTGTGCGCAATGCGCTGGAAAAATAGACAAAATTATGTCTCTGGAAATAATTAATGTTGATGGAGTACAGATATCAGCGTAGTAAATATCAGGGGGGTTCAAAAGGGCGACCTCAATAAAGAAAAAAAGTTTAAATTTCATCACAAAAATAACAGAAACTACGAGTATTAAAGTAATACCGCTCAAATGCAATATAACCAAATTAATGAGTTTGTATAAAATATCAAATTGATCTACATATTGAATTGCCTTAAGAAGTGGTCAAATTAAAAGTGGGTTGCCTTAAAAGGTGGGTCAGCCGATATAGAATAAAGTTTGGAAATTAGGTTAGAATGCTTTAAAGTTAAATTCTTAATATGACATTTTTTGTTGACTAGCATAGCTTAGTATCCTTTTTGAAAATGTTATGTTGCCAAGGCTGAAAATTTATTATTTTAAAATACCAAGTGAAAATATTTTCTAAGTCATATTCACAAATAGTCCTTGAGATAAAGCAACATTTGTTTTAATTGTAATAGTAAGCACAATTTGCGAAAAGAGTTATATAATACAGTTATGCTTATGTTTGTTCCAGCCAGGTAATACTTCAAGTAGTGGTAAAAGAAACACTTAATTGCACTATAATATGGAGAAGCAAAATCAGAAATAACAAAGAAAAATTATCTAGTATTAAAACACAGGTATAAATCTGCAATGGAGGTTTTATATGGTTACAGGGCTAAACTTCTTCCCCATCATTCTACTACAATATTGTAATATTGACTTTTTTTAAAAATATGCATTTCTATAATACATGCTGGAATACATTAATTTTATATTCATGTAATATGATGTGATCAGGAACAGATGTAAGAGGGATAAAATATGGAAAGTGGCAACCAGAGTAATGTATTTTAGATCATATTTACTTTAATTCAATTTGAAAGGATTGTTGTCAAGTGCGGAGGGGGTTTCTGAACACATATATAAGGTTTTAGGGAATTAGACATCATGAGCGCATTGAATTAAGTGAGAGTGTATGATACAGACAGCAATTGTCAAGCATAGATGATTTAATATCTTATTGAGATGCAGTAATTAATCACTTCATTTGCACTATTGAACTATTAAGGCACATCTCTTCCTATTGAAGTTGCCATTCTCCATTCAGAAAACCTAATCATTTCACTTTATTAGATAAAATCCTGATAAAGTCCGTGCAAAATTAAAATATTTTCACTTGGAAAAATAATACTTTCATAGCAGGCATTTTAGTGTTTTTGAAATTTAACAAAAACAATGTAAATTTGAAAAGGTTTTGAGCTATCCATGCCTTTTAATGTAGTGTTGTGAAAGAAATACTAGAGGGCTGTGTAGGTGGTTTTGTTCTGCTGGCCAAAGTGCAGTATGATAGGGAAATACACAATTAGACATGGCTGACTACGTCAATTGGACAAGCTATCATTTCCCATATCTCCTCAAGTTTGTCTTTGGATTGGCTCAATGTTTACTGTAGGTGAAGATGCTTGCCCAGAAATACTATTCTGGTTACAGCTGTGTTTACAGGAACAAGAGTCCAGCTTACATAGCACAGCAATTCTCCCAGTCCATTAACAGTGCTCTGTAAAATAATACCAACTCAGTATAAACTATGGGGCAGCATAATAAAATTACATACACTTGTTGACAAGAAAAAATAGGCAAGAGAAAAACAAAGTGTACTCTAATCTTATTTGAACTGAATTGTTAGATCACAAAAAAGTATAAAAGAATAAGAATCATATTAGATAGGATACTGTATAACATTCAACTACAGAGCACATGTTTTATTATTTACAGTAATTCACCTGTTGCTTTTTGTGAAGGAAAATAAACCATTTGTATAAAAATGTCAGTAATTATCATTACATTAATGGCTAGATATCTTTCACCTCAGGCACAATTTTTGATATGTTGTTATTTACAATACTCTGGATGCCCATTCACAGTTTCTGGTGATCTTCTAATAATGACCCAATTAAAAATGAATGGTTAGTAGACTAATAAGTGCTAATGCTATTGTCAGCCAAATGTGCTTTGACTTTCTAATTAAACACGTTGGTTCACAGCTCATTGATTATAGTTTGTTAATCAGCTGTTTCCGATTGAGACAGTGGATCAAATCAGCCCATCATCAGTTTTGGCAAGATACCAGCAAAATGCAAAGTTCTTCATTTATCAAAAGTTTTCCAGTAAATGCTTAAGTTAAGATATATGAAAATTCAACATGTGTGTGATTATGCACATCTATTCTGTATAAAAATACATGTAAGTCAGAAATATAATATATACATATCTTTATTCAGAAGCTTCATCTTGGTTTAACATTTGATTCAGAGCTCTTAATGTTTAAGATTAAACTAAAAGGCGGCATAGGGAGCCTTTACAAAATTCCTTCTGAATTAATTTCTGCCAGCTATGATTAAAGTGTGGGGCACTGGATATGTCAGATAGCATAGTTCTGTTCTTCATTTTACTCTTGGCCTCTTTGGCCCCTGCCACATTAAATCTAACAATGGCTACACAGGAATTGCAGGTTACAGTTGCTACGGTTACCGTTGTCTGATCACATCGACATCATTACTCATCCAGTAAGCTGCCATGATAGCTACCGCTGGTTTGGAGTGCTGGGAATACTCTGATGGTTTTTGAAGCAAAGACAGAATAAAAGTTATTCTGAATGGCTGTCATAGGTATTTTACAACCAAAAGTATGAGAACAATTTGTTGTTATTTATTGAATTGACATATCGTTTCTTTGTACTTGTCGTAACAGGATTTAAATTGACTACCATCTGGTTCTTAAAAACACCCTCAGTTAAAATTTGCCTTTTGAGTTCTGATCCCTTTTTATTACAATAGTATGCTCCACCAGTAAGAGAGAGAGAGAACTTTCGCAACTTTAGGAAAAGTTACTTTTCTTCTGTGACATTTACTACAACTCTAAATCAGTCACTTTAGTGACTAGAGGATAACGACTTGAGGCTTCAAGCTCATTGCGGTGTGTAAAGCTTAATGGGTTCAATAAATTATTGCTGCTTAAAAACTGTTTATTCTTGTGAAAGTAATTATGAATTGACAAAACAGAGTGATGATGTTGAGCCTGGTGAATATGCAGTCTAGGCTCTAAAGAACAAAAAGAAATAAATATGACATGAATTTATAAGATCTTAGCAGAATATATCACAAAAATATTGTTTGATGATAAAGTCACATTAAAATAAATATATATATTTTTTTTTATTGTTAGTGTGTCCCATTCCCTTAATTCCATTCTGTTTACTTGGTTGACTGTCTGTCATTCATTGTATGTGCCTTTATGGTGGGATGGGTGTATGCAGCATCCTTTGCCAATTTGCCAGGTCCTAAAAGCCCTGAAATGACTGAGCTGTGGTAAAACATCAGTCAGGAACAAAACGTGGTAAACAAAGTTGTAAACTGTTGGATCTGTAAGATGTCGGAATCTGTTTGAAAGTAAAAAGCAATAGCAGAAATTAAAGCAGAAGCAGCACCCATGGTGTTGACATGTACAGGTGGTTTTGATTTAGGTTATATGAGAGTAAAAACAGGAGGGGTATCTGTAGAGATTTTCACAGCGTGGTGCTACCGTGTCAGGAAATTTATGTTTTATAGATCAGATCAGGAGAACTTTTAGTAGTTCTCTATCATCTGTGGGAAATTAAACTTTTGAGAATGGCTTCAGCACTGCTTTCTAATATGTAACACATATGTGGCTGCTTGTATCTTGATGGGAATTACTTTCATGGTATTTCTACTATGTGCTAGCTTGCTTGTGATAATCATGTGACAGTAAATCTGTATATGAAACAAGTTAGAAAATGTACGCATAGTGCAACATTCAGGTGCATATGAGGACTGTGCAAGCACTAGAACCATGTCAATCAATTTCAGGATTGCAGCAACATTTATTTGTATAGTACAATTTCATACAAGCAATGTAACTCAAAGTGCTTTACAAGATGTCAAAGAGAAAGTCACAAAAAAGAAAAACAAACAAGTTAAGGCAATAATAATATTTAAAAAGAAGAAAAAACAAATAAATCTAAACAATCTTAAAAATAGATAAATATCAAGTAGAAGAGCAGTGTCCTTATAAGCTCATATATTTGAGTTTGGTGATAAGGTCAGATGGCTAGGAGGACAGAAAAAAACACAATAAAAAACTCCAGTTTGGCTGGAGAACAAAAAACAAAATCTGCAGGGGTTCCAAGGCGAAAAGACCACCTAGCTCCTGCCTGGCATTCTGCCTAACATTATGTTCATAATTCATTCCCCTTTGTTTTTTGGCTTCTTGAGATAGAATTTGTTGAAGTTGGTCTTGTGGACAGCTGGTACGCCTGAATTCAATCCATCATCAAAGGTGGCTGCATGATGCCTTGATCAGGTGGTGGTGGTGGTGCCGATTGCCACCACAGGAGAACTGGAAAAGACAGTATCAAAGAGTAGAGATTAGTAAAGATAGCATATCTCTGGAGAATATGATAATTCTGTGCCCTTATAGTCTATTAGGAATGCAACTAAAATGTAGCTTTGAAAAAGGAAAATTAAAGTGATGGGTTTTTAGCAGTTTTTCAAAGTATTCGACAGCATTAGCCTGGCAAATTTCTGTTGGTAAAGTATTCCAGATTTAGGTGCATAACAACAAATGGTTGCCTCACCACTTCTTTTAAGCTTGGCTCTTGGAATTATAAGCTGACTACCATTAGAACATCTAAGGTTACAACTTGGAGTGTAGGGGACAGGCATTCTAAAATATATGGCGGAACAAGATTATTTAAGGCTTTATAAAGTATTAGTAGCATTTAAAGTCAATTCTGAATGACATGGGTAACCAATGTAACAACGCTAAAACTTGTGAAAAGATTTTCATTTTCTAGTTAAGATTATGTCTGCTGCATACAGCACTAATTGCAACCAATTGATGTCTTTCTTAGGTAGTCCTGTTAGGACTGCATAACGGTAATCTAATCAACTAAACACAAAAACATGAAAGACTGTCTCACCAGCACTGGGAAAAAGGCTAAAAACAGGTCTGGACAGGACTCCATTACAGGGACTACTCTCACTTACTCACACACACAAATACATACATATACACATACCATTTTCACACACAATGACAATTTGCATTAATTAATTTCTTCTTTGCTTGAGCATGTCTGGCCATTGTGTTCTTCATGAAATGGGACTTGCAAAGGCAATTAATTGTGACAAATTTTAAGGAATAACATAAATGAAAGGCAAAATGTATTACAGTGACTGACCATTGTGGATATCAGGTAAATGTGGTACTCTGAAGGTAAATTAAAAGGTGACCAGATTTTCCCAAACCCTTGACATTTATGTTAAAGGGCCTGCTCTAGCATTTTTGCTGCCCTAGTTGAAGCTGTAAATGACGCCTTTCCATTACTAAACTCCCCATATAGATAGATAGATAGATATATTTACATTCACATATGTATTTTATGTGGACTCCTGGTTATTTTAGACAGCCGATATGCATTTTGTATGGAGTAAAGTGGTATATTTGTTTTAATGAATTTCACAATTCTTGGTAAATGATGCCAAACAAAACTAACAGTTTGCTACAGATTTTAGGCCAGTAAATTTACTAGTAATAAATGTTTTAGTATATTCATGAATAATGAATGTTTTAATGCTGAGTATATTTTATTTACAAAAACATTCTTGAGAACATTGTTAGATGTTGTTCGTAGTGTTCCTGCTGACATGTGGGAGCCTCTTCGCGATCCCTTTTCCCACATGTGAATCATCATTGCTCTTCACCATCATGTGCTCTCTCTGAAAATGCTAGATCCACGTGATATTTTTACGTTCCTGTTTAAATAACTTGGGCCAAGAAAGCTGTGGACCAGACAGGATGCTTCTAGAGAGTTAAACTTCAACCATATGGTAATACTGTAGATACAGTAATTGGCTCCACATGATTAATAGGTGCATTAGTCTACTGGCTACTACAACAATAATAATAATACAACATTGTATATGAATGTAAAACATTGTCTGCCATAGATAGTATGCATAAACAATATAATTGGGTTAACAGGAATCAGACAGCTGTATTGAGTTTATTTGTAAGTCAAGTTGGTATTGTTTTAAAAAATACTGCCAGCCAAATTTGGCTGCCATACTGTCCAGTTCATCTAAGTGGTCAAGCCGGGCCTTGCCCTTGCATAAAGGTTATCCTTATTTGTTTATTGCCTGCTTTAACTTCTCATTATCAAAGAGGGATCAGGGCATGAAAAAACACGTTTACAAATGAACACACTAACATTGAGCACTTTCAGCCAATAAATTATTCAGCAGAAGGGTGTAAAGAAACACTACTGGGGCTTCTTTATACCAATGGCAATATTATTGTATAATGCTTCACAGTGACCGTGACTGTGTTCATAATTTTTCTTTCTCTTTAAAAGATTCTTTGCAGTGGTTGATATGGAAATAAATAAATGTCAGTACTCTCTGTTTTTGTCTAATTATTGGTCCTCCTCACAAGTTTATAATCAAAATTTCCCCGTCATTTTGTTAGAAGGGGTGGAGTTTGTATGGAGTTTTGGGGGAACCTTTGGAGTTTTGTATGTGCAGTTCTAAACATATTGTGACAATGTTTGTTTTGGCGGAGCAGTGTTTTATTAAATGGGCAACCAGGACATTTTGATATTCTTCAGCTTTTTATCAGGATGCATAGACAGAAATCAGGACTCTTCCTGTCACTTAAACGTCTCGTCAACGTAGTAAATAATACTGACAGTGAAATAGTGGATCATTGTAATCTGCAAATAATGGAGATGTGATATTGTTTCACTGTTAGGTAAATATGGAGTAAATGGGTATTGCTCGGTGCGCAACAGCTTACACGCCACAGGGTGTATTCATTCATATCTAGATTGCCTTTTGTTTCCTTGCATGCATTTTATACTTTTATGTTTAGGAAATTAATTTAACTTAGTTGTTAAAACTTAAAGCATTGGGAGGCATGAAATGCTGATGCACACTTTTCTGAGTATGGTCAAGCTGCTGGGAAGACTTCATAAAGCAGAAATAACTTTGTGATACAGATATTTCTGTGCATGCTGAGTTGGACTAGTCAACAGAAGATTGCTATCCTTTGTGCACGAGCAGCCAGTGGCAGTGAGCTCCTACTCATGCACACAGTCTGCTGCTGTTTCATTAAATTGTACTGAGGGTCTGTTTGTCATCAGTACTGGCTACCAGAGGTGATAAAAAATAAAATATACAAAATGTTGGTGTAACTGCTGTCAAGGTAAAATTGAAATAGTGAAGTTGAAGTTGCATGCCATATTTTTTCATGCAGACAGACAGACGACAGATAGACAGACAGACGTGTATTGCAATAGATGCTTCATGCATTATATGCAAATGCACCTAAAAAAGGTCTTTTAGCTACACTGTACCACTTGCTGTACTATTAAATGCATTCATTTAAAAGTAAGGTGCTGTGGACTATGTTTAAAGTCATTTTGAAACACAGTACAATAAGATGCTGCAGATGTTCTACCAGACGGTTGTGGCGAGTGCCCTCTTCTACGCGGTGGTGTGCTGGGAAGGCAGCATAAAGAAGAAGGATGTCTCACGCCTGGACAAACTTGTTAAGAAGGCAGACTCTATCGTACGAATAAAGCTGGACAGTTTAACATCTGTAGCAGAGCGACGGGCACTAAGCAAACTACTGTCAATCATGAAGAATCCACTGCATCCACTTAACAGTGTCATCTCCAGGCAGAGGAGTAGCTTCAGTGACAGACTTTTGTCACTGTCTTGCTCCACTGACAGACTGAGGAGATCGTTCCTCCCCTACACTATGCGACTCTTCAATTCCACCTGGGGGAGTAAATGCTAACATTATTCAAAGTTATTGTCTGTTTTTACATGCATTTTTTATTACTCTTTAATTTAATAATTTTTTTTGTATCAGTATACTGCTGCTGGATTATGTGAATTTCCCTATGGGATTAATAAAGTATATCTATCTATCTATCTATCTATCTATCTATCTATCTATCTATCTATCTATCTATCTATCTATCATTCATTTGTGCTCATGGAAGAAAATAAAACACAGTTCAAGTAGCTAATATACATATCATCCTGCAGCAATTTTGTTTATTCAGTCAGAGTGTTTCAGAGTTCAAACTTATAATCTTGATATTTTAACGTTTCAAATAATTGTTTTACTTGTTTTTCTTAGTACCATATTATTTTGATTGGTTTACATGGATTAAAGCAGCATCATTAAAGGAGTAAATATTAACATTCAAATATTAACACAGCTTCCCATGCACTAGTTGCTTATTAATTATATAAATGAACTTTGTACACAATTCCAAATTTTAAGAAAGGATATGTATTGTAATACATACATAACAATGAAACACAGAATGATATTTCTAAATTATCTTCATATTTGGTATTGCAAACATAAAGATGAAATTTGTTGCTAGGTGACATTTTTCAATTTGTGTTGAAAACTGTCAACAAGTGCTTGCATATTGTCGTTTGTCCAATACACTGTTTAGTATAAAAAGAGTGAATTATATAAGAAATACAAATGTAAACATCTAATGCAAGGGTTTAAGAATGAATTACACTGCAGTAAAACTTGAAGTACTCATTTGCTATCTGCATGAAAAACCTGGTTTTGAAACCAATCATTGACCCTAATGTCAACTAATTTTATTAAAGAACATCCAGATCAGCCCAAGGTCTACATGCAGGAGCCAAGATTCCAAATTTCATGTTTGGAAAAATGCAGTTGATAAAATATGGAAAAATGTTCCTGGCTGCAAAAAACAATATTTTTGGCTAGAAATGTGAAAATAGTTGTAGAGCTACTTCTCTCTTTCAGCATCAGGGACTTGTTGCTTTCTCTACTGTATCACGCACATTTTTCCATTCGCATTGTAATGCCTATGTATTAGATTAATTCATTACACTAATCTAGCTTAATATAAATGAGTGTTGGTGAATGGAGATAGTCTGCAGAGACATATAGCCTTATCCTCTTCTCCAACAGTACTAGAAGGTCCTAAAATGTGAAAATGGGTTTAGCAGAAAGACCTTATGATATGTTGTTACAAATATTTTTTCCAAGACGCATAAATAATTGTTTTCCGGTGTTTGTGTAAATTTGCCTTTATTTATTATTTAACTTCATTCATTAGTCTTAACACTGACCAAACAAAAGTCCTAACACTGTGAAAACTAAAAGGGAACCAGATGTGAGAAATCTTTTTTTTTTAGCTTAGCATGTTTAGTTTTTAACATATTTGTATACCTTTTTCAGCATATCACTGCATGATTCCAAATGTGCAAACTTTTAAAACATTAAAACTGAAACTAGTTAGATAGTAGTTTGTAAGCTCACAAATGCTGGTTAGGACTATAACTTTTGGTACTAATGAGATAAAACTTTTTAGAAACAAATTTTTAGAACTAAATGAAGTTTTCAACAAAGAAGCACACAAAGATGCAGTTTCTAGATGTTTAGAGAAATGTTTGCCCTTATACTGCAAGGACACATATATAGGAAATGTACTGTATTGTCTCACCCCACTCACAATTTTTCATTAGCTAAAGTAACTCTAATTTTCTTTCCCTTTCTTCAGTTCTGTTTTATGCCAGTGTGAATGAAGAATAATTTGCATTGTTTTTGATTCTATGTTTTACTTTTCTTTATAAGAAATTATATTTGCTCAACATTCTTTAATTTGTGTTTTTTGTCAATGTACTTGAAAATACATCAATTTAAAATATAGTATACATGTAAATATTCCTGCTTGAAAAAAACAAATGGTCAAAGTGAGATTTTTGCATATAAAATCCTTAATGATATGCTAAGTACTGTAGCTTCTTATTGTTCTCAATTCCAAATATAAATTTGTTGTTGAGGAGTATTAGTGTAACTTGTGTGAACTGAGATTTTCTTATGTTTGTGTAAAATTTAAACAAACAACATTCTGATGATTGAGATATCTAAATCTTGGCAAATGCTTTTTCTGAATTAAGATCAATTTTAAACAGAAACTGTTTTTTTGTTTTGACTTTGTTTGGACCATTCTCAGGCTTATATAATACTTGGCTACTCTTCCTGCAGAACAGCATGTGGTAGTCAGTTATTCTTGCTTCAGCTGACACTCTTCTAATAATAAGCAAATGTTAAACCAAATTATTTACAGTTTTGGATCCAAATTAGAGACTTTTTCTTTTTAAAGTTTAGCATACATTATTTACAGCAAACAAGACATGCATTTTAATAAATATGGATTGTTACCTGTTTTAAATATAGAATAAAACTTGACTCTTCACTAAAGTTTAACTGCAACCTTCTTATAGACTGAACAAACTTGATTATTCATTACATACAATTTCCATCATGTGAGATTCCTTTGTCCATGGGAAGAAACAATACACAATAACATTTAGTACAACAGCCGTTAAAGAGATATGATAAGAAACAGAACAATTGTCTAAATGACATTTAATTGGCAGATCTGATTAACATTTTGCACATACATGTGTAAAAGAGTGGGGTTAATAAAGCAACAAATTACGGAAACATAGATGGAAAAATCAATATAGTGCTGTACAATGAGGTGTTGCTTTTTTCCAAAAGAAATATTAAACCTTAAGGTAACTGAATAGAAGATGGAAGACAGCAGAAATGTTGATTGCTTCCCCTCCTACGGATCCAATTGATTTAAAAAAAAGCCCTAATTCAAGTTGTGTTTGTTCTGAGTCTTAAACCATCAGAATTTTGTCTTTAGAGTTGAGGAATGCACTGTAAGAGTGGAAAAAGCAAGGGTAAAAAGTCATTGCAGGCCAACAATTGTTCCTAATCCCCACAAAATGGTGCAGAAATTAAATTTGCTCTTTATTGGCCGGAGTGTTACCTAGGTCACTGGGCGATGGGAAAATTGGACTGGGAGTTGAGTAGGCCTGATCTTTGTTTTGTGTCTAGATACTTAACCTTGGTCATGACAAGCTGTCCTAAAGAGCGTTGTGGGAACCTTGTCGGAAATGTTAGTCGTGGGATTTTTTTTTTTTTTTTTTTATTACCACCCTCCATTTACAAACTTTTCTGTAGTCAGAGCACAGGGCTAAGAGTGTTTGAATTTTTATTGCAAAATAATCATTTAATTAACAGCTAGGGAAGAGGTTTTTCTGAAAAAAAAAAATGATAAGAGCTTTTTATTGTTTGTTTCCTAGGAGCTGTAATAACCCAGTGTGTTATTCTGCATTTAAATACAGCAATCCTGAAGAGCCCAATTTGTCTGGTGCATAAAAGACATTTATAAACCACTGTGCGCTTTATGCTTATTTGTCAGAAATGCTATTTAACTCCATTTAACCCACCATGTCCTATCTCTGGTTTCAAAAAATGTTTTGTAATGTCTAATCCAGCCAGGACACATGATCAGACTTAGTAACAGATGTTCAATTCAGTGGCCAAGCATTAACGATAAAGAATTTTTTTGCTATAAACACTATGCAGGTCTACTTCATAAACAGCCGTGCTGACATTTCCTCTGTGCACTTCAGTAAGTTGTCTGCTGGTAGTAAGCTGCCATTTCACAAGGTGACTTTAATAGATTGTATTGCTCAAAGGTTGGAGAAAGTAACAGACTAGAGGATTACATCAGTATTTAACAGACACAGTTAATCTCTTAATTTCAGATGGAAATTAAAACAATCAGAAAATAGTTCATAAATCCTGTAGAGATAATTAGCTATAACAGTTCAACTGCATGTTTTTGTTTTCCCATTATACATTTATTATTTGGCTCTAATTGTATTATTCATTTAATTTAAAAAATGATTACTTCTTTTGAAAGCTATAGTGTCTGATTTTTGACAGGGAGGCCAATGCTGTAGTATCAAACAACAGCATAAAATGTGTAGGTAGAGAAGACCCTGTGTAGTTATCGTTTGATATTTGCTTACAGTCAATATTTTTTTTTTTACCAAAGACTATTTTAAATATTTACATTTTATATAATAGTGGATAAAATGTTTTATTTTCTAAGGCTTCCACTCATAGTCTAAATATTTTTTGGCATGTGAAAACTATTTATATTGAATTTGTACAAAATGTGATTTTCTCATGTGCCAAATTACTTCTGAAGCACAAATAATATAAATGTACTTTTTCATATTTGAGAAAAAAGCGCAGTAAATTTTCAAAATTCATAGTTACAAATGCAGTTTTTTCATCTCATAGCCAGTTGTTACATCCATTTACACATTTACCATCACTGACCCTATTTGTTTCAACAAGTGGCTGTTTGCACTAATTGGTACCTAAAAATTTATATACAGTATATAAAGAAAGCACACTGTATATTTCAAATTGACAGTCAAACAAAGCCATGTTGTCATTTTCCTCAGCTGATATTTTTTTGGCTTATTCATTGTTTTTTGTTTCTCTGAAGACTTAATTCTGAAATAGCCTTTCCTGTCCGTTCACAACCCATAAACATATTCACTTTATTACTGTTTCTATTTTAGATTACATTGATTTTTGTCTTTTCTAATCAAAGAGGAATGTATATGGTAAATGAATCATATGTTTTAACTGAAAAACCATTAAGTTGATAGGTAAGTACTGAATTCTTCACCATTAAATTTAGCACAGATATACATATTATTGTCTTTGTGTAAAATAGTTGTTACTGTTTCCTGTTACTCAAGTGTTTCTGAAAAAAAGAGGAGGTTAAGAAAACCTGCTTATCAGCCAATAGATTCAACTACATATATCAATATATACTTTTATTTTTCCCAAACAAACATTCTAAATTAATGTATGACTAATGTAATTTCATTATTTTTTATGTCTAAACATTATTGTTGCAGTATGTTTCTTTATGTTGGTTCCCGTAAGGTGATGTTTGCTTCTTGTTGTCTTTCTAAATGGCTTTTTCAATTTCTTTGTTTTTGATTTTAATTAATAAATACTTTAATACAATTAATTTCCTAAGAAACAGGGAAATACACAAAGGACAAATCAGTATAAAACTAATTAAAAACTTGATATGAAGTGTTAAAATGTGTGATTGCTGAAGAACAAGAGACAGGACTCAAATACAAGGGCTGTTTGTAGAGTGCTGTGGAGATTGACAGGTGATTGACAGAACAAACAGTTACTCAGTGTTCTGATATCCCATGCTGAGAGGCGGTAAAGCGCCAGAATATAACATAAGCCTCAGGAAGTGGCCAGAATCCACATTTTATTAAAAACTTACTCAGGTCAGTGCTTGCAAACATAGCTTTTAATTAGTGAATGAAGAATGCCACTGTCTTTCCTTTTAAGCGCTTAGATACTTCCTGGCTTTGCTGCAGGAAGTAAATATATGAAAGGAATGTAAAATAAAATGTAATATTACTAAATTGTTTTTTGTTTGGTGGAGGCGGGGGAGGGGTGGTGGTACGGGTTATAGTATTTTCCTGCTCCCGTATAGGTAAAATATACATATAGACTTTAAAAAGTTGTTTTCCCTTTTAACAATTATTCTTCCCCTGTTTAAAAATATTGTTATTCTAAACACATTTCATTTTTCCCAGGGCACCATACACTCACACTGGGGCAATTTAGACTCACAAAGTAATATGACAGCATGTCTTTAAAGAAAGTGGAATTCCCTGGGGAAAGCACAAGGAGAATATAACGCTGAATACTTCAAGTCCACTTTCAGATTGACTTTCATTGAGACAGAACATCTATTTTCTATGCCTCCATACTGCTTATGGTTTATACAAGTATGCATATAAAAATTTACCCTATATAGATTTACAGTATTTTAACAAAAAAACTGAAAAAATACAGATAATCAATAATCTCAAATATACTGGATAAAGGAAAGTTTATGATGTAAAAGTGTGGTTGCCATAGCTTATACATACATTATGCATAATACAAACAAATAGAAGGATAAAGAAGATTACTTAGTAGCTTTTTTAAAAATCAGACACCAATGCAAATAAGGAGTCTAGAGAGTATAAAACATTGGAAACTAAGCTTCAGAGTTTTATCTTATTTGATCATTTCTCAATAGTTTTTTCTAGTAATTGTTTGGCTTTTACTCTGTAAAATTCTTTTTTTATTTTTGCTAATATTTTGTAACAGATGGATCTCTTTCGAAACATGTTTTTTTCTTTCTTAACCTGGATAGAAAATAGGCAAACACCTACTGTGATCTTTTGATTGATATACTGTCAGACTTTATTTTTCAGTTGGTTCCCGAGTAGCTCTTTTACTCTGTATGAAACCAACCTCCTACTGGCTAAACAACTGGTAGGTTTTAGACGTTGAAACGTAAAACTGTCCAATACTTTTTTGTTGATTGCATAAGGAGAAGCAGATAAAGACAGAAGATAAACTGAATAGAAATTTAAGGTTAATTTTTTTCACGTTTCATTTGTTGGAAAACATGCTGTAATGTTAAGGCCAAAATACTACTGGCAGCAGTGCCATAGTTTCAAATGTGTTACTTCAAAGCTCCTTTCAAGTTTTCTTCAGTTGTTTTTAAAGTAAAGTAAAAATGCAGCAGCTTCACTTTTTATGAAAAATATTTAATTTGATTATCTTGTCAAGTAATAGCCACCTGTTATTTGTCTTAGGACAAAAAGCAAAAACTCCTTAATGCATTCATTTAAATCTTGTTTTAATTTGTTTATGTCTGATTAAAGAGCGGGTGCTGTTTTTAACTGAATGAAACCTCACAAGGTGAGTGCCATAGGTCAGAGGCTGAGTGTCACTGTATCCGTAGAATTGTGTGAAGAAAATGTCAGTCAGGGAAGTGAAAGGACTGAGGAAATAGCACAGCATCAAATGTGCCCTTTAAATTATGAACACTTCAGTATTATCCCTTTCACAAAACAAAGATGTAAAGGAAAATGTCAAATTTATATGGCATTTGAGTCTCAAATTGGTTCTCTTAGACTTGCTATTTGTGTTTCAATTGTTTTATTTTCAGTACATGACTGGGTATAACATATGAAATATTAAAATTTGTATCCAGTACATTCTTGCCTTTCATGAAGTGAATTAAGTTTATTTAACAGATTTCATGAAAATATTTAATTGCTGTTTTTTCATATACACTTATTTTAATCATGAAATGTGGGAGAATTTATTAACAATGTGGACTTTTAATGGTTTAATGATGAAATATTGAAAACTATTGTCCAAATTAGCATGTATCTATGATATATTTTGTACAATAGACTTCAACCTTAGGTTAACTAAGGCTAGTACAAGTGTATATTTACCTGTAGCACAGTGTGGATTGTTTGCTCAGCTATTATTGTGAGATTTCAATTCTGTTTATTTTCATATAGTGCTCTTCACTGAGTGCTGTGTCATGTTCTTAGGTAAAGTGCAAGTATGCGGTTTACAATTTACTAAATACAGATTTGTTTAAACACTTAGAAAAACAAACTTAATCAGTAGAAACTGATTAATGTGAATTGAAACCAAACAAACAATATCTGTCCATTAATGAATTGTTGACCTATAGCAATTCAGTTTCTTCTATATTTTTAAGTTAGCTTTTTAAACTGTACTTTGTATACTGAAATAAATAAAAATAATATTAATAATATAACATCAATGTTAATGCCTAGTCTGAAGTGGTTATTGAAAGCTATTTCTGTGATTTTTATTCTCTAAATTATTTTTATTTGCATTTTTATTAGTACTATAGATGAATATGCAGATTTCAATGATGTGGCAGGTTTTATTAATTATGTTTGCAATCTTATGCATTGATTTTAAATGTAGGCTGCAGTTTTATATTCGTATCTACTTTAATTTTTTACTTATATCTGGGATATAGGTGATCATGGGTTAATGCACATTTTTAATGGGTAGAAGAAAGAATTAAGAGTTGCTTTTTGTAAGGCATTGGACATTTACCAAGAGGTTTGTTGATTGCAGGTTGATTTCCTTTCTTGACCCTGAGCATATAATTCAATTTGAGGATTATTGCTGTCCTGATTTCTGTTGTTAATATCATTTTAAATATCAGTGTTTGGACATATATGTTTATATAAAATAACTGTATAACTTGACATTATTTCTGACATAGTTGAATTTGAAGTAGAAACTCCTAATTTGGAACATATTATTTAAATGAGGTTTTTCGTGTGGAAAAGTAGCTCTTGCATTTGCAGTATAATAAAACAAATCTTGAAATTACTATGGATGTTTCATCTTAAACCTTATTTTAATACAGTTTTAAATATTAGATTACAAATGCTATTATTGCATAACAAGATTGGAATATTGTTTGTTTTATTTATGCAGCATTTTTGTAGTAGTATGTTTATATTTTTATCTTACAAATGTATTTAATTTTTTTTTGCCTTGGCGATTACTTCACTACAAACAGAGGGGTTGTCCAGTGTTAGAATCTTTTTAAAACAATTAAATAATTTTAGCAGCAAAGTAAACTTGGTGATAACAAATATATTAAATTGCATTCAACTATAAACTTTTTCACATTGTCTGACACAGTTGGTGTTGTCTCTTTGAAGGGTGAAGCTATGCCAGTGAGCTTGACATTGCCACATTTTTTACAGGGGTGCTGCATTTGTTATGTTCGTCCTTGAGGGAATGTAGTATGTCTTATACCAGTATATTTTCATTGTGCCACTAAATATACATATAAATGAGTGAAAGTATTACAATTTGATCAGAGGATCAGTTATATTTGATTAGTTTGATCAAGCTGTGTTAAGGTTTACAGAGCTGCACAAAGTTGTTATACAAATTAATAAAAATTCCCCAGTTTTGTGTAAAATTCTGTGTCGTCTGTCTTTATTCAGTTACAATCAGAAAAAAAAAACAAAAAACTTTTTTCTTCTTTTGCATCAGTGCCTTTTTGACTGAATTTAAATATTGAATTCTATTTTACAGTGATATTAATTTTGCAAACAAATTTGTTCGTATAAATTTCAAATTGTTCTTATTCTTAACGACAGCAATGTAAAAACGTTTCATCCACTCAGAAATTGAATTACTAATATACATGTCCTTCATTTATGTTAATTGTACTGAGCGCAGTTAATCAAGTGTCAAAATACATTTTTTTGTCCCAGAATTCACTACTCTAGGTCAGTTTCTCTATGACATACATCACACTGCAGTGAACATTGACATATAAAATAGAATACTTCAAAGGGGACACAATGGATCAATCATTGAGAAAGACATATCTATTCTAAAATACACTGGAGGATGACGGGAAGACAAAGTAGATGGAAAAGATTTTGTAAATGCCAAACAAGACAACTGTTAAAGTTATCTCAACATAGAATGAAGCAAAATATCAAATTGTGCCTCAGTTCTAACAAGCATTCATTAAGATAATGCAATGAGCCTTCAGCAATTTGGGATCTATCCACATATTCCTATCCTTCACCATTTCAAATAAATTTAGAGTATATAAAAATATACTTGCAGCCTATAAAAATATATGTATAGGCTATGGTTGGAAAGAAAAACTCTTGTATATTTTCTCTCTGTTTCCTCCTTCCACTTCAGGTCTGGTTTTTTTTTTCATTTTCTCCATTGATTTTGTTCCATAGACTTCTGAAAGTTTTTTTTTTCAGAAGTGATCTTTTTTGGAAATTCTGTCTTCTTTTGAACAGGACTGACTAGTTTAGTATCAGCACAAAGCTTTGAAGCGTCAGGCATCCAAAAAACACCTCAGAGATTTGATACCCTTATATTGATTCCGTGAATGTTACAGTGCATAGTGTACTGCATACTTGATTTGACACATAAGCCACATTAAGAGAAATATATTAACATGAATTTCTCTATGGTCATTTTTGACAAAAGTGATACAGCATAGACTATTCTGAGTTTTTGTTTGTGATTTTTATTGTACTATTATTGCTTCAACAGGAACAGAGTAATAAAGAGATACTTAGAACAACATTAATGTACATATTTACAATTTGATTTGTTAATTGAAAGATACTGATACAATTCTGTTTCAAAGGAACAATGATAAACACTACATTATGACAATATTATCTCTTGAGTATTTCTGAAACTTTTTTATTTAATACAATATGCTTATTAGAGCAGGTTTGACTGGTGCACTGTTCAGCACACATTCCTTATAACACCAGAGATATGGATTTCTTTATAAAGTCAGTATAACTTGCATGTGTCTCCTTGATTTTTTTACCACATAACATAGGTTCTAATGATATGTATGTTTGACTGGCTTAGTATATGTAAGTGGTTATGTGTTATCAGTATACTTACAATATGTAAAGTGATAAAGATGTTTCATTTTTAGATAATTATAAACAAAAATATTTTGAAGCTGTTTTAAAGTAGATTGGTTGGTTTGTTTGTACTGGCATTGGCCTGTAAGAGTAAATGTGGGTCTCATGAGATGGACTAGCTTTTCTCATAATGTTCATTCCAGCCTGGCAACAGCACATTGTGACCTTTTATTGGAAAGGGCAAGAAAATTATTGGATAATGATGTATAATGCATCAATAAAAAGAGCATACAGCATGAGATGATGTATTGCATGGTTAATTTAGTGTCTTAAGATTAATAATAATGACACTGCATATAAAAATACAAAACTTTGTTTAAAGGCTCATATATTTAATACTGTATATACCATAGGCACCAATAATGGTACAAGGAGCACTGTTTCAGAATTAGGTTTGTTTTACAGTACAGTGCTTTAAGTATATTTTTGCTTTATTGAAATGGTAGTGTCTACTAAGACTTCCCTACTTTGTGAATAGATTTTTTTCTATGACAGGTAGGGTGATTTTAATATAAATTTCTGAAGTAGTATTATTAAAATTATTTTTACATATTTCCTTTGATAGTAAACACCATCATAAAGCATGCTACATACAAAACAAAAATACAATCCAAACTGACAGTATATGAAAATCATAAAAATATTAAGACACTCAGAGTAGCCTTCAAATATCCTCTCATAAAGTTAGAATATACAAAGGTAAACCAAATGTACTTAAGAGTTGATAAAGATCTGAGATTCAGCACAGTGTCAATAAGGTTGTTACAGAATTTTAAAGGAAATTAAGCGTATGAGTAGTAGATCTTAATTGCATTGTTTTCAGGCATGATTTGTCACTTCTTTGATTGACCTAAGGAGAGGGACAATAAATGTTTAAAAATTGTCCATCTTGTGTTATAAATCAAAGCTTTTACATTTTATGCCACTCCTTGGATTATTTTAGATCAATAATTTATTATCTCCGTTTAGTCTCCTTTAGTCAGAGATTAATTTTTAAATCCAAGTCAATAAATATATTTTTCTTTGAGGAAAGCTTTTCAGAAGTAAAGTTATGCTCAAAATTGCACGTAATGTTATTTTCGCTAATTTGGTGCTGTGGGGAAGTATAGTAGGGGCATTCCTAACTCAGAAGACAAGAGTCTTGGATTCATATTCTCACCTGAGCACTGTCTATGTGAAATTTGCACATTGTCTCTGTGTCTGTGTGGAATTTTATATTGGCAGTCAGGCTTTTTAGGTTAGCTGGTGACTGAAAGTTAGCTTAGTGTGACTAATTGCAATAAACTTGTGCCTCATCTAGGACAGACAGAAGTCCAGTACTGAATGACTCCAGGTAATTCTAAATTGGGTAAAAAGGTTAAAAACAGAAGGTTAGATGATGGTGTTACACTCCTCCTCTATAGTTACTAGTCTTTTTCATTATTGATCATAGAAGGTAACTATTTACATCCCATGTAACTGTTTCTGGATATTTATCTTAAAGCAGTACAGCATTATTTACTGAATTGTAACCATCACAGAAATAATTAGCTTTTCTTTCTAAAGTGAACTGCAGATTAAATTGCTATACCTGCTGGCACTAGCCTCTCTGGGGACATTGACTTTTTGTTAAACCTATTCAGGAAGTTCTTTCATGCTGATTGTCTAGCTTCTGTTAATTTACCACCCACCTACAATAATAATTGCCTAGTCTTCAGGCTTACTGACCTTTTTAATAGTCAACAGGTTATTGTAATTTATATTCCTTTCAGTCAAAGAGAATTTTTAGATTATTTTATTCATTTTTATTTTTAGTTTGCATTTGTGAAGTTTCACCACCACCAAGCCCTCATAAGTTAGGGGAAGTTATGGTTATATCGTACTTGAGGATATACGCCATATAATTATGTGATGTAAAAAAATGATTAAGGGACAAAATGTAATGTGTTAATTCTGCTTAAATTTACTTCTAATAATTGTCACAAAAAGTATAAGAATCTTTAACAAAAAATGCATGGTGGTTTCAGTGTTATTACTTTTTCATTTACCTAAAATCTCTTTAATTTAATACATTGATATATAAGGTCATTATTGTCACATTGGCAGACTACAGTGAAATTCTTACTTGCAGTTGATAATCAAAATTGTCAATAATAAGCAAGTAAGAAAAAATTAAGGGAAAATAAGTTTATAATTTATGTCTTTTTAAAAAATAAATGGATATTATTGATTTTAGATCACCATTGCAAGTTGCCTGTAATGACGTGTAAAAGAAAATCTAATTTGCATGTAGCAATTTAGGAAGTATGATTTTCTCTGCTGTTAAAATAAAGGAGGTACCAGAAAGTCCTGTCATTCCAGTGACCAATCTGAGATAAATCATGTCTTTCAGGTCATGTGCGTTGAACGGGATAATTATTACTTGCTCATCTATGATATCTAATTAAGTTTAAGTAGTTTAATCTATGATATGTGTTGGCTTTCCTCTTGCAATTTGCGATTAATACAGAAATTAAGGGTTTTAAGTAATTGCTCTTTTTCTTCCTAATGAATTCTATAAAGATTATTACAAAGCTATTGCTCATTTTACTATTGCTTTTACTAATAAAAGGGTATGAAAATGTCTGAGCTTATGGTTTATAAATTTGAGAAACACACTGGTTAGATGATATGTTGTGCAAATAATAAAAATAATTATGCACAGTTTCTATTTGAATGTTTATATGTGTAATTTTCTATAAAATGCATAAATAAATGCAAAGTGTATACAGTACAATGATTTAATCAAGAAATGGTTAATAGTCATGTCTGTTTAACAAGACTGTCACTTTTGTGGAGGAAGACAAATATGCTTGTCATCTGAATACAGAAGATTAATTTTAGCCACACCAAGACTTGTCTCAGAGTGACAGTCATTTTTTCTGGCTGTAAAATGATATGTTTTTATGTTGCAGCTCATGCTCTGCAATTCAACGAACAGAAAAGTGACATGTAGACTATTTCTTAATTGCTTAGGATCAGAAGTGTAGTAAGGGGTTGGGTGAGAAGGACCAGCAAAGGTAATGATTTAAATGATTTCTGGAAGACCACAATGGCATCAATGATTTTTGTCTTCACAGCAGAATAGCAGGCAGGACTGTGTGGCATGGCATTTTGTAAATTGCTACTGGTAACTCTTAAAGAAATGTGTCGGAAAATGTAATACCCATGGCATCTGTGTTTATGACTGTTTTGCTAGTTCAATTTTTAAGTATTTAATATTAGGTATTTTGGTTTGGGGAACTGATTGAAAAATTTACTACTTTAATGACCAATGGGTTTAATTACAGTAACAGACCATAAACCCAATGATGGTGATTGCAAGGTTACAATTGTGTGACTCTGCGTAAGTTAGTTAAGGAGAGGGTGATCCACCGAAGTGTGAGTCACATCAAGCACTCGATCTTTTTTAGCAGGTAATGACAGCAGATGAGAGAGAATTGTAAAGGAAAGAATGAGGAGTAAAGTGAAAGTAAGTGAAATGCAGTTTAGTTTCATGTCGGGGAAGGGAACAACAGATATAATCTTTGTTGTCAAGATAATGCAGGAAAGGTATCTGGTGAATGCAAAGGAGCTGTATTGTGCATTTATACATTTAGGTTAAGCTTTTACCAAGATACTATGAGAGTTGGTGAGGTGGGCATTGTGAAAGTTAAGTGTGGGTGAATGATCAGTGTTGTGATCAACATATAAGGTAGCACAGACTGTGTTCAGGAAAGCAGATTGCATATTGAAAGTTTTGAGGTAGAGCTGGGACTGGTGGTGAACTGAGAAATGCAAGCTCTTATATTAAAATGATATTGTTTTGATGGCAAAAAATGAATTAGAAATGAAAGTGAAGATACTGAGATGGAAAGCTACTTTGGAAATGAAGGGTCACAAGACAAATGCAGGAAAGACCAAGGTAAAGGTTGGATTCAGAGGGGCAAGAGAGAGGCTATGCAGTATGTGTGATGAAGGTGTTGAAAGAAACTCAATTCAATGCATGGTTTATCGGAAGTGGGATCATAATGCAACTTTTGTTTGCATAACACATGTGAGACCAGTATAGTAAAGCATAAATTTAGATACTGGTAATGGTGTTGCTCTGGAAAAAGTAGGAAAGTTCTGCTACTTAGATGATGCAGTATGTTGTGTGCAGAATGCTTTGTGGGCACAGGAGTGATATCCAGGATGAAAATTGTGGTAACTGACTTCTAACTTGTAAAGGAGTTTCTTCATGGAATTGAACGATAAAGCTTAAAAAGGCTGTGTGAGGAGTAGTATGCTCCATGATAGTAAGACTTGGCCAATGAAAGCGTATCATGAAGCAAAACTCAAAAGAAGGAAGAGAATGATCAAATAGGTATGGGGAGTGTCACAGAGTAAGAGGAAGAAGAATGTTGAGTTAAGGGAAAGACTTGGAACAAGGTGATATGTGTTGTGCTAAGGAGAAATAGACAAAAGAGTCTTTAGCATGTGGTGTAAAAAGCAGAGGAAAAGTGGTTTAAGAGGTGCACCGAGATGGAGGCTAAATAAGTTGTGTATGAATATACAGGCTATGTCTCAATTATGGGAAAACTGTAAGATTTTTCCATTACATTCTTTACAGCCTCATTATTCATTTAAAAATAAAAATTATTTAAAATAACTTCAATTATCAGTATACTATATAAAGTATAACTTATTTTTCTTTTCTCATAATTTCTATTAATTTTAAGTTAAGCGTTAGTTTAGTAATGTAAGCTACCCTATATTCTTGCAGATAAGTTCTCCCACGGATAAATCAGGACTTGATTTTAGAATTGTGGTATTTTATAATGTTGGTCGTATAAGTCAAATGCAGAAAACTCACACTATTGGTACAAGGGATTATGATATGCTAACACCCACCTGAGAGAGTAATCACGGAGCACACTGCCTTTTAATTCTATGTGGGTGCGGCAATGCTCTGTATCAGCACGTGCTCCTAACCTCTCTATCTTTCTCTATTGTGCCTACGTGACCACACGGTAATACCTGAACTATTCCGAAGCAACGTTTGCTCTGATTTGTGTTTTTTGTATCTCACACCCTCATATACCTTTATCATAAGAGCATCCCTTATCTATGATGGAGCGTTAAATCAGAAGAAAATATGAAGTTGGTTTTAAATTGAACCTCATTGAAGTAGCTAAAGAAATAGGTAACTGCGCTGCTGCAACAAAATGCGATGCGTCTGAGAAACTGATGCGAGATTGCAGAAGGCAAGAAGATGTAAAAAAAAAAAATTAAGTATCACATTTTTGTATGGTCGTATAAGTCGAGGTCTGATTTTGTGATCAATTTTTGGGGTTTCAAGACCCGACTTATGCATGAGTATATACGGTAAATGTATAGAAAGTCTCATTTCATTTTTATTTATTTATTTGAATTAATAACTTATTTTTTCTACCATAACCCCTTTTAAAAACTATGTAATGTCTACAAGAGAAAAATAAACCTTATTGAATCTTTGTTACATACATTCTTAATAGTAGGTAGAATAACTGCAGTATTATCCTTTGTGCATTGTGCTGCAGGGTGGAAAGTGAGAAAATATTCTGCTTCCCATTTCCTCTCTTTTCAAAGATTCAATTTTTTTTTGTCAAATTCCTTAATTCTAATTTAACTTATCATTTGCCAAGCTGCCCCTCACAAATCCAGTGTCCTGAGTTTGAATCCAGTGCCTGGCTTTTACACATATGTAGTTTGCATCAACTCCCTGTGTCTGCATGATTTTTCTTCCGTGTACTCAGGGCTCCTTTACCAATTCCAAAAGTGCTGGTGTGTACAGGAGTGGGCCCTGTAATGAACTGGTGCCCAGTTTCCTGTGTTGACCTCAGTGCTATGTTATGTTTTATATTATTTTTCAATCAACTATTGAGGTATGGTGGTGCAGTTGTTTGTATTGCTATGGTGGTGCAGTCGTTTGTATTGCTGACGCATTGGTCATTGTGGAGTTTGAATATTCTATTAGTATCTGTGATATTTTTTTTTCAAAGCATTAAAGTTTTCCTCCTGTGTTCATTCATTAACAGGTGGCTCTAAATTGGCTGTGTGCAAGTGTAAGGTGTCAGTGAGTATATCCAGGAATTGGTTAACACGCAGTATATTGCTAGTTCTAGTCTTTAGCCCAGAACAGGCTCTGGTCTCTCATGAACTTTAAATAAGCATGATTTGAAAATAGGAAATTGAAAGGAAAACATATGTGGAAATGGGAGAAATGTACAAACAATATACAGAAAGAGTCTGGCCTGATCCTTGCCTATATGGAATTTGCTTGTTCTCCACATGCATTTTCAGTTTAACTTTTCTCAAACTAAAACGTTTGAGTTAGAGGTTGGTTTATAACTTTAAACTGGCCCCTGGTGAGTCAGTTTTGGTGTATGAGTATGTGTACCATGTCCTGGGTTGGTTTCTAACTTGCACCTGAAACTGCCAAAATAGCTGCCAAAGAAAAGCCTTATTTAAGTTTAGTGGGTTTAGGTATTATTTATGAAGATAAGGTGTCTTTTGTGAATTCAGGGTGGTTGCCTTTGCCTAAACGTTCATTTTTTGGAATAAATCATTTACCTTAGTATGTAACATGTGGTAAGTAATCAACCCAGCTTCGGTATTCCGATTTGTTTTTCTCTGGAAAAGAGAAATTGTGGAAGGGGGTTTATACAATAAGACCCAGGTTGAGTGAGGAAAAATATTGTTTACTTTAGATAAAAATTATGGATCCATAAAAGAGATGAAGCCACTTCAAATTATAGATGCTAGTTTCTACTTAAATTGAGTCCTTCAGTACTAGTTTTAATCTTTGTTTGTTTCATGCTTAGTTGCAACCATGAGACTAATGGATTCATGGGTTTTATACAGACTAGTAGTTCTGTGTGAACTGTAATTGCTAATGCATTTTTGTCTGGTTTAAAATATCCAAATTTCCTAATCAGCTAATTTCCAGAGCAAATTGTCTTAAAAGGCATTTTGTACAGCTGACTTTAAGGCCCCCAATATTGATATGTTTGTATATACATATGCATATACACCCTTTCCAAAATGTGGGGCTAAGGTTACTTTAAGGTCTCAAATATATATGTAAAGTGACTGACTCTAACATCCTAAACACAAATTCAGTGATAATGTCATGGCACAAAATCCCATAGTAGTTGCCACTGGGGAGATAAAAACGCATTGAAAACTAGTAAAAAAAGTTGTAATCATATAATCCAGGTACAGATGCTTGTTTTTTGTTGTTGCTTTTTCTTTCTTTTTTTTAATTTTTCATATTAAATACATATTTATTTTCTATTGCTTACATTACGACATAAAAGTGGTCCATGCATGATTAAAACAGAAGTTTGCATTTGTGGCTATGGTGAAATGAATGACTGTTCAGTTCCGTTTTTGAAAGGACTAGCTCTTGTTATACAGATGTCAGTCTTGGTTCTCCATTATTCACCAATGGTATCATTTATTCCATAACATGGATTGCATTTAGAATCTTAATCTTATACATTATGGTGATTGTGAATTCATTATTTTAAGCAGATCAAATAAAAAAAAAATCATAATATGCACATCTTTGAAACTAGTGCTGTGACCCACTGGCCTTGCAAACTGAATTACATTCTCAGCTTTTACTTTTTTTGGTCAGCGGAAAGAAGGAGATGTTTCTGTCATTTGCCTACAGTAACTGCGCATTACTTTTTGCAAGACAGTCATTTCTTTTTACTGCAGAGCCAACTGATGTTAATTAAATACTGTTTTGCAAATAGAAGGGAAAGATTAACTTTTATAACTTCTAGCAAGTTCTCATATCATTTGATGTGTCAGTTATCTAAGGACAAGAACATCATAACACTGAAGGAGATATTTTGTTACATTGTAATCACAGTAGCAAAACACACCATTATTTAATTACCATTTCCTGACATCCCTAGTGCAGGCCTGATGTGCTTTATTGCTTTGTGGTTTTTGGCAAATCATGTTTCCTGAATGTGGGTCAGAACTGTGGAATGTGAGCAACATACCTGCATTCTGAAGAATTCTGGATACTGTGAATTGTGTGCCTTAGAAAACAGTGAGCAGTGCAGATATGCATTCCACACACATGACACTCTGCAATATAGGATCATGTGACTGAAAGAAAAGATCAAACCTTCCTCTCAGCGGTACACATTTGTGGTTTGGCTCTGTCTTTTATGTAAGAAAGATACATGGTTTTTAGTTCTGAAGCTTAATTTTTGGCCTGAGACACATTTTTCTTCTAATAATCAGCTAAATACATCTTTTCATAAAGTAAATAGGTAAAATATTTTAAGTTGATTTATGTATTATTTGTTACTATTATCGAGACTTTTTAAGCCAGCAGTAGTTTTGTGACAGAAGGGTTTCATTAAATCCAAAATTGTTTTTGAGTTATATAACCATAAGTAGGCCTATAACAGTGCAGTTAACTTTGATAAATGCATGATTTTTTATTTTTCAAAATCGGAAACAATTGTAATTTGTACTTTTTAATTCACCTTTGTATGTTTTCACATTATTTCTAATATCTACCATTTTCTTTTTACATTCGACCTTCTTTTACTAATAATAATAATTGGCTGAAACCCTTTAACATAGGAAGCATGGTAGTACAGTGATTAATACTTGTGCCTCACATCTGTATGTTCTGGAGTTTCATTCTGAATTCAGGCCCTGTCTTTGTAGCATTTTCATGTTTTCCCCATGATCATTTAAGTTTCCTTACTTCAAAAATATTTGCCTACAAGGTTATCTGATAATTCTAAATTATCCTGGCTTGACTGGAGTTTATTTGAGCTGCACGAGTATACGCTTTGATGGATTGGTCGATGGACTGTTGTTGCATCTAATGTTGGACTCGTTCTTTCACACTAAGTTACCAGGTGTGGCTGTCAGAACCCATAACACTGCAATTGAAATATGCAGTTCGGAAAATGGATCAAATGACTGTAACAGTGCAGCCTGTAAATTTTGAATATTACCTCTGGCATCTTATGGCTTCAAATGGGGACACAACCAGCTAATGAAATGTTATTCTGTGTATTATTAAGCTTACTATACACATGAAAAGGCAATATTTTTGATTTGGAAAATATTAAAAGATACTTGAAATGAAAAGTCATTATGCTTTATTTCTACTGCTTTGAACATTTACAACAACAAAATAGATTTTATCTGCTTCTAAATACGTAAGCCATCATCCATAATCAGGTATAAAAGAAATAAAAAAATAAATAAATAAAAGAGTAATAACCAGAGTTCAAGAGAAATTTACTATACAAGTAATGCAAACATACATTTTGAATGTATTTTTATAAACGTATTGATATTTAGTTGAAAGTAAAGACATTCTTCCCAGTTGGGCTTTATTTCAACTGTTCCAATATTTGTTATCATGTTAATAAACCTTTCTGTGATTGATTTTGTTTGGTGTGTTGTGTGAATGACAGGGTTCAGTACAAGGTGGATTGATTTCTTAAGACTATTATCACAAGGATATGTTGTAGCTTTTCATGGCACTCAGTTTAACTGGCAGGAAAGTGGATGCTGGATGGCCTCTTTTAAAGCAAAGCATATTCACCCTTTAAGATCTTAGATAACAAAAGTTTGTCTCTTTTACTGGATGATATTTATTCAGTCAGTCAGTGTCCAACACACTATATCCTAACACAGGGTCACGGGGGTCTGCTGAAACCAATCCCAGCCAGTACAGGGTGCAAAGCAGGAAACAAACCCCGGGCAGGGCGCCAGCCCACCCCAGGACACATACACACACATACCCACTCACCAAGGACAATTTAGGATCACCAATGCACCTAACCAGCATGTCTTTGGACTATGGGAGGAAACCGGAGCACCCCGAGGAAACCCACGCAGACACAGAGAGAACATGCAAACTCCATGCAGGAAGGACCCGGGAAGCGAACCCAGATCTCCTTACTGTGAGGCAGCAATGCTACAACTGCGCCACTGCACCACCCCATGATATTTATTATTGTATTTAATTTAGTTTTTTGTTTTAAACACAGCATCACAAAATTATTTTGCCATTTTTTTTGATCTTTCTTTTCTCTAATATCACAAATTATACAAACAGTAAGACTCAATGAGACATACTGTATTTTCAGATGCTTAGTTTCTAATCAAGAATCTTTATCTTCCCAAGGCTGAATATTACTATATGTAAACTTTGTTTATCCGATATACTGTTAACTGGATTTCTTAAAAAAGTAAGATACATGACTTTTTGGGATGAGTCAACATAATGTGCTTATTAAAAGAATATTATTAACAGTTGACAGGACTATTTCATTGCAATACAAAATGTTTTAATTTATTAAACAGTCTAAAGGAAGTGTTTGAAAATTCACTAATGTTACTCTCACATTTTGATTTAGCAAACAGTTGTCTTATTTTTCAGAAGAAATATATTATTTTTAAAATGTAGCTAATACCTTGAAGGCTTATTGTGCAGCATATGTTGTTCACTTTTTTCTTGTGTGAGGGTTCTTTTGAAATTCCATAACAATCTTCTTGTGAAGTATGTTAGTGTCATTTCTCCTGCATGCGACTAGACTGCACAAATTGGAACTTGTATGAAAAGCATGTAGTGTTTGCCTTGTTCTCACATCAGAAGAATTTTTTCTTTTGTGCATTTTATTCGTCTTTTCTAAAGGCTTAAAATGAAATCTTTGTTTCTTTAATAAAGCCTCAGTGTAGGCTTACATTGCTGATCCTCTCAGTAGATGCAATGTAATCCGCTTTAGTAATGCGAATTTTTTAACAATCATCAGTCTTTGCCTTTAACCCTAATATACTAATGTGAACTGCTGAGTAAATAAGTTTTTAAACTGCCAAAAAATGAGTGATGCACATCTAGATGAACAGCTATCAGCCAGTAAAAGAGAATATTATGTTATTTATACTTCATTCATCATTATGAAATCATTTTCATTTATATATATTCATGATCTGTATACAGTGTGTGTGTATATATGTACTGTAAATGTTTGTGAATGTAGATAGTTTGTATATGGTGTACATATAATACATTATCAATACAAGATGAATATGTACTGTAAGCATGATTGAAAAACACTTGTTTGATAAAGAAAATGCTAAAAGCAGCAAAAGGCACGTTATAATGAAGCAAACAGTACGTGCCGCTTACATATGGTTTAGAACTAGGAGTAAGCCTTTGCTGTTGATAGATGATATTTTAAGACAGAGTGTCATAAGATTTGTTATTTGCAATAATATGACTAACATCTTTATTCTTATCAGGAGCAGCAGTCATATTAGGAAAGTGTAGCATTAAGAGCATAATGTATATTATAATCTGAAGCAAAATAAAAAAAAAACTACATGTATGCAGTAGTTCCTGAGTTATTTGCTTTATTGACATCTTTATCTTCAACATCCAGTTTAAGTATAGTATAGTATAGTATAGTATAGTATAGTATAGTATAGTATAAAAAGTTGTATTTACAGGAGTAGCAACAATCAATTTAGTTGACATTTTTATAAATTTCCCAAAGACCTCTGATTGTGTAATTATCCTACTTATAATTCTAGCAGAGTAATTTTTATAATTAAAAGTAGCTTTCTATATTTGTGTTATAACAATATTTGTTTTTATGATGGAAGCCTTAAGTGTTTACCTTATACAATGTGTTTGTAAAAAGTCTAGACATTTATTTATCATTTAACATGTCCTTTAAGATTTTCATTTAAATATCTGTGCATGCTATCGTAAATGATTATTTAAACACAATGTAATATTGTAAAAAAAAAAGTATTTTTTGTGTTAATTATTTTATGAAGATATGAGTTTTGCCTTTGAGTATTGCTTAAACATTAATATAAATGTTTGCTGAAAAAGGAAGAAACAGATCTTAAAGGCATGGCGACAAATCTAAAGCTCCACAGCTGTCTTTAACTAGTTAAGACGTAGCAAAAAGTCAAACTGAGTAACAGCAGGAGCTCAAGTTGATTGTTTGAGAAATAGCTGGAAGCTTTTTAAAGTTATGTTAATAACATGTTTTACCTGAAGAAAAAGGTAATGGGGGAGGAGATAATAACATTGTAATCTGTGAGAGCTAGTGTTTCTTTAATTTTCACTTTCTTCCTTTAGCAGAAAAGGTACTTTTAATTGCCTAATTGAATAAAACTGGGAAAAAAGAATCTCTTTACTCAAAAATCAAAGAGAACAGTAGCAAGAGTTTGCCACTGCTTTGAGCTCAGCACCTGGATAACTAAATTGTCTTTTAACCACAAAACACTACCCTCTTGACATTTTGCTTGTTGAAACAAAACAGAAAGGTACACATTTTGTTAAGTTCAAAAGGTTAACAGTTAAGCAGTTTTAAAGGCCCCTTGTACATTTTGAAAATGTATATTTTCCAATATCCAGTTGAGCATTTTACACATGCTATTACCCTTACAAATTAAAAGGTATTATTATTGATAAATATTTTAGTATGTTCTTAGTTAGAATCACTGAGAAATTGACTATGAATCCAGAATATTCTATAACATTCTAAAGATATATAAAAACAAGTCTTTGGTTTACAGCATTTTTTTTACTATTATGTACCTTTTACATTCACATGTATAATGCATTTTCTATATTATGTATTTTGCAGTTTCTCTAAAATTTCATTCATTTTTTTTAGAAAATGAAATATGTGATTTTAAATCTATATTTTTATGCATTATATATATATATATAGTATGAATATTTTAAATATTAACTTTTCTTATTCATCATACCTTTATTTCAGAAGAGTGCAGCCTGGCTGTTTTTAAGTGTGCCTTGTAATTTCAACAGAAAAACTTTTGCGCTTTAATATGCTAAATATACTTAATAGAATGAATTAAAGAAAAAAAACAAATGTAAGAAGCACAAATATTTAATATACTCATAATATTGCTTTTTGATAATCTTCTTCCTACGAAAGATTCTATGTGAAATTTTATTGGTTTCTTTAAATTCTTGCATTATTCTGATTAAATACAGCACTTTTGATATGAAATCATGTCAGGCTTAGCAAGTTTGTCTGTGAGGTTCCTGATTTTAATTATTGTTCTAAAAATGAATGGTTGTGGGATCTGTTTCTTTCTTCAATACATCATTGTATTTTCTCCAGTACATTTAAGAAGAAGGAAAGCTTAAAGAGAAATAAATGGACTCACAGATATTACATAAAAGTGTATATTGCAAGGACACATTTTGCTGAAACAGCAGTGCTGGTCCATATTGCTTAAATGAGCCATGCAAGCTTAACCTGGTGTACTTAAAAACTTCAAAAGTACTTAACCAGAAAAAGAGATGAGTTTCATTTGTTTGACATATTAATAGTAAAAAAAAAATAAAATTATAAATTCAAGATTTGCTTCTAAATCAAGATTAATACCGTTATATGAATGGAGCTAGTACTTACAGAACCATTTACATTTTTTGTCTGTTTTCCAGGTTATTATAAAAATCCAAAAGAATTCTTGTTTTCTAATAATACTTTCATTATGCAGAAATCAAAAAGTAAATTAAGTAGTATTGGTTGTATATCTTCAGGTTGGTATTGTTGTTAGTTAAATAGCAAACCCATAAATGTGTTTGGTTTCTTTTTATTAATCCCAGGGTTTCCATGAAACCTTGAAAACAGAGAAAACCGTAAAATTAGCAAAATGATTTTCCAGGCAAATAAAACCCCTGGAAATTGAGAATAAAGTCGAATATATTGGAGTACATCTAGGAATTATTGAATCAGTAATATAAAGCTAGTTGTTTTGTGTGCATTTCAGTTGATGCAGCAAAATATTTTGGAAGATTATGTGAGTAAATCTAAAACAATGCATTATGTGTTGACAGGTGGGTGGGAGAGAAGAGTCAATGTGCGTCCTGCATGACTCCACTTAATTAACTTCATGACACTCCTACTTAGAGACATGCCTACTTCCAGTAATGAGGTGATATAGTAACATTACTCAGAAGCTGGTTTATTTCTGTTATGGTATAATACACTGATTAGACAAAGTTTTACTAACTTCTTACAAAGAATATATTTTTCTGTTGTTTGTGAATTAAGATTAAAAAAAATGCATTTTACCGCTCTTTTTCAACAGTAGGATATAACCTTGTAATAGTGTTATTAATATATAATTATACGCTTTTGAGAGTCATTGAATATTTTCCAAGGGTTTTTTGAGGTTAAGCAACATGTATCAGAAGATATGTAAGTTGCTATGTGATAATGAATAGCTATTTTTTGTTTAGTATAGAGCCTCTCCAATACTGTGTATTGTTTTGTGTGAAAGTGCATAGTTTTATATGATAAGCAGATATATTTTCATAGTTACTCATATATTAATTTTTTTTGCTGTAGTAAACATACAGCAGAAACATGGAAGGCATGCCCTCTTAAAGCAAAAGCTTTGCTTTTTCAAATTGGGCGTAGTGTGTGTGCGTTTAATTCTATATAGTCAGTATGTTGCTGTGGTTATCTTAATAGCAAACTCATTGGGCATCTGAATCACAGAGCTCATCCTCTCCAGAACTATTTAACAGTTAATGTTAGCCAAGTTTATATGACAGATATAGGGCTGCAACAAACATTCGAAAACTTAATTTAAGAATAAAATTATTTAGAAGCAAATATTTGGTAACTTGAATAATCTCCAATTATACCCTGGTCATTTTATAGTGGGAGAATATTGTGTTTTTGTTGTCAGCTAGGTTTACACACATATTATATCAGACTTGCACAGATTTGCTACTCATATATTCTCAGAGTGGCATTCAACGTTGTAGGACTGAGGTGGGTGAACATGTACAAGAGAAACACAGAGATAGAGACAGCATCTGTGGAGGAAGAGAAGGAAATAGAGAAAACTCACACACAATGTATTGAGGCAGTAAGAACGGAAAAGTACAGCAGTTGGCAAGGATATTTAACAGTTCAGAAACGATTTAATGTATTACCATTGTTGAACATTAAGGAAAGCAAAAATATAAATTAAGAAAAACACACTAAACTTAAAATTAAAACCTGAGATGTTTGCAGGTTATGTTTGTTACCTAAGAAACCTCACAATATATACTCAGCTGAGCAGGTCTTCTGACCACCCCATAATCCTCTGTAGGGAGCATTTGACATTGATCTAAAAAAAACCTTGTGGTGCAATTGGTAATAAAAAATACAATTCACCTCATTAGACGTTAGCAACAGAATGCATTGTGTTGCCATCCACTGGAGTGAAAAATGCATGCATGTTATTTGTACTTGCCTTACAAAATGGAGTCTAATTTACGATGCACTGCAAAAATTGACAGCTCGGGCCAAGATTTTGTTAACATTTTTACTTAAATTCACATAATTCAATTGAAGACATAAATTGAAAACTTTTTTCTATTAAAGAGTCTTTGAATGGTTTATTCATTTTTAAAAGTTTAAAATCTTTAATTTCTATACTTGTGCAGGATTACTCTCCACAAATTTAACAGTATAGTAAGAGTTAAGTACAGACAGATTTTTTTTAACAAATTACATTTTGTTAAATATTTAGGTTTTGAAGGAAAAGTGTTCTGAAAGTAACATTTCTTTGAAAAGAGCGTAAATTGTCCTGACTTAATTTGCCATAGTCAAATCAATAACTGATTGGCTTTAGAGAACTAGTTTAATATACAGTATATATACTCTATATATGCTTGCATTGCCAAACAAACAACAGACTCTCTGCACTTTATAGATTACTTCTTTTATTATTTATTTTTTCTTAATTTTAGCTCTCTATCATAAGATTCTGAACCTTGAGAATTTTTTAAAAATAATACATATCTTTTTACCATTCTACAGTTTATTGCAAACTCAAGTGAGAAAATAGGCAGAAAAAGGAATTTGTCAAGACATAATTTAAATTTCAATTAAAAACTGCAATTTGCTGTGGATTGACATATACTAATAAATACATATGTATTGGAATAACCAGCCAGTGTAATTATTTTACATTACAGCTTCAAGACTATTTTGAGTCATCAAATGAAACTAAAATGATTATTTATGTGTTTGTATAATAGCATCTTAACTTTTTTCATGCATATGATTCTGTTTAAATAAAGTAAACTGGTAAATTCCTCTTTGTCTTGTTCTTTTGCTTACATCATCTGTGAAAAAGTGGCACTTTCTGAGATGATGTACATTTATAATACCATAACTGCTTCATACAGTAGGTACAGAATAAAGAGTCTTATCCACAGAGTCTTCAGAAATGATTTTAAAATACTGATTAACTTCTCTTCAAATCCATTGATTTTAGCTTTATCTCAAACTGTTCATCATAGCTCACACATAAAGAGTGAATTTTAAAAGGTGCCCACAAATGTAACCAGTTGGTGTGAAATAATTCATCTTGTATTGATATTCTTTCATAGACAGCAGTGCACAAGTAGACATCGAGCAGAAGAGTTTTAAGGTTTTATATTGTAAGACTTGTGAATTTTAAGTTCAAATTTGAAAAAATAACATTTTTATGTGGTGAAAGTGGGAGCTGTGGAAAAAAATATTAAATGTATTAATTCCCAATGGGATCAACAAAGTATCAATACATTTATTTAGAAAAAAAATGAGCAAGGTAAATGAATGTGTTAATGTCTTAAATTTGAAGTATACAGAAAGCTCAACTATTCCATTTAAGAGAGAATTGAGAGAGTAGTTTTTAGTTTTTAAATATTGCATACCAGGTGCAAAACGTTACCAGTTCAATGCCGAGAGCATTTTGTCAGGCAGAGTTCTAACACCTGTGAAGTATGGCAAATGACCATTCCTCAGACTTACATTCCTGTTATATTACTCTGCTGTCACATGACCTGAAATTGCTGTCAACTCCTACTCAACCATCTTAGGATAGGCTGCCTCTTGTCTGTATCCATTTCCTTACTTCCCTTTCCTTTCTATGGTGTCTCACTTATGATATCTGCCTGAAAAGGAGGCAAAACTGGATTGGTAGTGACCCAAGGTCCCAACTGCCTTTCTAAGTGTTTACCTAATGCTCCTAGCTTGCTTTGGAAAAGAAGGCAAAGTGTGCTGTGACATAACCTCACATACAGGTTCTGATGCAAATAGTAGACAGGATATTATTGTTACCATGGAGGCAGCCAGTACAATTGTCAGTGGTGAAATGTCATGGCAGAAAGCCACTAGTCATCTTGTCACTATTTATGGTAGAGCATAATGTTATTTAATTTAGATGAAAATAGATTATACTTGGTTTTCTCCATAACTCACTTCACTTTAAGCAGTTAGTTTTCAATGGTGGTTTATCTTTTCCCCATGGTTGTGGCATATTATGTAGAACTGACATTAACCACTTAATTTACTACAGGCCACTTTATATTAACCCTCTTTTGTTAATGAGACTTGCCAATGGTATTTTGATATAGCAATTATGGATAGGTATCAAGTATCTTAACTTTTTCAAGGTATAAGGTAGGCAACAGATTGTGAAAGCACACACATTTACTCTCTGATATTCTTAGCTAGTTTTTTTCTTATTCCTACCTCAGCTTCTGCTTGTTTTGCCTTTGGAATATAGGAGAGAGACTCTCAGCATTTCTCTGTGAACCCACATAAAATTACTTCTGTTAAACTTTATTTATCATTCACAACATTCAAAAAAGTTTTATTTATTAAAGTTTGTATCTCTGAACATTTGCCGTGGTGGGACCCTTTACCAGTTGCCACTTCTGTGTCTCAATTTGTAAGAGTCCAGGAAAGTAGAAGACTGACATGCTAAAGCTGTTCTTTTTAACTCTTATAAGTCCAAAACAGTATATAATTTTTCTGTTCTTTTATTTAACCTAATACAAGCATTACCATTGTGCTAACAGTTTTGATTAGAATTTATTGTAGCATTGCACTGTTGATGATTGTTGTAACCAATATTTAATTTTGTTAGTCTTGAAAAGAAAACAAATGGTTTTGACGAGGTGATGACTGCACGATTAATGGCTTAAACCAAAGAGCAGTCGAAGGGGCAGACCTTGGTTGTAACAAAAGGTTAAAAAGGCCGGCAAACAAAACCAAATATCAGAATTCATAGTCAAAAATTAAGAAAAAAGGTTCTCTCCATAATAAAATATTACTTTACCTGTTTAACTAAATAGATAGTTTGATGCAACAAGAAAGGGTTCAATTTTCATCCAAAGCTTGAAACACACAGAAGTATAAGCTGCCATCCTAAATAATGTAATGGTGACGATCACATGCCATGCAACAGCACATTTGCTGACAATAATTTGCCATCTATCGTGATGATAAACCTGTTTACAAAATGGCACAGTGGTAATGTCACCAAAGCAATGTTAAATTTATTAAACTACCATAAAATACAATACTTTTGTGTAAATGGTATCAAAAGATAAATAAACATACTGCAAGCCATTTATGACAGTGACCGATTATTGTCTTTATTTGACCTTGTATAATACAGTAATTGACAAGGAATTTGTACAAAAATTATACTTACGATTGTGTTTAAACATATAGGGACATATTTTGGTCATACATAAGTTCTCTTTTGATTATATAAAGCATAACAGAAATTATTACTTTTCTAGGCAAAACATCCACAAGAAATATAAAGTGCAAGTGAATCCAGTATTTTTCTTTAAGTATTATAACACGTTCAGTCAGAGGCATATGGTGCAAGCGTTTAATAATATTTGTAACCAACAGCCTAGATAAAAAACAATAAAGTGCATAAAATAGCTCTATATCTTGTCACATGTGTTAATGTGCCTCTTTTTGGATCAGGTAATAGTATCTTAACACAAAAATGGTGAAATCAGTATATATTGTTACAACCACATAAATGGTGTTAGATTTTGCATGGAAGAGAATGAAGGTCTAAAAAATTTGTAATGAATGCTCTGATCTGTTCAAATCCGGCTCTAGAAAATTTCTTTATTATATACTATAACAGTCATATTGTACTTAATTTAACACATTGAAAAATCCAATCCAAACCATTCCAATGCAAATTACATGTTCAGTAAGCAGATATGTATTTATTTTCTTAAAAATAAAGCAATATATGTTTCACAAAAAACAAGAGGAGGAATTAGAAATTTAGACTGGCGCTCTGCCCGGGGATTTGTTCCTGCCTTGCACCCTGTGTTGGCTGGGATTGGCTCCAGCAGACTCCTGTGACCCTGTGTTAGGATATAGCGGGTTGGATATTGACTGACTGACTGATTGACTATTTACTATTAAAAGAGGAATAGTGATAAGGTTAGTGACTCATTGACCTTCTTGTTTCATTAATGAAATGATTTCCACAATACAGTATGAATGGTTTGCAATGTAGAACCTTTCCCATGAAAAAGATTGAAAAAGATACTTTAATTTGGTTATTTCCAAAGACAAATTGCTGGCAAATAGACAAGTAAAAATTTTGGATGTTTTTATGACAATTTTTCTGATTTGCCAAGCATGGGAATAAACTCTGATTTAATTATCAGGGAGAAAATAAACTTGTGGCATAACAGTTTGATATTGTCTGTGGTAGTAAACATTTTTGTACCTAGCTAGCTATATTAATTTAATTGCTGACAAAAGTTACATACTAGAGACTTCTTGTTTATGTATTGATATTTTTACTCCTAACATAATGCAATTTGTTTACACTTGTAGAAAACGAGCCACTGCAGTTTAAATCATATTTCTCAATCTGGATGCACTTCTGCTCCACCATATTTATGTATGTTTTGCTAATGACCTCTCCTCTTAGTGGTTTTGGCAAGATGGACTTTGGGAACATCTTATAAAAGCAATTTAGAAATCCAAATTAAAATGGTTGGCCTTTTTAAGGAAAAGGGAGTGCTGTTAGTATTTTTCAGCTGTTCCTGAACATTTGCTAATTGTGCAGAGAAGAATGGGTATGGACATCTTCTATGAAGGCACTTTGTTTGGTTTAATTACTTATAAACATATGTAAACACATTGCAATCTTGTATTTTTTATCTTATTTAAAATCATAATCTGTATAAACAGGAGTAAAAGAAATTATTAGCATATTCAATCTTTTCATTCAGTATTAATACCTCATACCATTCTTAAGAGCTTGGTGATGTGCACCAACAGCTGCCACAGAGAATTGTGTCTGCTTCCTCTGCTATCTATGCTGTCTCCTGAGACCATGTTTTGCACTACCATCTGCAGTCACTTGACCTTATTTTATGTAGCAGACAAAATGGCTTGTGGTAGGTGGCTGATCAGATTTATGCCTTCACATGAATCTTCATTAAAATAATTCACTTTTAATTTCCAAACTGTCTTCTGGTCAAAACCAATACATATAAAGTAAGAAATTATATTTTAATGATTATATAATGGAGGAATAAATGAAATAAAACTAACAATTGAAGCAAATATATTGTACATGATATGCTATTTAAAATGCAAGCTCTCTTTGTACATTTTTGTGTTTCTTAAATTACATTGATATTCTAGAGCTTTAGTTTATTATAAAAGATGTGCACAAGAACATTGTTTAAAAACTTCAACATATTCCTTGCCAATTTTAAGTGTTGCCTGCATAATGTAGATGTTAACACCTTAATAACTTCCAAAATAATTTGGTAGATAATGTATCATTTAAATTAAGTAAAGCTTCCCATTTTGCTTAGGTTTCTAATGGAACCTTTCACCTGATAATTAAAGTCTCCTGATACTATAAAAGCATTAAATATCTACTTACAGTATCTGTTAAATATATTCAAAAAATTGCAAAAAATTTTCAAATATAAATATTGCAAGTGTTTAGCTAAAGGGAATTTTGCAAATGGAAATCCTCATAATAATTCAGTTTTAAATAGCAAATGTTAATGGCTGATTTTCTGCAGACCTTACAAGCACTGAAAAAAAAAGATTTTTTGAGGAATTCAGAGGAACATGTAGTGAAGCGTCTCCCTAAATTTAGTAAATATCTGAAAATGCTTTAGTAGTAAATAGTAAATGAGAACAAAAGTAAAGATGTCATGGCAATGGCTGTTCATAATTGTGCAGTATTAAAATGAAAAGTCATCTGCAGTATTTTCAGCAGGGCATGAACCACAAGAATTGATACGTTGATACTGGAAAAAAAACCAAATATAAATAAATGCATTACTTTTACAGTAAATTGTAAATTGCCATTATTTATTGTATACTACTTTATTATACACATACTGCTTGTATTTTATGTATTCATAGCCTACAGTTAACGGAGAATATCAACCCATTATATTCATTTGCCTGTCTACTCGTTTCAGTGTCTTTCATAATGTTGGCTTATAATATCAGTGTGTGGACACTTGTTCAAAACTCCCACTACTAAAGATATGTTTTCTAATTTTTATCTTTAACAGCATATTTATTTCTTTCCAATATTAATCTGTGCCTCTTAATACGCAATTGTAACTAGTCATTATAATATAAATCACATAACATTCATGTTTATATTTAATTAATTTAGTTAAACGCAGTGAGAAAGATACTTTTCAATTTCATTGTTAACATACTGAAATGTGTACAGTTTTGTAATGGGTAAATGATAATTTGCAGGGACAAACACACTATTGTACATTTTCTTAGTTTCATAGTATGTTTTATAAATCAATCAGTTAGGTTTTAATTTATATACTGTAACTTGCTTAATGTTAAGCATTTTCATAAAGCTTTGGAGTAAGTGGGTCTGGGCATGCCATATTTTTTGTACAAGTAAATAAATACTAACATTTTTAATGCAGGTAGAGTATATGCTCAGGTTGGAGCACTAACACATTGTGCATTCATTTCACCCATGACATGGCATTAATGAATATGAGTTTAATTTTACATTACTACCAGATCCCACATCAGGTCTCTCACATTTATATAACCTAGCTTTAGCTGTTGGGAAAGCATTACTCTTTCTTAGTTCTTATCTTTTTTCCCGAAAAAGATAACTTATGATTGTGGGCAACTATAAATTTCTCCTCAATAGCACAACATGGACAGAAAGTTAACACAGCTAAAAATATTTGAGAAAGTATATTATTTTCCTGTGCTGTGTAATTTGCACATTATAGCTTTCATATTGTCAGCTGTATTGCATTTGAAGTTTCAGTATACACTGAATAGTTTCGTCAGGATCTCCCCAGTGAGGCAAGTGGCATCTGCTGAAGGCTGGATAGTGTTTTCTAGTTAATTTATGAATTAAGTTTATTATTATTAATATTTTGATTATGGTTACTTGATTTGTTACTCAACAATTACAATGTTTCTTTTTTACTATGCATGCTGATAAAACTGTAGCCATTATTACATTTTAAATTTGTTTATGTCATAATTATAGTTACTACAAAGTAAATTAGATAGGTCGGCATCAAACCTGTAGAGTAGGTAGGAAATTATTACTTAGAATTCTCAAATGAACATTTATTGACAATAATGATTTAAGTAGAGTTACTAGGAATGACATGCAATAATTAACAGTCCTCCATTGTGTGTCATTTTCTAATACATGAGGATTGTGTTTTGAAGTGAATCTAAAAAAAGTGCATTTGGGCATCATTTATTATCAAGTGCAATTTATTCTCAACTGAGTCACTGAACATTCAAAAGAACATAGCGCATATGCTGATATTGATAATGTAAAGTTAAATGTATATATTGTCTTTGTGAGCAGCTTTATTTACTTTGAACTTCCATGTTTGTTTTCGTGAATAAGGCTTTAAAATGTTCTCAGGCTCATTAGCTAGTGTTTTGCTACTTAATATGATTTTGAATGCTCAACATTTTATAGCTATCGAATTTTCATTTCCATATATTTTTTACTAATACCTGTACTAACATTTAAAACTGGTATTATATGCATGTTTTGCAGAAAACAAAATCTACATCATAAGCCTCTGTATTTACAAAATATTTTAATTTGAGTTTTACCACTGTTTCTCCATTTAAAGGTTAGTATTTAAAGAATATTAATATTGACAAAATTATAGTTGGTCAAATTAAAGCAGGCTAAGAGACGTGTGTTATCTATTTTTCCTCTTGCACTTGTTTGCACTTGAAAGCATAGACACCATATATTTTAAAACTTTTACTTGCAATAGTTACTAAACCCTGTCACAAACATAATGTGACAGAGATTAAAGTCAAAAGTCACTCTTTTTGTTGACCTTACTCCAATAAAGAATATTATAGTACATTTCATTATTGTTTATTGGCTTTTTTTGGCACTTTTCCTCAGTAAATAGCAGCTTCTGCTCCACATTTAAGATGGTTGATGGCTTTAACTTCAGGTATTCTTGAGATCTTTTGTAAGATATTTATCCTGTAAATGTTAAACTGGCTAAAAGAATGTTTTGTTTTGTAAGGACACGTAGGTCTTTGAAATTTTAATCATAGTCATCATTTATCTAGTCAAAAGGTCATCTTGTATGAAATAATTTACTGTATTTTGACCAGATAAAGTATTGTGCCTAAAGCTCTATTGTCTTTGCAATCTTTCAAAAATAGTTTTTCAGCATATTTTACTCTTTGACCTTTTTGAAGGTAATGTCAATAACAGTAAGATGGCATTGGATTTTGTTCCGTTTTGCATTAACTGCTTTGTGAAACCATTTGTACTTGGTTCAGCTGTGAGTTTGTGCTGGCAACAGTGATTTGCAGATAATTATTGTTTTGTGTTTTGGTCACAGCTGTGGTAATTAACAGCCTGAAATGTTTAAAAAATTGTTAGAACAAAGCTGAAAGTAAACATATCTAATATCACTTTTTGAAGGACACTACAGCCCCTTTTTTTATGGAATGTCAAATAAATATGAGCAATGCGTTCCACTGACAAGAGCTGTAGAAACACTTCTAATAAATAGTCTCCGTCTAATTACCTGCTTAAAGTGGATTTACATTGGTAAAACAATTTTTTGATTATTTGAACATACTTCTTCAATGGGCTTGCCGTTTTCCCCTGTTCTCACAAAACTAGAGGGATTTGGGGACTGCCAGTAGCAGGTGTTAAGTTTATATCCTTTCCTTCAGCCTTCTTGCTTCTGGCACCGAAGTAAATTTTGCACTCAGCTGTTCATTTTGTTTTATTATTTTTACTTTGAACAGTGAATGTGTGCAGGATTGCTTCATGAGGTCATTTCTAATAAGGCTCTTAAAAGTTGGCAATATATGGAGGTTTCGCACCCAGAGCATTAGGATAATGACATTGTTTGTCATAACAGCGTACTTTTCATGCCGACATTACTATGGAATTAATCATAGCTAAAAGCAGGCTGCACTTTAAAAGCGTTAAGCATCTGCAAATTGCTTCTTTTCATGTGGAAGAAGGATACTTTCCTTTAAATTACTTTTTTATGTGATTTTCATTTCTTGCCTGTTTTTTGTCTTTACACATTCAGTTCGGTATATTGTTGAAAGAAGTACTTACAAAGTCATTGTTTTTCCTTTATGTAGTTTACTGAAGCTTTTATGATGTCACTGACATCACCAAAAATACCCAGGTTACACAAAAAATTACTGGTCTAGTATAACTTATATGCTGTTCATAACACCATTTAGACGCCTGCTTTTTCAGTTGTGAAAGAAAGTTGTTTGAGTGGTTCAAAATGATAATGACCATCTTGATGTATAGTTAATGCTTTTTAGATTGATATTTTTGTTACTATTGCTGACAAAGACATTCAATACTAATTGTGTAGTAAAAGACCTAAATACTGTTCAGGTTAGGATATCACAGTTAATTGTATAATGTAGTGAAATAGAGTAAGTGGGAGATTTATCACTGGAGGTGGCAAAGTTTAGTTCTTATTTGTATTTCTAGTATTTTGTAGGAGTTTGTTTTATTTCTAGTTTATTTTCAGTCTACTCAGAAAGTTTTAGAAGTGTTTGGTTATGATTGTTGCCTATAAAAAGTGTTGAAATAATCACAACTGATAAGTCATTACACTTTCAACAGTCAGAAACACATGTCTTCATAAAGGAGCGTGCATTAGAACTGAACAAGCACTAGAAGCTAAAATGATCAGGATTGCATGTTGTCATCTCATCATGAAAGTGGTCATATCAAACCTCTTCTTTTGTTTATTCGGCTAAATAGTAGGCTCATCAACTGCGTTGTTCAATAAATAAAGATGCATATGCTGTGGCTACTGATAAGGACCTGGTAATGTGCAAACTTTGACATGAAATGCTTGATGTCTTACAATGATTTGCTTTTGAAACAACAGCCAAGGGATGATTATTAGGAATTTGTCTCTCTTGTGTCTCGGCGTACACAAAGGCAGTGAGTCATTTTGAGCTCCAGGTCTGACACATCATTCCAGGTGGATCGAAAAAGGAAATTATTCCCTTTTATTGATCTGTTCAGATGACTGCTTGTGATTTCAAGATTATCACAGATTTTGCTTTGTCTGTCAGTCTTGTTTTTGTCAGTAGTGGAATGAAGAACCATCCGAGCTCCTCTCAATGACATTGAATTTTTATCAGTTCTTAAGACTTACCCAAACCAGGCTGTTGCCAGTAATGCATATGCATATTTTCAAGGCAACTCTGGTTTTTGTCTGACAAAACTAGAAACAAGATTGGATTCACAGGCCTAGAAAGTGCAATAATTTCTGGTTATAGTGGAAAAAGTGGCATATCTGGGGTTGTATTGCTTATTGGGAAAAAGCTGTAAATAGTATTTGAATAACATGGTAGACCAAGGGAGCTACAATTCTATCATGCTACTATCTATCATGTATTCATGATTTACCATGTTGCCTTGGTGAAAATCTTAGAGCAAACCAACTTTCAGGCCTTTTTTTCCAAAATCACTTGGACTCACCTAGAAGCAAAGTCTGAAACTAGGTACCTACCATTTTTCCTGCTATACAAAGGACTCATATTGGATAATGTTAATGTATTGCCTTCGCAAAGTTTGGTTCAAGAAGTTGAGTCAGTCTTAGAAAACTAAACTGTTTTATTTTCTATTAAGGTTTAAATGTTTTTGCACTGTTGCTGTTTCTGAGGTGTGTGTTTGTGTATATGTGGGTGTATTTGGGCTTGCATTAGGTGCTAGACATGAAAGACGTTATTTTTAAAGAACCATTTTTTTTTTTATAATGTGTGTGTGCCCACTGTTAAATACATATGCATACAAAATCCATACCCTACAAAGGCTTGTTAAACAAAAAATGAATTTTGAAAGTATTAAAAAATAAAAAATCATTGTGAAATGTGTTCATTATTGAATTTCTCAGATGCTGTAATGTCAGGCCCAAAAGCAAGTTTATTTTTCCCCCAACTTGCAGTTCAACAGGTCAATCCTTTAGAATCCCATAATATTTATGATCATATAATACCAAGTTTAGAATGCATTTTCTCCCCATGAATATATGGGCATTTTCCAGGTTACTGCGGTATGCTCACATATCCCAGAGACATACTGTATTTGCTAGATTAACTGGCAAGTCTAAACTGGCCCAGTGTGAGTGATTGCAAGTGTGAGCATGTGTGTACATTGTGGTGAAGTGGCATCCCATTTAGAGCAGGCTATATATAGGAATAAATTGCTTAAGGAAATGAATGGATTAACAAATGATTGTAATAGCTAGTGTAATGCTATAATAACTTAGATGTTTTATTTTACTTCTTACTCTAAATCTGTGGGTGTAAGGATATTAATGCATAACTAAGGCACATTTAGAGAAACACAGGTGACTACTGCTTCTTGAGGCTGCTGTGTACAGTAGTTGGAAAACTGAATAAAACGCATCTGTTCATGGCTAAACAATATACTCCTCTACCAGTGAGTGCCATTTTCCATTCTTTCTAATATGTATACACAAAAACTACTCAGCATTTTAGTTGTATTGTTAACTCAATAGATTATTTTCTTTAAAACAAACACCTGTACCTAAAGCATTTTTTTTCATCCACACTTACAGTAAGTTAGTCTTTTTTTCTGTCCAATGTATCACGGTTGCCCATGTATTGATTATTTTTATTGATTATACTATGTTTTGTTTTTTGAAGTTGTAATGTTGGGTCACACACTACTTAGCATAAAATTGGATGTCACAGACCATTTTGTCTTTCCTGGTCCTTTGTGACTTTATCCACTTCAGCTTGTATACTTGACTTTGGCAAATGAGGTATATATTTTCACATGCATATCTTCATGGGAATTTTTCAGGGCATTCCTGAGTTGCCAAGTAATATCCTGTTTTATGCAAAAAATGGAGCAAAACACTAGGAGAATGTTTAAATCAACATTCTTCATCCTAAATCTTCAAGAGAAATATACATGAGTACCCACCTCCTTTTTTCCACAAAAATGTTGAATAATTGCTACTTAGTACAACACATGGATATAAGGGAAGTTTTCAGTCTTATTATTAAATATCACAGTTCTGTGTGAATTAACAAAAACATGAAATATAGTATCTATGTAACATTGTGCTCATAACAATTTTTTAATAGTTAAACCTAAAAAATGTTTGACATGTCAATACTGCAAGGCCATATTTCCTCTGTTTTCTGAAGCTTTAAAATCTACACAGAGTCCATTGCTAATCATACCTGCATATGTTCAGTCATATAGGAACAATTTAGAGTAAGTAATTAGTCCTGTTGGGTGGTTGGTTTCAGCCCGAGGAAACACACACAGACACATGCATACTCAACATACACAGTGACAGCATGTTCCACCTTGCCACCACAGATAGTATTTGTGTAATAAAATAAAGTATGTTACAGTTGTAACTAGTACTTTTCTTGCCAAACAGAATGTTCATTCCTCCATTTCATGTCACATCATACTTCTTGTTGCCTGAAAATGTAGGCTTTGATGTGAGGGCACATTCTTAAAAGTAGCGGTTCTTTAATGACACTTTACATTAAAGGATTGTGTGGTTCCTTATAGAACCTTTGCTTGACAAAGAACCATTTCATTCTGGGAAAGGTTCTTTGCATGTTAAATTAATTTCTTTGACTTTTAACAGGTTTTTAATATGTGGATAAAACAGAAATGTTTAATGTATACTAGGCAACTTAGCAAGATACTAACGGATGAAGAAGACTTGAAATTAGGATGTTAGGAGTCCTTTTAAAATTATAAATCATTGGTATTTTACAAATCTGCTATTATCTACTCATGGTCATTTATGGAGCCAGTTATTTTTCTAAATATCTAAAGGATCTTTCTACATCATTCATGTGGATGGTTCTTTTGGGAGCCACAAGTGGTTCCCCTTTGGCATCCTTCTGTAGAACAATTTTTACATTGTTATTTTTAAAAGTGAAGATGATTTTTTCTTGCAACTTGTAACAGTTAAGCAGGCATTTGACTGTTTTTCTTATGTTTGTTATTTTGTGTTTGTGCAGCAGCCCTTTAACTGATTTAACTGTAGTAGTTTTTAACGGCATTGTATACTACAGTATATTAATGTTTTTTGTTCCATGATTTACTGCAGTTTGCCATGATCCAAAGCATCCATGATTGTAAGACAATGAGAAACCAATTCAGTCTGTCAGTCTATTGACTATGAGCATGCCACTTATTTTAGGTTCCTCTGATCATTTGTGTGATGAAGGAATCCTTGATTTTTGTCTCTTTTATTTTTCAGTGATGTCTGCAAGTACATGATTTAACACCTTGCTATTAATAAAATATGGGTGCACAGGCTACAGCATTGGGTTTGCATTTTTAAAAATAATTAAGCCACAGAAAGGCAATATAATATTCACTCAAAAAATGCTTAAAATCCACAATTTATTGAAATATGTTTTAATAATGAAGACTGCATTTTGCCTTATTTTTATACATTTAGACATTATGTACAACTGGGGTATTTTTATTTGAAAAACTAACAGATATACAGTAGTTTAAAAAGTTTTAATGTTGTATTGTGATAAAGATCAAAGACAGCATAACTGCTTACTTTCTTTTTTGTTTGCCATCTGCATGCAATTAGCAGCTTCTTTTTAAGATCATTTTTAAATTGTGTCAAGAGTGGATATGCAAAGCAAATATAGAACTGATGGTTCTTCAGGATGATGTGTTACTCACAAGGTGGTGTTTATTGTCTTAGTTTTCTTCCCTCTTTTTACCTAGGATTAGTACACTTTATTGTCTTCACAAAGACATGTCTTGTGTACTAAAGTTTGTTCAAAAGTTACATAGCTACTGAGCATGCTATAAAAGAACATGTTGCCACATTTAAAAAAGTGAGTTGCATCAGTGGGCTAGAGGAGAAGTGTTATTAGGTGATTGTATACATTTTAAGCATTCCCTTGCAGATTGTAATCTACTTTATTGTATTGTTCAGCCTCCACAGGTCTGTGAATAACTAGAAAGTAATTCCCGCATCCAGACAAGAACTTGTAAATTAAACTGAATGTTTTTTTATAATACATTTAAAGCCTTTATTTTGATTATTGGCTTAATCAAGTAAATAATTTGAGGTGCTATCAAGAACTAAAGTACCCAAGAAATTATTACTCCTTTGTTTTTATTGTTTTTCTTACTGTTTTTAAGCAGCTGGTTATCCCAACAAATGCATTCTCGTTTACATAAGAGCAGACAAGTTAAGAAAAGTAAAGAGGGTATTTTGACAAGAGTTTCTTTCATGTTTTTTCTCTAACAATTGTTTTATCTAAAATTACTGATCTTTAGAACTAGGACAGTATCAACTATTTTCAAAAATCATTTTTAAATAACAATATTTGAACTGAGTTAAATTAAAGGTGCAATGGCTCTGTGAAAAAAGTTTAAACAATTCACAAAATTTGAGGTGCGTACAAAGCAATAAAAGTAACCATAAAATGTGAATAAAATAATTTGCTTTTTGTTGAATTAGTTAAGGGTGGTGTGTTTTCTGTGCAGAGTCTGCATGTTACCTCTGTATTCAGGTAGGGTCTATCAGTAGCAGACTGGTACTCCTTGTTGAGCTGGCTTTGCATCTTTTGGCAGCCTGTGGCAAAGAATTGGATTACAGGGTATTACAGGGTATGACTATAGATATGCGAATTACTATAAAAAAAAGCATATTTAACCTCCAAATGTCAGTTTATGCCAGCATTTCAGCCAGGAATATCTCCACATTTTAAAGTTGTTTTGTTTTGTATTCAAGTTCCAATTGCCATCACAATTTATTTGTGACGTTCTTCATAAGAACATTACCAGCAGGTTTAAAATAAGCATACAATGATTACTTTGAAAGTATTTTGCTTAGGTTCCTACCCTAATTGCTGTTAGGTATTGATATTTGGTTTATTGTGAAGGAATCTGTGTGGTAAACTGGCAACAAATATAGCACTGCATATGGAAGTTAAATATTGCTATTTTTAAAATTAAACTTCTAACTTGATGATTTCACACAAGGGCAGGAGTGCTATTGTTAAAGAGCCTTCACATGTTTAAAAAATTGTGCAAATCAGGAAAATCCAGATTTCAATAAAGCTTCACTTGCAATATTAAAATGGGCAGAAATGCTGTTCATACATATTAAACATTCATTTTTTACTGGGTTCTTGTTAGCAGAATATTAATTCAAATTTAGTGTTTTAACAAAAATGCTTTGTCAAGGTGTTTCTCTTTAATACAAATGTTTCTTAATAGCAGAAATAATGCAAGGTAATAGTCACATTATAGCATCTGTGAATTTGCCTCTTTGTACTGGCATTTCATGTACCTTTCTGAAATTTTTACCATAAGATAGTCTGAAGAGCTTTTAGCCACTCGTTTACCAAGAGCTGATAGGGACTAAATATTTTTTTTTCAAATACAATATGGACTTTTTCTGCAGCATTTTGTACTTTTGATGAAAAAAAAATGAATCCATCCATTTATCCATCTTTGCTTTTTCAGACTTTGTTAACAGAGTTTAAGATTCACAGGAGACAAGGGCCATCCTGGCAGCATTAGGTACAGGCTGGGATCACTGGCTAGGACACCAGCCCATCACATTGCACACTCATACACACATATTTTAAAATGTTTTCTCAGCTCAGAAGTATTTTCATAAAATTTAAAATGTGTTTTGATACACGCTTTTTAAAAAGATTAGTGGGACTTTCCCTCTTTTTCCTAACATATTTAATCCAAAATAGAATATGACTGATGCAAAATATGAAGTATCCCTCCAGACTGAAAATCAAAAGCATTAATTAATTTGAAAGGCATTTATGTAATTGCTTATTATTACTCTTTCTTTTTTGACTTCAAGAATAACACTAATCTAAAGGTTTTGAGTTACTTAAATAGAAGAGTGATATCAGAAAGATAAAAAAGATAAAAGATAAAAAGGATGAAATTTAAATTAAATTTATAATGAAAGGTATCCAGAAATGAATGAAAAGGGCATTTATAGCTGTACAAAAATAACACACAAATCCTCTAAATGCCGTGGATATCTGAAAAGTAAAATGTCTGCAGTAACTGAAGCAGCAAATTATTTTTAAATTACTCTTATTATGATAAATAATACATTATGACAGAATAATCACAACACACTTGGCTAGCAATTGCAAGGATATGAAATCCTCACTCCAAACGCTGAACACAGACTGCTATATTATGTTCAAGACCTATTGTCTTTCCAAACAGGTGGTTTTACAGATTCATTTTAAATAGTCTGCTCAGTGAATTCTGTCATCAACTGCCCAGGGAGGTAAAATTGCGTTCTCTTGTTAGTTTTTCCCTGGAGTGGTTTTCATGCTGTAGAAGAATGAGAGGAGTCTATAGGAATCTGGCTAAAAGAGAGAGAGAGAGAGAAAAAAAAAAACTTTTGTTTTTTACTTTAAACCTGTCTCCTTCTGTTCCTGAAGACAATGTGGCTGTCACTAATGGGAGATCTGATTTCTGAAAAAGCAGTAATACTGTACATAAATCTCAAAAATATTTATTGTTTAAATGACAACAGTTACCTACATAATTTATTACTGAGACATTATCTGTATGTAATTCCTTTGTAAAAGAGTCATCTGCAGAATATGCTGTATATTATTTAATTAGATATTAATTTTTCTTTCTTTTCTAAGAAAAATGGAGTCAGGACGATGTAACAGCTGGTATGCATACAATTTTTATAGTTTCTGCATTTCATATAAGTAAATGAAATAAATACATGCATACATACATACTGTAAATAAATAATTAGTAATGGGCTTAATTATATTGTGTTCTGGTCATCATTTAGGCAAAGAAAAAGCTCATTTTTTGCATAATGAATCGAAATGTCAATATTACAAGCATAGTTTAGATAAAAATGGTTCAGAGATAACAAAAGATAGCATGGTAGCTGAACCTAAAACAACACTGTGGCTGCTGAAGCTTGCAGTCACCTTTAAACACTTTCACACATTGAATTGACATTTTAAACCATGAAGGGTCTTGCAGACATCAATCGCTGGCAGTAATGTTTGGAATGTAAGACATTTTAACTAGTGTAGAAGATGTTTCCCTCATGACAGAGGCTTTCTATTACTTGAAAGTCATGGTTTTTGCTATTTGAAAAAAAAAGAGGAGGCAGAAACACTTTTCACATGTCATCACGTTGTAGTTAAGCTCACTACTCAGCAGAGCCTACCCATTTGTCTGATCAACTAGAACACATCCGAATCATATTACGAGAACATTTTTATTCCTCTTCAGCATTTGCTAAGTGTGAGTGAAAGAGATGTGCTGGAAGTTATTTGATGTTATGCATTGAAATTATTTTGTACTGGAAATCAGGATTGAGATATTTAACAAGGGAAAAAAATGATTTTATCATATATGGAAGAAATGTAGAAAGCTCAAGTACTCATGGTCAGATGCACATTTATTTTGTGCTTGTTACTTTTCTTTTTTAAAAATAAAGTAGTATTTTTTTTTTCTTCACATTTGCCTTGCAAGTATTGTACTTTGTGGTCAATGAGCCCGCATCAGGAAATCTTTTTTCACCCTCTAGACAATTTTGACATTTGAGCAAGACTTGTAGGATTAAAGGTGCTCTGGTGAGCACTCACTGTACGCTCTCCTCATAACCTGACAACCCTTATCAGGGACTGGAGACTGATTGAATGCCCAGGGCACATTAAACATATACGACAGGCACAGTCATGTGTGTGACCCAAGAAGCTTTTTGTAACTTCTAATTGCTTAGGAGATTTTCATTCTGGCTTTCAGCAGTCAGAAACAACTAAGTTGGAACAGCTACAGTAAGAAGATATTACATTTCACAATGTCTGTTTTTGAAAGGATTATTAGTTAATCTAGCAGAATTAAATAAATATAGCTTGGAATATTTACAAGTTTGTATACTATGTTCACACAACAAGGATATTAACAATTGCTGGTGATTATTAATTTTTTATTTATTTATTGTCTGACGGAGAAGTTAGTCTTTTTAACACCTTCAATATTTTATTTTTATTATTGAAATTTGCAACTCATCATTGAGGTTACTATACTTTCTTTGCAAACATAAAAGGTCTATTAGCACTGACACTAGGTGTATAATGGATTTTTTAGGCATTTTATTAGCAACTTCACAAGAACATAATATATATACCTAATGACAGGTGTGACTCTTAATCTGATGCAATAGCATTTCTTGTGGAAAAGTGCCTATTAAATCATTTTTTTGAAGACCTCTCCCATCCTACCACACTAAAAAGGACAAACAAGACAATGCGACCAGGCAATGAAAACTGATCAGGGACAAGTGGATTGGTTTCACTGTAAAGCAAGTGATTTAGGCAATTTGTGCCCTTTAACAGCTTTCTCAACTTACCTGCACATGACACATATCTATTTCGGTTGTGTTTCATCCTTGTTTTATGTCATGTTTAAGTCCCCCTTTGTCATTATTTTTGCAAGGAACTGAATCACACTGCCTATTATTAGTGTCAGGTTATTACTGATAGCGTCAACAAAGGTTATTAGATAAACTATATTTAAATTTAGTTATGTGTAATTTTAAACCTTTCAGCTGGATAGATCAATATTTTAAATGGGTCTGTATTGACTGACTTTTTAACACTACAAGTAGTACTTATTCCTAAGTTTCTAAAATGTTTTTTCACTTACAAGTCACAGAATCATACAAAAGGCTGGAGCTATCCATAGACATGTCACTAATTTCATTGCCCAGAGCCTACCCGGCCAGCATTGGATGTAAGAATTAATTCAGCATGGTTTTGTTGTCCATTATAGAACACAATTACAGTCCAACTCACATTTGCCAGTGTTAATTTTGAGTTGCCAGTCAAATTAACATGTTTGTCTTTGGAATGTGAGCGGAAAACTGGAGTATCTGGTACTGGATAGACGCATGGTAAGATCAGGGTTAAACTTAGAATCCTATAGCTGTGAGTCAGCAGTGTTTGCCACTGTGGTAGTATACCAAATTATCTGACTTTTAGAAAAAAATGACATTCTAATTATTTCTCTAGGCTATCTTCAAACAAAACTGAAATTCAAAAATATTGATAATAGAATGGGTTCCCTAAACATGATTCCAAAGGTGAAACGATATTGCTCCATAAAAATTCCTATAGAATGATGCATCATACTGACAATTGAAGGATGCTAGCACCACTGTGCTACTCAAGTTGGTAAAAACTGATGGATTTTTGGGCTTTAAATGTTGGTTGTTCATTAAATATTTGCAAACAAATATCAATAAATAGGTTGTTTTTTAAAAGTAATATACAAATGTATACCTTATAAGAAAATGATATTTTAGGTTAATTTGATTTAAGTTCTGTTTTTTTTTTAATTTATACTACAGTGGCCTGACTTTATTGTAGATGGTTAAAAGTGGAGTATTTAAATTTTTAATTCTCAGGTTTAAGTATGCTAGGTTGGTCATATCATTCATGTGCTGTAGTTTTGTTTAATCCGTCACGTTCATTTCTTTTCTTTCTACAGCTAAGTAGAGAGGTATAAATTTCAGAATAAAATAAATTGAAATTAAAGTTTAGTCCTTTTGAATGGGAGATGGTAGGTTTTGGATTTGTTTTAATTTAGTGTACCACAATTAAGTTTAACTATTATTACTGAACTAATTTTTTTAAAAGACAATCAGTTAATTATCAAACAATATAAAAAAATGATTTGTGATGCTACAGAGCATATTGTAATGAAACATGGAATCCAAGAGGCTCTTGCTGACCTCTCTAATTTTTTGCCTGAAATTGTTGATACAGGTAGTCGTTAACTTATGGCCGCGATCAGGTTCTGACAGACCGGTCATAAGTAGATCCAGACTTAAGACAGACCAGTATGTGTATTCAAATCTGACCTCATGAATAGTACTGTATAGTAAGTCCTTAAGTCATATTGTTTGTTTTATATCCTTTTTCATCATCATTCTTAATGCATTGTGTAACAGCTTCACAAATTCTTTCTTTGTCTGTGTCATGTGTTCGCCTCTTCCAGTGTTCATTGTCTTAAATGCAAGAGGAAAAATTGTACTGACAGTTTATACCAAGTGACACATCCTGAGTCACAACACAGAAGCTTTGGAGGTTAACCTGATTTAAAGCCAGACCACAGCAGTACAGTGCGTGTGGTGAGAGAGGAAGGTTAGGAGCACATGCTGATACAGCGCATTGCCACACCCACCACACACCAAACCAACTCAGGACCCGAGTGCAGCCATGCAACGGGTGACACCTCAGCTGAGATGGAGTGGAATAGTGTGAGGTTTTTTATGGTGGTGGGAGTGCCAATTCTGGAGGGCCTACATGCAGTTAGGGATGCAGAATAACATCATACCCAGGATGGAGCAATTGCAGGTTTAGGGCCTTGCTTAAGGGCCCAACAGAGCGGAGTCCCTTTTGGCATTTACGGGATTCAAACCAGCAACCTTACAATTGCCAGTGCAGATCCCTAGCCTCAGAGCCACCACTCCATGTAGTGAACACCAGTTAAAATGAAATAACTTAAAGTCACATGCGATCTCATTCACTTTCTTTCCTCCCTCATACTTCTAAATCACCTTCATTTTTGTGTTGAGATCAATTGCCTTTTTTCTGTAATTTTAAGACAAATGTAACTGAACATAGTTGAAACTGCTGCATATAGTAAACTGAGATTGAGATCAATGAGTCACATAATATGGAGCTGTTATGGAGAAAACTATCATTTGCCTGTGAGGCGCGGTAGCTGTTGTAAGTCGAATGGTCTTAAGACACATAGGTTGTAAGTCGATGACTAACTGTATATTGTTAATCCTACAAGCTAACAGAAAGTAAAATAATATTGTACATTTTTAACCACCTCTAAAATGAACTATTTCATAAGTAGACAAGATGATGTTTGGCATCCCATACAGAACTGACTCCTACTTTTAATTTTATTTTAGAAGAATTGTCCATTTTTTTGATGTTAAAGTTAATACATATACTGGCAGAGGCAAACTCCTTGGCTTTTAAATTTTGTTTTCTGTCTTAGTGGAAATGCTTGACACACTGTGTACTGCAGAAGCATATATCTTAATTAATTATTTTGAATCAAATATGAATTAATCAAGGCAGTGACAGATTACCATAGTTTCAGACCTAAAAGGCAACCATGAAAGGAAAAAGAGAGTTTCTTGACAAGATCAAAAGCAGATGTGCCATCCAACTATATAACAGATGTAGGCTTGCCATTGAGTTTTAAATTGCTTATTGAACTTTTTTAAAGTTTCAGCTATAAACTAAATGTTTTGAGTCTGACCTATTAAGAGTAACACACCAGTAAAATCAAAACAAGTTTATTTTTAACATAATCCCCATGACCATAATTAGTTTTGTTGCAACACTCACAAAGCTTTTTAGTGCCACTTGAATAAAACATTTTGTCTTGCTTGTGCAACCACACTTCTGTAGCTCTTTTAAAGTCTTAATCATTGACATAGTATGTCCCATGAGGGAAGCTCTTTAGATTGGGAAACAGGTGGTAGTCATAGAGGGTCTGGAGAATAGTGTGTGACATCTTCCTCAAACTCAAAGTTTCACTGAGCAGCCTTTTTGCTCCCTGCACAGTGTGAGTGAGGGCATTATTGTGGAAGTAGATATTGGAGGGGGTGTTGGGGGCTTTCCTCTGTGCTTTTCCCTTATTGGCTGCCTCAAATACCAAAGCAAATCAGTGCATTATTGAGCAGTTTTTATAGATTACACTCTCAAAATTGTAAAATTCTTTGCACCTGATTGTGCCAGCACTGGCTTTGTCTTTGGTGTTGGCGAATCATCACGCTCCTATTGTTCTGATTTTTTTCTGTGGTCTGGGTTATAGCTATCTATCCAAGTTTCATCCACACTTGCAAAATGTTGTTCAATTTCTTCCAATCTTAATTCATTATCTTGTATTTCTCCTTGGAGCATTAAATGCATTGATTCTTTCAGGAGTTAACATTCTGGAAACCCAAAATACATACAGCTTATTCATTTTTAATTATTCTTGAAGAATGGAATTAACTGGCTCATAACTAACACCTATAATGTCTTCTGTCTCACATACTGTCAATCTTCAATTATCCATTATATGATGGTGGCATTTTCTTTCTGCTATTGATGTCAACAGATTTCCTGACTTTGTATTATTTTTGAGAGGTGTACTGCTAAGATGGGATTCTGCAGCTGATCTTTTAATTGTGGCATATGAATAGGACTGGTCATGGTACAGGTTGACTAATTAATAATAAGCCTGTGAAGGCATATTGGTCTCTAGTATTAAAAATGTAATAATAACAAAATATTTGTGTGGTTTTCAGCATCTGTGCTGACTTGGTTCTGAAACAAAAACATACACTGTAAAACCTCAAATACTAGAAACATATGATTTACATATTATGGTGCATGGCAGGCCTCTTACAAAATCAGCACATTAGCACTGTTCTTCAAAATTCAGGCTCAAAAACTTCTGATCGCAATTTTGTATTGTTGTTTATCTTTCAATAATAACATTTTTTGGACATCTTTTTGAAAAAGTAATACTACATTTGAAATTCTTGAAGTTGTTACTATAGATATATTTTTTCAGTTGTTAAAATCCAAGAAACTTTTTCTAATTAATGCCAGTCACATTTCATTTTTTTATTACAGTATATAATAATACGCTTGACTCCCAAATAATCACTGAAAATGTAAAATTACTATAGGCTATAGGAATTGGAATGAAATGTTTTGTAAAGTAAAATATAAGGGGTGACCTAAAAGTACCAGACTCCTAAAAGAAAGTGGTATCCTATTATTACGTAACTAGACAAAGATAAGACATTTTTTTTTTTTTAAATAAAAGTGAATTACAAATTTCTAGCATTTGTTGCTTATTGTATAGTGTATTGTGTAGTCAATCTGGATGCCAAAACTACAAATTTGTCAGGGGTGCACTGAGTCTTTTGCCTTTAGTTGTTCCGTTATCTTGTATATTGTATCAGAATGACCCTTGGTCAATCTTTTTGCTTTTCCATATCTGTATCTATTGCTAAGCAATACCTATTTGCTGCAGTCATATAATGTTGACAATTTGAAATAAAGCTGAGAGACTCACCGGTGACCTTTACTTCAGCATTGTGTATTATAAGCTATGTGATAGCCTTTTCCTTAGCTTCTTCAGGTAAGTTCTTTTTTGATCTTTGGTGTCTTGACCTTTGTGTTGGTTTCTTTTTTGATTTAGTCTAGTGTGTGTCTTACTGGTGTTTCTTTTAATAGATAAGGTTCAAAACTTGTTAATCAGCTCTTTTATGCTTTAGTGTTTTATTACAAAACTTGCCTAACCCAATAGGTTTATTGGTGTTTCTAAGCAGGACTATGTGAGTAAATGTTGATGTGTACATGAGTGTGCCCTGTGAGTTAACTCCATCCAGAATGGGGATTTTCCTTGTGCCCAGTGTTATGTGATTTACTCTGACTATTCATGATATGGGTACAAGAACTTGATAGGCGGTTTAAAAAATTGATATTTAAAAAGAATAATAATAATAGGCACATAGTTTAAAGTAAAATCTTCCTCTACCTCAGAAGGGAACATCTATCGAAATTGAGTATGACATTGAAGCAACACTAAAATAATATGAATATGCACTTATTTGTCAGATTATATATGTTCTGTAATGTTGCAAAGAACAGCTGTCTCACTTGTCATACACAATCATTACATATTGAAACAGTACAAAGAAGTTAACGTATTTGAAAAGTAGTGAGTTATGTCATCACATTAGAAAAGCTTAGCTTCCAGAGTTACCTGAAAATTCACTTGGCTGCAACAGGCAAAGATACTCATTTTTCGATTTTGTATGAAGTTTCCGTAGTTGTAATTTCAATTCCAGGAGAGGTCTTATCTGTGAAACGTCTAGTGCAATCCTATTACAGCAAACTATGTTAGGGGTTTTACATCCTATTGAATTAGATGTTTAACTTTCTTATTAGATTAGAGGTTTATTTTCTTATAAGATTGACAGAGTACATGCTAAACACTATTTTTTATAACAGGGGCCTAGTGGAATTTTTTTTATCATTTGCTTATTTACCTTTACCTTACAACTCTATAAACTTGTATATTATTCTAAATCATTTTTATAAGATGCCTAAATTTAATTTGTAGGTGCATGTTAGAGTTCCTTTTGGCATTTACAGGATTTGAACCAGCAACCTTCCGATTGCCAGTACAGATCCCTAGCCTCAGAGCCACCACTCCGCCTTAGGCCTCTGCCTAAAGTTCCAGAGTAGTACTTTAAATTAGCAACTCTACCATAGATGCTTCAGAGTCGTTCTAGGGTAGGCATTTAGAAAGTTCAGTGTTCTGAAGAAAGGCACATAATTGCCTTTAAGTTCATAAATGTGACTTTTGTTGCTCTTAAGTGTATTTGCAATTTGTGCATTTTTTGATTTTCTTCTTTAGCAGCATTGTACTATGAATGAATGTATTTCTCCTCATCACAGTTCTAAATATAACCATAACTATATATACATGCAGCTGTAGCCTGGAGTGATATAATTATTTTAACTTAGAAACTTTATGGAATTTGATCCCATGAAGAAGTTTATTAGATAAGTACTGGTTGTATACTGTATTGATCTTGCTTCAGTAATGAAGCAGTCATTTCTATTTACCAGTCATTCCCATTGAGTTGCAGCATGCTGACTGTGGAATAAGAAATCTATTAAGTGAAACGAGAACAAGATATTGAATAAATGTCATAGTTGTCTTCTCTTTTCTTTTCATTACAGTAGAAAGCTTTGCTTGCTTAATTAGCTGTCCAGAATAAATATTTTCTATAATGCTATATAATGCCCGTTTTTAAGTGAGCAGATTTATAGTTCATTTAAAGCATTCAGGTAATATATTATTTAAAGATACTCTAAGCATATTATAGTATTTTTGCAAGTTAAAAATAATAATATTTAAGCTGTTAAAAAGATAATAATGTGTAAAGAGGTGCAAAGAATAAGGATGCAACCAAGGTGTGAAATGGCAGAGCAAAGTTCCAAGTAAGAACTTTTTTTTAAAAGACAATGTTCTTACTTGTAAACAGAAAGTAGTTTGGCAATGCTGGTAGACTGTAAGGCATGGTGCCCCTTAAGGGTTAAAGGCAATAGCACAACTTCATGAGAGAAAGACTTCACTGCACAGAAAACATGTAACTGTTCCACATAATGTTAGAAATAAGGCTACCAATTAAGAAGTTTCAATATCTCCTTTGGTTAAGATGGAAGCAAGGAGTTCCTTTTTGTAAGTTAAGGGATTAAATTGCCACCTTACAACTGAGAATGATACTGTGGAGATTGGCAAAGGACCTCCCAACCAGAAGAAGACAAACCATCTCAGCTAGAAATGGATAAGACCACTCTGCTTCTTTAAGTTAGTTTGCAGTTGATGAGCGGCCATTAAAGACCAGGCCATTTAAAGGTTACTGAAGGTTAGCGATGCTCCTGAAGTCTAAGGACTCAGAGGAGAATTAGTGGTAAAAGCTAACTGGTGAGGTGACGATGTCAGGAAAGAGAGACAGTAAGACAAATGAACATAGAAAGTGACAAAACAGATTGCTTTTGGTTGTACTTGTTAAAGCAAAAAAACAAAGTGAATAAACTACCCAAGTATGCAGACATGTGTGCAGAATTCAATTTGTCTCAAGACCAAAACTGAGAAAAATACCTGTTCATATCCCTCAGGGATTACTACAGTTTACCAAAAAAAAAAAAAAAATCTGTTTACCAAAAAAGAAAGACATTTATTAGAAGCAGAAATGATTGTTGGAAAGCAGGATTTTTGAAGATAAGAAATCACATAGAATATGTAGAAAGGAGAAGGAGAATTAATAATGCAAATATAAACAAGATGTTGTCACATTCTGATTCAGGCTGTAACAGATATATTCTAAAAAGGAATTTAATGAAAAGGCCAAATAAATGGGCCAAACTGATTAATTATCAAAAACATAAAAATGAAAAGGTCACCATAACAAAAATCAAAAATGCCCAAAAACTAAGACATAGAGGAGTACTGGTAACTACAAAAAAGAATCCAAAATGGCATTTGAAAGGTTGAAAGATAAAGTTAAAAAGGAATTACTAATAAAAATAAGACAAACTGCTAATATTATTTCTTCTACTACCATAGTAAAAAAGAAGTAAATGAGAAATTGTAGAATTTAAGAGGACTCCGTTGATGAAAAAAAAGCATCGAAAATAGCAAAAACTAAATGAATAATTCACCCAGGAATTTACAAAAGAAGATGCAAGTGGAAAGACTCTGGTAGATGTAGTAACAAACTAAGAGTTTATAGAATTAGAAAATAGAGAAGTGAGATGTGCTTCAGGCCTTTAATTAACTGAAGTCTAGTGAAACTCATTGAACTTTTTTACTAGTAGGTTCATGAGAAATCAAAAATGTTATTTATAAAACTTTCCTTATATATGCTTTGGCAATTAGATCATTTGGGATAAATACCTGATTGTTGGAAAGTTACTAATTTGACTCTAATCTGTAACGAGAGGTAAAATTGATCCCAGAAGTTAAAGGCTGATAAGCTTTACTTCCTTCCTATGTGAAGTTATGGAAACTATAATAAGAAATCAGTCTGAAGTTACTAGTAAAAAATATGATAAATAACTGCCAGCATGGGTTTATGGAGTTAGTTCCTGAAAAATCAATCTGTGTTTGAACATCCAACAAACGAGTAGAAAAGTAGAAAAAGTTAAAGTACTTAGACTTTCAAGAAGTCTTTGATGTGATTAATTCTGAAACTAGAAGCTATTGACGTCAGAGATACAGTAAATAAAAAAATTGGATATCAAGTTCATTTGTTCACTTGAGACTAGAGGAAAACACTGCACATTGGTTGAGTTCTTCACTGGAGTCTTTTGGGTGACTATCCTCAGACCAGTATTCTTTTAATTTATACAACTTAAATTTTGATATAATAATTTAACCTAATAAACTAAATCTGAAAAGTTGATATTGACACAACATTTTAATTGTTGAACAAAATAAAAACAAAATTAAAATGGTAGTTTATACCTTAAAAACTGTTGAATATAAATCAGGAGTGTTATGCTGAACCATCTTTAATACCTTAGTGAGTCCGCCATCTAGAGTACTGTATGCATTTCTGATCACCATGCTGCTAGAGAGATACAGAAGCTATAGAGCCAATTCACTCTCTTAATGTTGAAGACAGGTAAAGTTCTTTAATCCTGAGATGATAATGCTGTGTGGGGATCTAACCCATATCTTCAAAATTCTCAGCCATTTACAAGGTTTATCCCATAGAATTCATCCAGATAAATGTTTAATCATGTACTCAATGACACCATTAAAATTTAGGAAGTGTAGTTAAGATGGAGTCCAAGAACCACAAAACTGGAACAAATTTATGAATCATGTAGCAGAAACCTGTACATCTGTTAAAATGCATCTGAATGATATATTAGGACAACTTTACTATTAGTTAACTGAATGAGCCTGATTGACTGAATTGCTTACTGTATTTGTCAAACATCTTGTGTTCGTATGTAGCAGGCCCAGAGAAGAAGTGTAGTGTAGTTTTATTTTTCTTCTTTTTGCTTTGTAGTTTATTTTTTTCATTTTCTATATCCCACACTTACGTGTATTTAATTTTGTAAACACAAAATATGTATTCCATTGATGTTCTTATCATTAAGCTGGTAGTAGCTACAATGATGACCCACTTTTTTTAACATTAGGCAGTAGTTTGAAGAATGGCTTGTTCTGAGCACTGGTATAGAAGACGCACACTATTGTGAAAATAACACATATTATGTGTTTATTAGCTAATACTCTTAACTTTAAGATGGTCATTAAAAATTAAAATCTGCATAGACACTTTATGCCATTTGACTGTATTACTGAGATCCATTTAAATGTAGCTTTGGTTTTAATTCAGTGTTCTAGTTTTCTATGGCTTATGTGACAGTAATATAAATGCATATGAATAGGCATTAATAGAAACAAATATGAATTTATATTAATATTAATTGTTTTTGCATTGTTCCACTCACAGATTTTTTATTTTAATATAAACATTGGTATTTTAATTTTATATATACACTGTTTTCTATAAATTGGTACTTCTTTCTTGTTCATTTTTTTATACTAATCATTTACATTTTTCTTGGTTATGTTTTAATAAACATTAGTTTGTATTATGAGTAAGTGCAGAGATTAAATTGCCCATATTACAAACCTATTAGAGTAGCAGTGTGAAATTCCATTGTCTGTAAATTCCTAATTATATCATTATTTGAGCTATTTTATAATCCTTGGCAGACATTCCTAGAACTCGATAAAAATATCCTCTGACAAATTTGTACTGTTAATCCTGTGTTCATTTGTTTAAAATGCAGTGCATAACAGGTGTAGCCTAGCTCAGACCATGGACAATCAGAATGTTCAAGAAATCCTTCCTTGAAATACGTAGAAATGCATTTATAATTTTTAGTATTTTTGCTTTTATTACATTAGTATGTGATAGTTTCTTTATTATTTAACTACTATTATTATTATAGCTGTTGTATTGTTAAAAGTCAAAGTCTGAGATGAACTACAAAAGAAATTGATTACAGTGTATGTATATGATAGTGGCCTTACTATACAGCTTACGTACAGCTTTTCTTAAAGGTTTTAATTTATTTGTGTGATTTGATTGTATTTTGCTTTTGATGGTTTAACAAGAATGACAAATCATTTGTTTTGAATTATTTATTTTTATTGTTATAACTTATATTTATCTCATAATCGATCTGCTCTAAATTATTGATTTTTAGTCATGACCATGGAGAAACACTATGTTTGCATATGTTTTTTTTTAAGAGCTATGATCTAAATCACTGAATAATATGCTATGATTGAAATGGCAATTAACTTTATAAATACTATGACAGTGGATGGGCCTGTGATTTAAAAAACAGATGGCTCTGTCTTTTAAAAGTACAAAAAGTTTAGTAAGTGATATAGTCTACTAGGGTAGTTGGAATCTACCTTTTACTAAATAAGCAGGGTCAGTAAATAATTGCAAAAATATATTCCTGGCAAAACTATTCAGTGAGGTCAGATGCAAAGAAACCATAATAAGATACTGTACTTTGTGGGGTTGTTGTTACAGGATGAGGTGATGTCATAGCAACCCTTGCAGCTCAGAATGATGAGGAGGCTGAAATATACAAAAATTGTGACTTAATTCAAAAAGCAAACACAAGGGGTATTTTTACAAAAAGAAGACAAAGATTTTAATTTTTGTTCAGTGACAAATGTATTCGTTTGTTACACTTTTTAGCTCCACCCCTGTAGCCCAGAATCATTTAATTATGTTTGTATTTAGTATCTGCCGTGGGCTGGCGCCCTGCCCGGGCTTTGTTTCCTTCCTTGAGCCCTGTGTTTGCTGGGATTGGCTCCAGCAGACCCCCGTGACCCTGTAGTTCAGATATAGCAGGTTGGATAATGGATGGATGTATTTAATATACTATACTGTAACTTTTCTTTCAAATTGAACTTCATCTATTTGACAAAATCCAATGGGATCTAGACTTTTAAAAATTTACGAGTCTCCAGGATATTTGTTAACCTATCTGATTTAGTATTTTTTTGGTTGCCTTACAAATAGTAATAGTCATGGGGCTAACTGTTGCATCTTCCTAAAATCTCTGATCACTGATTTATTTATAATCAGTGATAGAATGTGACCAGTCCAGGATTGGTTCCTTTCTTACATCAATTGCTACTGAAGTAAAGTCCAACTTTACATAACATTCAATTGAATTTATGGGTTCAGATAATGGAAAATGAATTTTAAATTCTATGTACAGGTCACGGGGGTCTGCTGGAGCCAATCCGAGCCAACACAGGGCGCAAGGCAGGAAACAAACCCCGGGCAGGGCACACCCACACACCAAGCACACACTAGGGACAACTTTAGAATCGCCAATGCACCTAACCTGCATGCCTTTGGACTGTGGGAGGAAACCGGACAGTTTATTACAATTTCTTCTTAGTTATATGTTAGATTCCAGCATTATCAATAAACTGTTATCTTTATGTTCAAACATTTAAATCCTGCACTTTCACATATACAATAATGCATTTTAAAAACAATTATTTATCTCTGTTTTAATTCTTGTTTTAATCTTCCTCTTTGACGTAAGGTTCATGTACAAGATGTAATATTAAATGTTAAAAAGGACCCTGCTGAGTATGCTGTTGGTACTTTATTCTTTATCAGTGTCCTGAACCAAACTCCCCAGTTTCAATTTCTTGTATCTTTATCTGTCTAGGGATGTGCTTTGAAGGATAATGACAAGGTTCACTGATCACAGCTTTTCTCTTTCCACAATCTGAGATATTAAGAAATACCATAAAATTACTATATAGACTCTATCTGTGGTCTTAATGTGTATGAAGAACAGAGCAATTGTGACTGTGCAGTAGTGTGCATTGATATGAAACGTGAGTTGAATCTGAGTATGCAATTCTCTTTTTGATCCACCTTCAAATCAAAGCTTATATTTTCATTCTTCCTTGTGCAAGGGTCATTCAATTTATCCATCAATACAATTTTTCTATCCTTTTTATCCCCAGCTGTGGTTACAAGAGATACAGAACCTATTACGGCAGTGACAGGCACAAAGGAAGAACTTACCGGGCAAATTAGAAAAAGATAAAACACTAACAAATCATAATATAATTTTGAAATGCAAACCACCTGCTAAGCCAGTCATCCCAATTGAATGATATTCATTTTTATTCTGCGATCTGACCCATCTTAATAAGCACAATCTAATAAACAACTGATATTTGTACAGAAAAAGAAAACAAACATGTTTTATCAAGTAAATACACGGCAATAATAATGACAGTGAAAAAACACTGTATAATTATTAAGCTGCACATTGGCGTAGATAAAATGACCTGAATTCAGGTCCTGGTTGGTGACTGTCTAAGTTGTGTTTATAAACTCTGCCAGCGTTTCCACTGAATAATTTAGTTTTCTCCCACATTTAGAAGACATGTATGGAAGGTTGATTGGTCAATCCAAACTGATTTGTTGTAAGTGTTTTCAGAGTCGTGTGCACCCTTCAGTTGACTGGCATTCTATTGCTAGTTGGCTCTTGCGTTGCTCTTGATGCTAACACAATAAATTAAACAAATAGACTGCTTTGTTGTCTCATTTATTTATTAGAACTCTTTAAGGAACAGGAGAATTTTAAAAATGCACTTTTATGTTAATTACCCTGTTTAGGCAGCTGTTCTACAGAATACATCCTTAGGTGCATCTTTGTATCATTTAAACTCACATCTTTTAAGAAGCTATTTATGAGAAGAGTTCTACAGAAGGCAAAAAATTACGCAGACTAAAAAAGATCAGCAGTGCAAAAAAAATACAGACGTTGCAATAAGTTGTAGCTCTGAAAAGGCTTAAACAAAGAGTATGTCATTTATAATCGAATAAGAAATCTAACAGCAAGAGCTAAGGGGCTTGCATTTTCTTTTTGACATATGGTGGAGTTCTCTTTACATGTATGTACAAATATGGCCTTCAGTTTTGTAAAGAATAGTACGATCCATATTACTGTGGAAAATTTATTTAGTGCCATTTTCCATGCAGTAATTGAAAAATAAATGTTGCTTAGATCAGTTCTAACAAAAGTAAAATCTGAAAGTTAGTAATTATAAAGATTATTCAGGAACATTTGTTTACATCTCACTTACTGAAACTGTTTAAAGCTGCTTTTGTATAAACACACTTTTTAAATCAGGTTTGTTAACAGTTCACAGTCAGTTGCATGACAATTGCTGTGTTGATATCTATGTTTGTATTAGTGTATGCAAAATGATACAAAACTATTAATAACACTTGCAAAAAATAACAATGTAATGGATAAGTTTAAATATCATAAACTGTTGATCCCTTGATTTTCCAAATCTGTCCTTTTTTACTTTTGTACCCAACTTAAGACTGTCTATTAGATATTTGCTATTAGAACTCAAAATGTTGACAGTATTTTGCCATGTAGGCTTAGATACATTTACTTATCATATTTTTTTTATTTTATTTTTGGGTTTGGTTCAGAATCTTTTGTCATTTGACACTGCTAGTTTGTAAAATTAGCTGTGGTTCCATGGTTATGTTTTTTTTTTTTTTTTTTTTTTTTATTAATTTTATTACAATCCATACAAAGCAATCAAGTTTTTACAAAGAGAAAAATTAAGAACAGATCGATCCCCACCCCTGAGAGAGAGCAAGCCAAACGGCGTTAAATTTAAGGCTTGGAGACATACCTAAATTAATAAATTCTCTGTGCCTTGTGAACTTATTTTAAAATATTACTGATTAGATCCTGCCATGTTTTGAAAAAAGTCTGTACGGATCCTCTAACTGAGTATTTGATTTTTTCCAACTTCAAATAATATAACACATCGGTTTCCCACTGACTTAAAAGAGGAGAGTTTGGGTTCTTCCAGTTTATGAGAATAAGTCTACGTGCCAGAAGTGTAGTGAATGCAATCACAATTTGTTTGTCTTCCTCCGCTTTAAACCCATCTGGAAGAACACCAAACACAGCTGTTAATGGGTTTGGAGGGATTGTAAGTCCAAGGCTATCTGAAAGGTAATTAAAAATGTTTGTCCAGAATAATGTTAATTTGGTGCAGGACCAGAACATGTGACCTAGTGAGGCTGGGACTTGGTTACAACGTTCGCAGGTTGGATCATGCCCTGGGAACATTTTGGAGAGTTTTAGTCGAGACAGATGTGCTCGATATATAATTTTGAGTTGTATAATTGTATGCTTTGCGCATATGGAGCTCGAGTGAATTCTCTGCATTGCTACTTTCCACTCCTTTTCTGATATATTAATTGAAAGATCTTTTTCCCAGTGTCCTCTTGGATCTTTAAAAGGGAGGGATTGTAAAATGATTTTATATATTGTAGAGATGGAGTCTAAATCCTTGAGATTGAGCAATATTTTTTCCAGCATGGATGAGGGTGCAAGATGAGGAAAATCTGGAAGGTTTTGTTTAACAAAGTTTCTGATTTGAAGATAGTGAAAGAAATGTGTAGCTGGAATGTTAAATTTGGAATGTAATTGCTCATAGGATGCAAAGACGTTGTCTATATAAAGATCTCTAAGCAAGTTAATTCCAAATTTTTTCCAAATATTAAAAACTGCATATGTTTGTGAGGGTTGAAAGAGGTGGTTCTCTTGCAGGGGTGCCACAGATAGAAGCTTCTCCGTCTTAAAATGCTTTCTACATTGGTTCCAGATTCTAAGTGAGTGGAGCACGATTGGGTTATTAGTGTATTGCCGATAACGTGTGTTTATTGGAGCACAGAGCAAGGAATACAAAGAAGTACTGCAGGAATTTAATTCTATTGCGGACCAAGCCTGTGTATGTTCTTCTATTTGTGTCCAGGTTCTTATCGCCTGTATATTTGCTGCCCAGTAATAAAACTGGAAGTTAGGTAGAGCCATGCCGCCTTCTGCCTTTTGTCTTTGTAGGGTCGCTCTTTTGATGCGTGGATGTTTTGAATTCCAAATAAATGAGGTTATTGTCGAATCTAATTGCCTAAAAAATGATTTATTAATGTATATTGGGATGTTTTGAAATAAAAAAAGGAGCTTAGGAAGAATATTCATCTTAACAGTGTTAATTCTTCCAGCTAGTGTGAGATGAAGGGTTGACCATCTATGCAAGTCTTGTTTAATTTTTTCCATGCAAACGGCGAAATTCTGTTGATATAGAGCTTTATGTTTACTTGTGATGTTTACCCCTAGGTATTTAAACTGTTCTGCAATGATAAAAGGTAGGGTATCTAATCTAATATTATATGCTTGAGAGTTCACTGGAAAGAGTACACTTTTATTCAGATTAATTCTGAGACCAGAGATCTTTTGAAATTCTGTGAGTGCTGCTAAGACTGCAGGTACAGAATTTTCTGGGTCTGATATATACAGTACCATGTCATCTGCATATAATGAGATTTTCTGTTCCAGTCCTTCTCTGCTAATGTTTTAACAGAATGTCTTGAAACATGGTTGAAACATTTATTCTAACACGTGGGAAAACTAACAAAAACATTATTGTATATTATTGGATTTGATTAAAGCAACAGCATATATGTTGTGATATTTACTAGACCAGACTAAGGATTAATGCGTATTTAATGTCCATTTTTCCTCTGCACTCATGAAGAGGTTCCCAATTCTCTTGTATTATTAGTTCATTCGCAGCACAAAAGAGTGAAACCAGACTGTACCTTTGTGCATAGTTGCAAGCAAAACTTTTAATCATCTTCCTTCATTCTTTAATTATTGTTATAGATTTATATCTCTTTTCATATGGAATTTCCTAAAAAGTATATTTAGATACACAGAAGATAGAATTTTAAATTATTAATTGCAAAGAGAGAAGTTATGATAATTGAATCTATTTTTTAAAAAATCTTAATCAAAAATTCTGTAAGTACAGATGAATTTCTGTGATTGTGAGAACCTCAAACATGGTGATGTAAGCTTTTGACTCCCAAGACCCGAGAATAATTGTCTCACCTTACATTGACGCCATGTGAACCTACTCAATGAGTCTATTAGCCTACTGAAAAGATACAAGTGGGGTTAGAATAGGGAAGCTAGAAAAGTGGAGGTAATGTACTGTAGTAGTCCTTGTCCTTGAACAATCCTTAAAATTTCTTAAAGACTTAACTGTATCGCAATGTATGATGGATTGCAATGCCAAGTATATATTGGTTTTGGCTTCTTTTTTAGCACTTGAAATATGGAAATAATGGATGGAATGAATAAGAGGGTTAGAAAATGGATGAATGAGTTTGTTGAAAGTTCTTATAGTGATTACTGTGAGACTAACATTTAGTATAACATAATAAAAATATGAAAGCTCATATGTAATGCCTTTTTGTGCATGTTTAGTTGGAACTAAAATGTGTCCAAATTGTTTTTGGCTCATAAGTATTTTATTTTAACTAATATCTGGAGCATATATTTTAAAAACAAAAACATAAAAAGACTGACTGACTTTACACTCTTACTATGGACATTAGCAGGTGCTAGGGTATTATTTTTCTGTTTTTTTGTCAAACTAATTCTTAGATTGTGATCTTCAAAAATAGATGCATTCCACTGCATGCTTCATTGTAAAAACAGAAATTGTGAACTACACTACTTAATATTATATGCAAGATTTATTAAAACTCTACCATACATGTCATACTTTTGCAAGTTATTTTTAAACGCTGCAGTACTAGCTGCTAGTATACTGAGTGTTGAACATATATTTTAATGCCAATTTGATCTTTTCATGATGCTCTGCCTTTCATTTTTTGCATGGCCCTGAACTGACATGTGCTGTTTTGGGTGTTTTTGTATTTTTAGACAGTTCTTTGAAGGGTTATCTCACTGTAGAATATAGTGTTCTCTGAATCCTCATTTGAAAAGCAGTGTACAGTACACTTTCAAGACTTTCAAAAGTATCTTTATCCAACTTTTAAATTGTGTGTTCTGTACCATACTTATAAAGGTTACTCATAATTTCTTAAGTTACAAGATCACATTCAGAATTGCTGGTTAAATAATTAGATGTTTTTTGTTAAAACAAAAGGTTAGATGTAATTTTAAATATAATTTTATGAATGTAAGTGAGAGTTCTTCTAGTTATTTCCTCTGTGGCCACAGTTTCTTCAGGTTTATCTGTCTGCCATTAAGCCTTTTCTGAATGTACTGACTGGCTTAATAAGTAGTCAATCTTTTGCTTTTCTGCAGCTAAAATTTGCATATAGAGAGCAAAAAAGGAGTAGTTGCATGCAATAAAATAAATTATATTTAGAAATGAAATATATATTTAGAAATGCATGTTAACTGAAGTGAAAAGCTAACAAGTTAGTCAGAGACAGTGCAATGGCATTTTCTAAATATATCTTAAAAGGGGTAAGTTTGGCTTTTTTAAGTGTACTTTTCTCAGGTAAGAATATCCCCATTTATGTGCTGCCTCCATTAGTGTGAACCTTGCGCCTAAAAACTCATTCAAGAGAAAGTAAGTTAGCAGTTATTATAGGTGTGTTGTCAGCAAAAATATATGACTGAAACTGTTTATAGTACATAGTTCTCATTTTCCTGATAGTTTTTTCGTATTTTATGTACCGTATAAATTATGCACATAGCAGATAAGGACCTGATTTCTCAAACCTCTTTTTTAGTGAGATGGCACTTGCACCAGTGAGAAGATCTTGTGGGAGTCTGACTTTTTCAAAAGTGGAACACACAGGGTCATATGTGAGAAATCTATAAGGTTATTATTGTTTTGCTTCAGTAAGAATTTGCTAAACAGTCACTTGTGCTCACATGTGGATTGCTTAGCAATTGACGGCTTTTATCTTAATTGAATACCAGGTATCTGCAAATACATGGTGTTTCTGGACTTGTAATAATGACTTGTAAACAGAAATTTAAAAACACTGGCCTGTGCAAACACTAAACTATACAGCTCATTAAAAATGAAACATATTAGTCTGTACAAAAAGACCCAGTAGTTAAACCAAATAAAACATAACAGCTAAACAAAATAAAAACATACTACAAATTGTAGTATCTGATATTAATTCTCTTATTAGCACAATAATTCAATTGTAGCCTCCTGATGAACGTCACACAGAAACAGCTTCTGAATATTGTCTGGCTTTCTGCAACCCATTAGAGTAAAGAAAAATGGTGTGGGCCCCAGAGACCTCCTGCTTTGTAGACTTCTCTGATCATGGCTCCCTTATTATAGCACACTGCCTGTGCATGAATCACGGAAGATGCATATGCAATTCCCTCGTATTGGACCGTTCATGATATTATGAATACTTTTTTTAGATTTTAATTATGAAAGAATTATTTTATGTTGAAAAGGATGTGCCACAAATATGGCTGAAGAAAGTAAGGTTAGTAACAAATAATAAGGTGGCATAATTTATTATTTAGACAGATAGATTATGTTCTAATTTGTGATTGTGATGCTCAGCAACCTTTACCAGTGCAAGATCATGTAAAACCATTACATGTAGCCACCAATTTCCTTGTAATAGCTTATTCTTTTATACATGTTTATTGAAAAGGTATTAAAACAATGTTTATGGTGCAATGGTTGTTACCAGTAACTCAAGTCAAAACTGTTATATTTGGTTGATGGGCATTTGTTTTGGATGCTATACAAAGACCGAAGGTGATTATTCTCCATTAAAGTCCATCTTATTGTGTGATACCTTAAAAGAATATTAAAACATCCTCAAAAAAATGTAACTTGTGTTGCTTAGTCTACATGTAAGTTCTCCAGTCATATTCTCACAACATCACAATGTCCAAAATGCATGTAATTATTTTGAAAGTATTATTAAATCAACCTTTCCAGAAATCCAGAGCAGTGAATGAATGTGAAGTGTGTTCAAATGAGATCAAGCTTCTGAATTGAAGATCCGTCTCTCCCCCCAATCCACCGGCACGTTCAATCTGGATCAAGAGGTTTTTATTTGACAACAGGACTCTTGACCAAATGCACAACAAATGCACCACAACTGCTACTGGTGGGTTAATTTGTGGAGTCTTAAGTTATTGCTTTGCACTATCCTTACCTTATGCTGTGTTAGAAAAATCTTCTTACTTAGTCTGTGGCATTAAAGTATTGTTATTTTTGCCAGGCCAGTTCACTAGTAATCATTTCAGTGCTTATCTTAAGTTATACATTAACTGGCGTAAATTCACTGCCATTAATGAAGAGCTATCCATCTCTAACACTAATACAAAAGTGTTTTGATAAACAAACATGATCTTGATTAAAATGTTTTATTGACCAGCCATCATGTGAAATGTAAAAAAAAATCTGAGTAAGCTTTGTAAAGTAAATTAATATTTCTTTAGCCCAGAAAGCTAGGATTTCTCTTTTTCAGCATGGCATTTTGACGTTGTTGTTGCTGTTGTAACAGATACACAGTATAATTATGTTACCCCATAAACTGTATATATTAATATCATTCATCCAAAAAAAACTCTTATCTTTCTATATATCCACAGGCTGGTTTCATTTCTCTTTAATTTTAATGCAGTTCAAAAATTCAGGTTGACATATTTGGCACTGATTCATCATTTGTTCCAAGTATACTATCACAATTAAATGACTCATTCAGACATCCATCTCAGAGCTCTTGATCCATAAAGTAATAGACGAGAACAAAAGGCACAGTGTTTGAAGTAGAGTTGTGTAGGACAGGAAAACAAAATGATACAAAGACCACCACGATGTGCTGGCGACTACTGAGAATGTCAGCGCTGATGGAAATTGTACACTTTTGACTTTTGAACAGACACTGCATTTATCTATAAACCATAAAATACAAATATATTGCATATACAGAATACAGTAACCGTGCAGGGAATGTCATTTGATTTGCTGAAGGGTCTTACTATATGGGTTAACTGAATAATAAAATGCAAAGTAAAATTTTCTGGAGTAGTATTTGCCCACTGATGCTCCTTGGCTTGTGAGCTATGCTTCAGCAAACCCTAACCTTTGGAAGTGTTTAAAAGAAAAGAAATGGTATAAGCAGAGGAGTTTTTTTATAGCCAAAAATAAATTTTTCTATGATCTTTTACACCTTGTATTGTAAAATAAAGGCACTTAAAGTGTTCTTCACTAAAAACAGGCTTCAATTTCTACGAAACTTAGGCGGAGTGGAGGTTCTGAGGCTAGGGATCTGCACTGGCAATCGGAAGGTTACCGGTTCGAATCCCTTAAATGCCAAAACAGACTCTGCTCTGTTGGGCCCTTGAGCAAGGCCCTTAACCTGCAATTGCTGAGCGCTTTAAGTAGTGAGAAAAGCGCTATATAAATGCAAAGAATTATTATTATTACTAAAAACAGATTCTGAGAAAATAGAACTGCATGATATCACTCTCAATCCCTAATGGGACTCACAGAATATGGTTGGATACATAGTGACTTTATTAATTTTTAAAAAATAAATGTACAGTTCAATAACCTGATAAACCATAGTAAAATATAAAAATATTAAGTGTATATTCAGTGTGTTTTATATGGTTAGTACTGTAAAAAGCATTTTATCACACAAATGCATAGCTCTATCAACTGAGTAAATGTTTAGAATGGCAACAGAAAATTGGCAGGAAACCTCTGTGTTTCTTTTATTTATGATATACGCAAATGCACTGACTTTAGAGAATTACCTATGTCTGGGTGGGTTTCCTCTGGGTTCCCTTGTTTCTTCCCTCTGACAAAACAGGTTGGACACTAAGGAGAGAGAAAAGGACCTGTACCAATTGCCAGGGCAGAGGGACCGAGCTGGGAAAGATGTCCAGCAGATTAGGGTAATAAAGGATAAAGATGGAAATGTACTCACAAGCGAGGAGAGTGTGTTGAGCAGATGGAAAGAGTACTTTGAGAGGCTGATGAATGAAGAGAACAAGAGAGAGAAGAGGTTGGATGATGTGGAGATAGTGAATCAGGAAGTGCAACAAATTAGCAAGGAGGAAGTAAGGACAGCTATGAAGAGAATGAAGAATGAAAAAGTCGTTGATCCAGATGACATACCTGTGGAAGCATGAAGATGTTTAGGAGAGATGGCAGTGGAGTTTTTAACCAGACTGTTTAATGGAATCTTGGAAAGTAAGAGGATGTCTGAGGAGTGGAGAAGAAGTGTACTGGTGCCAATATTTTAGAATAAGGGGGATGTGCAGGACTGTAGTAACTACAGGGGGAGAAAATTGATGAGCCACAGCATGAAGTTATGGGAAAGAGTAGTGGAAGCTAGGTTAAGAAGTGAGGTGATGATTAGTGAGCAGCAGAATGGTTTCATGCCAAGAAAGAGCACCACAGAAGCAATGTTTGCACAGAGGGTATTAATGGAGAAGTATAGAGAAGGCCAGAAGGAGATGCATTGCGTCTTTGTGGACCTGGAGAAAGCATATGACAGGGTGCCTCGAGAAGAGTTGTGGTATTGTATGAGGAAGTTGGGAGTGGCAGAGAAGTATGTAAGAGTTGTACAGGATATGTACGAGAGAAGTGTGACCTTGGTGAGGTCTGCGGTAGGAGTGATGGATGCATTCAAGGTATAAGTGGAATTACATCAGGGATCGGCTGTGAGCCCTTTCTTATTTGCAATGGTGACATTGTGATCTGTAGCGATAGTAGGGAGCCTTGTGTTCTTGCTAAACAAACCATTTTAAAGTAGCAGCTTTGATCTACTGCTGTAATTCCATTCATAATTTTGAGCACTTCAATCAAGTTTCCTCTTAACTTCCATTTCAATAAACTGCAAAGATTAAAATTCTTCAGTCTTTCGTCATAGTTCATACTTTGCAGCCCTGGAATCAGTCTGATTGCTCTGGAAATGGTTCAGTATTTCCTGTGAAATTTCTTTTACAGAAGAGCTGCCATTGTCTAAAGTGGCATCGTTTGTTCTGTTTTAGCTTGACATTTTGTTTTAAATCACCTTGTATTTGCTTGTCAAGATGTTTAATTTCAAGGTGGTTTTACTATTGCACTAGTGTGAAGGTTACCTAGATTGCATCAAGTGAATTTCCCAAATGTGCTATTATAGTAATGTGTAGTGCTGATTAAGCAGCTCCTCAAGTAAAACATCCAAGGTTTAACTCTTAAATATAAAATATAGAGTATTGGATTAGGTGATCATTTTTGTGTCCTATCAAAAATGATACAGGATATCAAAGGTAATTACAAAATCAGCTATTATGTATGTTTATTGGTCTCTATCTTTATTTACATTTCTGTGTTTTTTAAATACTAGGTTGATTACTGTCATGCCAGGCTGACAAAAACTTATTTGATCTCTGCTTTTTAGTAAATATCTTTTGATGAAGTCTGAAGGGTACATTAAGTATTGCTGCACAATATGCTGCACAGTATGCTTTTGCTTTGAAATATCATAGTAAAAAGTTAAGCAAATATGATGAGTACAACTTCTTAGTTTATGTCATAAATTCAATTTTCATTTGTGATATCACAGGGCTCCAAACAGTTTTTTGGGGAGTTATTATGATATTGGAATCACATTCAGAAAAGCACAGAGAAATGATCATTCCATTTATCCATTTATTTTTTTTTTCCCAATTTGAAATCAAAAGTCAAGACACATAGAAACGTGCAGAGAGCGTGCACAATTTTCACTCAGAAACTCCTAACACGTTGTTTTTGCTTTGTTTTTTTTTCCTCCTTTGGAATACTCTGGTTTTCCTCCAGATCACTGGCTTGGAGTACCCACTATCCTGTAAAATAAAGAACTGTTTCAGAAAATGTGTACAATACTTGAGGGTTTTTAGAATGTCAGAAGGTAATCTAGGCAAGTGCAGACAAACAATTCCTATTCCTAAAGAGTCAGTTTTCACAATCTAGAAACTCATATAAAACAAAAATTACCAGCAAAATATACAATTGGTCATTTTGCTGCTTCTCAGGAAGTTGTACCAACAATATGGCATAAATAACAGGCCCAGAAGGACACTCTGCAGGTAGAGGAATTGTTAAATACTATTACAGAAAAAATTAGCAAGAAAGGCAAATCACTATCTATGGGCTTGTGACAAGTATATAAATGTACTAGAAGATATCATAAATTATTGTAATAACTCTTTTCAGATGTATAATTCTTCCTCTGCATGTTGTCCTTACATGTTCTCTAGCTGCTGGGCATCACAAAGGCAGAGTACTCATCAAGTGGGACTGTGGGACATTAATGTGAGCCACTTTAAATGGTGTTGCTGCATATTGGTGGAGAGAACTCAAAAAGCACCCAAAAGCTTAGAAACCTTGGAAGACCCTAGCCTTTGAAGGTCAAGTACAGTAACTCCACAGAAATACTCTGACAGAGATTAAAAGAGGTTAAGTCTTAGAGAAGCAAAGAAAGAATATAAATTATTACCTGAATTCACACTTCAAGAGATATGCAGCACAGCAGAGGCAACATTAATGGAGCAGGTCCAACAGTAGAGTCAGAGTGTCAGTTCCAAAAATAAATAAATAAAAAAAATAATTATAGCTGATATACAGTAAATGCAAGAAAGAAACATTAACAGTATTGGAGTGAAATTGACAGACCAAAAAGTGTCTCAATAAAGAAGCTACAAATGTTTATAACGTGTTTGCCAAGTGTTTATTGGGGTGTATGGTTTCTCCATTGACACATTTGCAGAAAGTTCACAGATGTTTATGTTGTTTTGTGTGCTTCTCTCACACATTATGATGGCCAATTACTTATTATTAAAATCCACTGGATCTTATATTTTATGCATTATATCATCAAGGAACATGCTTTTTTGACAGAAATATATTATAGCATTTGACTTAAAAACCATCTGTTTCCCCTTCCATGCAGTGCCATTGTGTCTTTTTGTTGCAAATACAGCCTTTTCATTTCTTATTATGAGACCAGAACAATAAAATTAAACTTCATGGTTGCTAAAAACAGGTGCCGCTTTCACACCAAAGTAAGGGAGAGCCACATGTCAGGGTGAGCCTCGTTAAACAACAAAGTTGGTTCATTCACTTCATTGCTTCTGAAAGATGGTTTTCCAGGACTGAAAGGAATCACTGACTGTGTAATAGCTCATCTGTACCTTATTACATAATTGCTGAGTATACTCGAGAGTTTGTAAGTGGTGCCAGAGTTGCTTATAATTTTCAGCCAGTCTAATGAACTAACTGACCTAGGAAGACCTCCTGAGGAATGCCATTCAATCCTAGGATCATCAGCATTACGGATTATTGCTTCATTTCACTTATATTACTCATATGTCTAATAAACTCAACATGATTGCTTTTGAAATAAGATGAAAAAGACAATTTGTCAAAGCAATTTAAAAAATAACAAAGGAGTACTTTATCAGCATGTCAGCTTTATTAACCTCATTGTATATTAATGTTTGGAATCTGTTGTATTTCCATTTGTGAGTAGTGTAAACTGTAATACGTTTAAAGATAGACATAATCTCCTTAACAAAGACTTTGTAACAGATGCAGAAAAACATCAGATTCAATGATGGTACAATTGTATTTGGTCTGGGAGAAGTGGCTTTATGTGTTTTATGGCCTGCTTAATAAAATAGAGTACAGGGCTCAACAGTCCTGTGGCAAAACAGCTATCAGAGCTGTATGAGACTGTTTATTATTTTTTATATTTTTAATTATTATTTTTCAGCGAAAAATAATAATGAAAGTGTAACAATAAAAAATGTTCTCTATTACAGACATAATTGTGTATACTCCTAGAAATAGCTGCCAAACTGGGAGGTTAAATGTTTCTGGACTGGTCCAGATTCAGTACTTCTGAATTAGAGTGATAACAAGCAGTCTTGTTTGACATAAGTTCTTTTCTTTGAAAACAAAAGTTCAAAATGTTCTACAGGTAGAGAAATATTTTTCATTGCCTTGAATATGATTAAACATTTACAAAAGCAGCATAGAAGTTTGCATTATTTGCTTTGCGTCTGTGGTGGGGATTGAACTGACAGAACTGTGATTTAAAGGCTGATGACTTAGCCACCAAGCCAAACTGCAATCACTATATACTTTAGTAAAGAGATATGTGCTGATGTATACCATATTAATTTATATTTGATCAACTACATACTGAGTACCTAATACTTGATGTGCATGTGGGAACAGACTTTTCAATTTAACAATTAGATTACTTAGTCTTAATGCAATATAAGCTAGATTTTCAGGGTATGTGATGAGAGGGTTTCAGTCCCTGAAACAGTATGTATGTACATGTGTGGGCCTATAATGTTTTCAGATGTTCTCTTATTTTCTTATACTCAATTTTAAAATACTTATATTATTTAAGTAACAAGGGCACTAACTTGATGAAATGCCAACCATTGCTGAAACTATTGTTCAATGTGATTTATAAATCTGATCTGTACTAATGTACCATGTACAATATAATATCAAACAAGCTTGAATAAACAAGTGTTATTTACAGCACAAGGTAAAGCAATCCCAAGAGCAAAATAAAACAAAATATACAAAAACAGGAAAAAGAGTGTAATTGTGAAAGAAATGCATAACCCAAACAAACTTGAGTAAAACATTTTTGAAATAAAAAAAGACATTGAACTTAAAGAAGAGTAATCAGTATTCCAACAATGTTCATTACACTAAGAGAACTCTGTGTCCTTTTTCTAAAAAATAGTAAGGATTGCCCTAAATTCTTGGGCATTTTGTTTTTTTTAAAGAATACCTTAATGCTTGACATTCATGAGTCTTTTCTTTTGTTTTATGCACTGTTGAGATGCCAGTTCATATTTTATAGTGTGAATGTGATGATACCAAACATACTGTAACATCACCATTTATGCACATAGTAGAAGCAGGAGTAGTTACCATCAGCAACTTGGTCGTGTCTATGAAATTAATACAGAAAAGAAGAATGAAAATGACAACATCCACCAAGGCAAACAACATGACAACAGGATATTACAAAGCTCATGATAATAGCAGACAGAAATAAAAATAATAATAGAACTGCATCCAAAAATCAGGAAAAATTAATCAAAACTGTATTTAATAAGTTCCTGACAAAAGATTAACATTACTCTAATGTCCATGATTTCTACAATATGGCAAAGTATAGAAATATCTATTGCTTATATTTAATGTGATTTATGTACAACTGAACTCTCCTTTAGAGTGGTTGTTTGTAAAAAAAGAAAACATCTGGCATCAGGTCATTGTCCTGCTTAATGTTCCTGGTGCTTACAGGTGTTAGTGGTCAACTGAAAAAATGTCTGTAGTAAACAAGCTTAATAGAAGATCAGTTGTATTCAAACCTCATCCAGTTGATGACTGTCTAGTTTGATGGCTGTCCACTGCTGAAAGTGCCTACAATAGGCACACAAGTGTCAGAACTAGACCATGGAGCAATGGAAGAAGGTGGCCTGGTGTGATGAATCACATCTTTTAGATCACATGTACATAATTTACCTGGGGAAGAGATGGCAGCAGAATACACTATAGGAAGAAGACACACTGACAGAGGCAGTGTAATGCTGAGAACAATGTTCTGCTAGGAAGCCTTTGGTTCTAGTATTCATGTGGATGTTACTTTGACATGTACCACCTACCTAAAGATTGTTGCAGACCAAATATGCCACTTCATGACAACAGTATTCCCTGATGGCAGTGCCCTCTTTCAGATGGATAATGTGCCCAGCCACACTACAAAAAATACTCGGGAAATGTTTGAGGAACATGACAAAGAGTTCATATTGTTGACTTGGTCTCCAAATTCCCCAGATCTCAGTCTGATCAGGTACCTGTGGGATGTGCTGGAAAAACAAGTCTGATCTATGGAGGCCAAACCTCGTAACTTACAGGACTTCAAAGATCTGCTGCTAACATCTTTATGCTAGATACCACTAGACACCTTCAGAGGTGTTGTGGAGTTCATGCCTCAACAGGGTCATAGCTGTTTTTGAGGTAAGAGGGGGGTCAACACAATATTAGAAGAGTGGTTTTAATGTTGAGGGTGATGGATAATATGATTATAAATTATACCTGTTTTATAATTTTGTTTTATCTTATTGCAGCATTCCCTCAGAATTTAATGTGCTTAACAGGATTGCACTAAGTAAGTGGTAGTCAAGTCCTGCAATGCTGATGCCATGAACATGTGTTCCTTGGCACAAGGTTATGAGAAGAAAGAGCATAGGGGGTGAAGTTGGCCATATCACAGTTTTCCCTAGTTTGCATGGCAGTGAAACCCATGGGGAGAATAGACATTATGGTAGGCATTGGAAAGATTTTGCTAGCCAACAATACAGAAAGTCGAAAACTGTCACAGCAGTCTTGTAATGTATTTCAATGTGCAGGGCATTAAGGGGTTCTAGCCAAAGTTGAAGCATAAAAATATGGGGATGAGAGAAAGAAGAATAGGGAAGCATGTTGCCTGAAATAATTTGGATTTTTGTTTACGTATTACTTTGTGTTAATTTATAAAGTTATGTTTTCCTTATTGCTTATAGACTGATTTGATCATTTTAAAGCTTCTGTTCTTTTTAAGCATGTACACTTCTCTGTTGGCTTGGAATTATGCAATTAATGATTTTTTTATTCTTTCTTTTATTGAATTTGCATCTTTCACACCCATAACATTTTCAGAAGAAGCATTTCAGTAGACAGTAAGACAGAAACGGCTTATTTCACTATATGATTTTGTCATTTTTGTTAAGCTACAGTACTATAAAGTCAGTAAAATATTTAAAGACTTAGAGAACAATAAATAATTTTCATTATTTATGCTGAATGCATGTTAGGTTTAAGCGCTGAAAAAGAAAATCACTAAGCCCTACGTCACAGAGCAGATTGCGGTATGTTGAGTTCATTGGTGTGATGTCTTTTGCCATATCTATTAATGCCTGACATGCTCACTGATTTTCTTGTCCAGTTTTAGTGCAGTGCCATGAGCCTTGTCCTGACTGATTAACAATAGCCTGTGCTATTTTGAACACCGAGGAGCTTGGTATTCCATGTATTGTGTGGGTTGGTTAACTATTGACCAAAGCTATAAAAGATAGGAAATTATTTTTTTATACTACAACTAAAATTGTATGTTACTTGCATAAAATAAATAAAAAGCAGATCTGACTCTTGTAACCTCTTCATTGTGGCTGAATGACATCTGTTTTTTAGTATAATTTAACATCTAGCTTATTGAGCCCTTGCAAAATTTTACTGTGAAATTAAGTGCCAGATTTGGAGAAACAGAAGTAATTTTACAGCAGATATCAATTCATAGAACAATAATAAGAGGAATTATCTCATTAGTTCACTAATACTATGAAATGTTAGAGAGAATGTGGAATGCACAACAGTCATAATGTTGAACTCAATTGCTGAGAGACAAATGAGGGTAGATCGGCACACACATCGTCCAGCAGTGCTCCTGGTGGAAGTGTCTGCCCCCTTTTCCTACTGTCAATTCAACAGACCTTTGTTACTCCAGGTCAAGTACAGATCTCATCACAAATGTGTCATTTGAATGCTTTTTTTTGCCCTAGACAAGAATTGAGTGTGACCTTTTTTGTTAGTCATAAAATGAACAGTCAAAAAAAAAATGATGGATTTTTGATATGATCAACTATTAAAGAGGTAGTGAGTGGCAAAAATAAAAATCTCATTCTTTTTTAGCACACTTAAATATTTAAAAATTATCAGTAGTTATTTTAGTCAACTTATACACTTGAAATTGACATGGTTTTGTTACAAAACTGTTTCCATATCTGTTGAAATAAAAATCACATCAAGATTACATTGTGTTCTGGAGATATGGAGGTTAAAGGGCACAAAGATCCAGGGAAAGAAGCAATTTTTAGTGAGGTTTTCTCAGTTTTTATTCATATATTTAAGATATATCACTTGTTTGTTGGTTTGTGAGATGGCTCAGATGCTTTGTATTTAAAGCTTATTTCTTTGAGTACGTCTGATGTGTTTGTGACTGTTTTTCCTCAAGATAAATGGATCAGTCACTCACTTTAATTTGTTTATTTTTACTTTGGCAAAGCACTAACATCATTTCACCTTCATTATCTTCTTTGAATGCAATTTAGTGTCAATGTTGCCAATTCAACAGTGGGGCATTTCTTTGAATGAGATTAAATAAATGTTTGCTGTTTAAATAATTAAATGGATACCTGGGAAATGTAAACATTTAGCTAGTGTGCCACAGTTAACATATACTCTACATAAATTATACATATTTAAATACGAAACCATTTTTATAATTATTACAGTAAATGATGATAATTTTTTTAATCCGTTTATATATTTTTGGATTGTCTAGGTTCAAGTGTTAGTGCACAAACACATAAAAGAGTACTTTCAAAATAAAACAGACATAATGTATGTTTGCCTGTAGAATAAAGCTGTATTCCCTGTCAGGAAGCTATTAGTAACTACAAACATGCATGCCCCAGTCAGATAGAACCATGAATGCAAAGTAATTGAGGTGCTTATACTTTATAATGTGCCAGCACTGTTTGCTATGCTACTGCATTTCCCCAAAATACTATTTAAAGGTTTATTTTCAAATTTAAATTTGTTGTTGTGTATGTAATACAGTTACACTCTTAAATGCATGTCTCTCACAGAATAGTGATATAAGTACAATACCAACAAAAGATGATAATTACAATGATAGCATAGGCAGTGTATGCAAGATCATATATTAAATGCAACACAAGTCAATATATACAATAAGCATTTATGAATTTGTCAGTATGAGTGGCTCTTCAGTAACCTTATGATCTATGGAAAACGCAGTACCAAGATCTAGTGGTATAAAGGGCTAATATTTCTGCCTCATTTGCTGGCACAAAGGTGAGCGAAAACTAACTGTGCAAGATGATGCAAAAGTTCAATAATACTGGTAGCCTTTGTAAGGCGATAGAATAATACATATATGTCCTTAACAGAAGGGGGCTATAATGCCTAGCTTCAGTGAGACATATATCCGAAAATCTCATAACATTAAAACATGTAACTATGTGGAATTTATTACAAAAATAATTTAAAAAATGATGTCACTCTTTTTTAATTCTAAAATGTGTGCGTCATTTCTAGTTAAAGTTTTGCTTTAAAGCTAGGGAGCATGAACTGCATTTGAATAACTTGAACGACAGAATTCATCAGGTATCTACAAATTAGTTAAGTGTAGGCAGAAGAAAATGTCAAAATGTATCCCTGTACACTGTTGACAGCTGACATCCGTATATGTTATACACACCTAAAGAAGAGAAGGAGAGAGAATTTGATTGCTATCTTTTATTTAACCTAATTTTATCATGCAGTATGAATGATGGGGTATTCTTCCAACTTTGTAAATAATTGTGTCAAATCGAAAGTACTATTATTTTTATTTGTAAGTTCACTGCATGGAAAATAATTCATTAAATAGTTAAAACATTTTTTTACAATAGTGCAAACCAATAAAGAGTTCCTTACTTGGAGTCAGTGACAAATATCAGGATGACAGTGACAAAAGCAGATGTGTATTATTATCATCTGGGAGTTCCATTGTCAGAAGAATAATTTTTCAGTTTTATCTTTGAATAATTTATTGAGAGAGACAAGACAGCAACTTGACTGTAAAATCATATTATACAGGTCTACAGTTAACATACTGCAGGGATGAGAGATAAGCAATGAAAATAAAGCCAAAGCTGGTCAAACAAGTCAGGCTTTAGATTGTCTCATTCTTTCCCTCAAGCAGCTGCCACCTAGCCCCTCAGTGACTTGCAAGAGGAAATCAGTCTCATGTAATGTGGCCTAATTATTGTCTGTTATGTTGTTAAAATGAAATCAGAGAGTTTATTTTTTTATGTTTTCAATTGATTCACATTTTTTTGTCGATGCCTGTGTTCTGTCAAAGTATTTATGTTGGCCCGGGCACAGTTAGTTTCTTTCCGACCTCCCACTTCAGTTTTCCCTGCGAACACAACAGTTTTTCCGACTTCTGCGCCTGACTGCTTTGCCCATAATGAGAAAATCCCATTTTCTTAATTCGTCCATTGATGTCATCTCCCTTTTGTGCTTTTCTTTCTCTGCTTGTCAGGTTGTATTACAGTCACTAACCCACCAGAGAGGAAATGCTTTGCATTAAATCCTTTGACATAAAAATGACACACAAGCTGAATCTTGTTGATATTAAGACTAAGGGTGTATCAATTGATCTTATTACTTCTTTTTTAAATATTTATTTAACATTTTTCTTTATTTTGTGTTCTGCTTTTTTAATCTGATTTTAAAAATATTATTTTAGGTTAGAAAGTCCAGTCAGTTGATACTTATGATAATGTTTGTGAAAGTTGAAAACACTTTGTGAATGTTTTGTCATATGCAGCCAGATGTTAATTAATAAGACTGCATAAACAATATCAAACCATAAAGGGATGTACCAGTATATTCCTACGAAGGATTGAGAACCACTTGATTAAAATGAGAAGAATAAAGGAACTATTGATTGGTTTAATTTTATTTTCATAAAAGTATCAGATTTCCAACTTTCCTAACAACTCCTTTGTTAAAGAAAACCTTTCATTTTCTATAACATAAACAAGTATGTGTCAAGAGAGGATAAAATGTGTGTGAAAGAGGGAGTTGCCCGGCACATATTCATAATAGACCTTTTGTTAAATCAATGATAACTTGTGTTACTAGTCTACATAAAAAAAATATAGCTTAACTTAAAAACTCTGCAAAAATTGTTTCCTTATATAACCTAGCACTGCATTGGTTTGCAGCTCCTCTTCAAATTCCTCAATTGTGTTTTTATGGCTTTTTTCATTGTCATCATTGCATGGTGCAGGCTGCTGTGTAACAAGTAAATCTGCTTAGTGGTGTGTTAACTGAATATTTGGCTTTCAGATGAAGGTCTTAGATAGATTCACTCTCAGAAAGATTTGCAATATTAACACATTATTATCTAGTCTGACTGTATGGAGTTCATTACTGTACTTAGTTTTTCTTGAAGATGAACTCTGGCATATTCAAAATCATATTCCTGTTGTGGCAACTAAGTTGTGAACATAGTTACAACTATTATCTTAAACTGCAATTTCAGAAACATGACAAAATTTATGTTATTATGCTATTAAAAACTCTTGAAACTGGTCCAGTTGATGGCTTGTGCTGTGCAATAATACCTTAAGTTGACATAGCTAGAACCACTAAACAAATTCCCATATAATTCATGCCCACTAGCTGTAGATGCACAGTAAATGTAGAATGGGACCACATTATCTTTTAATATGCAATTATTTAATTAACTATATTCATGTTCTCCTTGTGCCTAAAGGATGGGCATATTAGGGCAGTGGTTGAATGAACTGGACCTCTGTGAGTGAGGATGGCTATGTGAAATTCTTTTCTTATGGAAATAGACTTTGCTTATTAGACTGCCTTTTTGAATATTTATCTCTCTCTGACAACTTGTGTCACCATGATTGAAAAGACAGATTAAAAATGATTAAATGGGTTAGTTAATCCAAAGGTTTTAAGGTAAGGTCCATGTTTAACTTGTAACACTTAATGAACTTTAATCCATAGAGTGGTAATGTGTTTCAGGTTGGTCACACATGCAAGAAACAACATCATTATTATTTGTGCACATTAACTTGAATATAGTGCTCAGTAGTGAGCTAGGTTTAATTGTAACAATTGTTTGGAAGTTAGATCTGCTGCTGCCTCCTAGAGTATTTTGTTAGTTTTTGGGAAGTTTAATGGGCAGAATTAGTAACATTCTGACCCACTGAATCCATATTGAGTCTAAAATATGCCCATTTTCACTGTATAGTACAGTGATAAAGATATAAAAAAACTTAGGCTTAGGAGTAAAAAATTAATGTTTTAAAACTGCCAGAAAACTAATAGGCACTTTGAAAGAGAGAAAGGTTGTTGTACTATTTATAGACTGGCAATAAGAGGGCACAGCAAATATCCTGAATGTCATACAGATATATATGCACATTAACAGTTGAATACAGTTTTTAAAATTTTAGTAGAAATAACTGATGTCTTTTTATAAACAAGATCAGGCACTATAAGGCTTGAAAATAGCTATTGGTATTATTTAATTGTTAAAATGCACCTTCAAGTTCAATTAGTGTAAAATTGAGGGTTGTGTTTCATATTTGGCGAATATGAGCTAAAGCTGATATATAATACAAATTATAGCTTCAGTAATATTTACTGTAAATTAAAAAGAAGTAACCTACATTATTTTGGGTTAGAAAAGTGAAAATCCTTAAGAAAATCATATGTGTTTTCCCATTGTGTCTTAAAAAAGTTCTTAGTTGAAAGTATTCATGTGTCATTGTATTACAATATGGGCAAGTTGTAGACTAATAAATTATTTTAGGAAATCCTTGACTATACCATGAAATTCCAACTGGCAGCTTGTCTTCAACAGTTCTCACAATCCATTAAGGAGAAACCACACTTGTTCTCTTCCAAGTGACAATTGAGATACTTAGTAAAGTTTAACACCTTTTACATTATACAATTGCTTTTTTTTTAACTATAAGCCTTTTTTATACTTGTATACCACTAATTTGGCATGTATGACTGTTATTTCAATGCATACTGTATTCTAAACAATTTCCTGTTTCATTTTCTGTCATGAATGACTTTTCAGCAGCAATATAATTTATGATAAGGCTAAGACACACAAAACTGACCACTAGAATGAATACATGCTTTGAACTCAGTGTTTTGGAATATATACTGATTCATTTGAGCAGTTGTGCCAACATTTGTCTGAAAGCATTATTTTTGTGTCTCAATCTGTCTAATAAATATGTACCTAAATGCCAAAACTTGTTTTATTGCTTCGCCTCATGTGCCTGCATCACTCAAAAGCATGTGCACACTTCGTGGTATTTCTGCAAAGACACAATGGCTTATGGTGTATGTTTTCACTTGTGGCAAATGTAAGAGCTGAATGGCTTTATAAATAGAGGAAGACAGCGCAGACCAGTATCTCTCAATCATCACCAGCTTAATGCAGCGGCTGTGGGTGCTTATTACATACTTCTTCAATCACTTCTTCAATTAGCTGCAGTCTGTTTTAAATTTCTTAGCCCTTCAGACTTCCAGACTTTTAGTTTAAGTAATGACACTTTCTTAAAGCTCCTGTAACACTAAAGCCAACAAACGTTGTCAGGCAGAACTGGCTAGCCAACAGTTAGAACGTGCATAAAGGTGTGGGTTACAGACTCATTAAATTTGTCACTGCATCCATTTTTCTGAATTGTTTAAAACTTGACTTTATGTTACACTATACAGTACAGAGTGGCACTTGTTTGGTATCTTGGATCCGAACTGTGCAGAATATTTGGCTTGTCACTCACAATCGATGTCATTCACCCTGGTTCAGGTCATTAACACTTTGATATTCTAAAAGGCTTACCACAAGGCCCTATGTTACCTGTCTCCCTTTTTGAAAGTGCTTAGGTTAACAGACCTGCTGTTCACATGGTTTGCATTTAACACCCTCTTCTTCTTTGATCTTTTCTGACCCCTATCATTTTCTCTAGATGACTGATTGAGGCTGGGAAATAGCATGTGAAAAAAAAATGATGGCTGTTAAGAAAGATTAATTCTACCCGCAGATTTTTTTTTTTTGTACTGTGGTACTTTATCATAAAAAGTTTACTTAGAGGGGTGAAATGATTTTCTGCAGTTAAGTTTGACACATTAATTTAGAAGATATTCCGAACTAACAGTGAATTTTTTTTGTCAGGTATACATATGTTAGATCTATTTTCTAATGTTATCTTGGTCAAAAATGGACAAATATTGAAGTGCATATTTTAAAGCATTTTGAAGTAACAAAAGTATAAAAAAAATCTCTTAGTATATAGTATAGTTAAAATACTTAGTATAGTTAAAATACTTTTAAGAATGTGCAGTTATCCTCAGTGTTTCTAATGCAACTTAATTAACAATGTTACATTGAGAGTTTTTTCCTGTGCCTTTATTATTCTGTAATTATTCATTGTAAACTTGGGAATACAATTTTTTTTTACTGCTGCCCCATTCTTAATGTCAAAAAATGTGGGATTCCTGCAACAATGAGTAGAACTCTTCAATCAATCTTTGTCAATGTGCAAGTCAATTTTAATATATTTACATACATGCACAGGGGAATTGCAGTATGTCTGGGCTACAACAGGAAACCGGAGCCCCAGGTGGAAACGACCACAAATTTGAACTATAATCTGGGATCCAATGGCTCTGAGGTGGTGCCACGCCTGACAAAGACCTATTTGGCGGAAACATAAGTCAACCCCCATTGTTTATATAAACTTTCCTTTCTTTAATTCATCATTTACATTAAAAAGGGTACCCATCCAATACATTATACTATGGCATTCATTGAGAAATTAAACAAAGTTGAGTTGAGATGCATGATAGCAAAAGTATTTCACTAGAAATGAAGAAGATGCCTACAATTAATACCACTGGTCTTAGATTTAGATATAGAACAGTATATATCAGTGAAGACACTTTTCACAAACTTTATTAATAGAGTAATGATCAACCAGCTTGCCATGGTAGTATTTCTGACCTTTCAATTAGCTGTTTGGGTCTGTAGTTTCCACTTGTTTTCTCATTTTACTGTATATTTTTATGGATCCTAAATTTTTTATTTCAATCCATTCATCCATTTATTGAACAAGACATTCTATTTGAGGGTTATGATGTGCTGCAACCAATCCCAACAGCTTCCATCACAGGGAGTAAACCAATTTTGATGAAGATAGCAGCCCATATTTCTCATTTTGTGTATCTAATGTTGTTTATTCATTAAACAAATATAAGCAGGGCAAACAAAAAATACTTGTCTTTCTAAGTACAATTTACTTTAAAATCATTGTTATTAGAAAGGTGATTGTTAGAATAGTAAACTAATAAAACAATATAACTGAGTGTATTTAATAAAAAGACAATCAATCTAAATATATCTGACGCTAAATTATTGGTTTGTCTCTTAGGCATTTTGCCCTTAAGAAAATTCCACATGTGTCTGTTTTTGTAGAATGTGAAGATACAGTATGTGATAAAATGCTGCTCATGAGCAATTTGTCATTGATGACAGAACATTAAGGAATCTTATAGTCCAGGTGTCAGGCATAATGAAAGAAAAAGTATAACTGAGAAAAAACAATTTCAACAATACTTTTGGCAAGGATGTTCAAATAGCCATTCCTTTCTCATTATTTAGAGTGTATATAAATGCTGAGTGTCTGTTTAGTGCAATTTTTCTTCTGCATGTATTATTTGGACATTATAAATAATTTATATGGATGAAGTGAAAAATGAAGCTCATAATATATCATGTTTCTGTATATGATATTCTTCATCTTGCCTGAAGAAGGGGCCTGAGTTGCCTCGAAAGCTTGCATATTGTAATCTTTTTAGTTAGCCAATAAAAGGTGTCATTTTGCTTGGCTCTTCTCTAATTTATTAGTCATATCCACATAGGTGTTTCAATGTTATATTCTGTAGTCTCAATTATATTTCAATATGATTAATAAAAATTAACAGATAGGAAAATGAATGGCATGTGTGCTAAAACTTATCTTAATTTAACTGTCTGCCTTAACCCTACTGAAATTAGCAGATCACACAATTTTTTTATCGGGCCTAAATCTCTGCTATAATCCTGATTTTGTGAAGGTGCCTAGCTGCACCGTTTTTATTTCTTATGCTCTTAAGAATCATATTTTTAGTCACCAAGGCTATGTGACTTTTGATTGAAAATTGAAAAGCACTCCAAAGAACTCAAAATTAGAATTTAGGTTACTTCAAAGAAACTGCTCAAAACTGATTTATGTTGTAAGACTTCAAATAATTCATATTATTTGGTCCATTATTAACGAGTCTTTAGTTTGGCCTCTTTCATTGTGCAAGGGTCATCCCACACATTAATTTTGCAATTCATTTTAGATGTTAATTGGAAATTACTACCATTTGATTGAAATGTATGTGCCTTTACTTACTTATAGATGCATTTTTTTGCCACAGTTCTAGATATTTAATGATCGCTAGCATTTCAACGGTATGTAACTAGCAACACTGCTCTCCGCACTGCCTTGTGACTCCTTTAGTGTTGTCCTTATATCCAGACTTTTATAAACCCAAACAGATGCTAGTCCAATGGGGGTTATATCGGAACTCTAGAATAGGTGAGGGAGAAAATCCCAGGAGCTCTTCTCAGTTTTGTCCAAATACAGATGAGCAGTATGAGTCTGTTCACTGTCAAGTTGCAGGATGAGCTTTGTCAATCCTGAGCATTTTTACATGCAGATGCAGTACACAATGAATCTTTTGAAGCATCTGCATGATAGTTCCCCTGGTAACAAAAATTCAATCAGTATACATCCTTCAGCATCCTAGAAGAAAGTTTCCATAATCTTGGAGTCAGGGAGTACTGCTTATTGTTTGTTTTTCTTCAGAACAGAGTGTTAGATGATTGCATCCTTTGTCATCTGGCTTTAGTTCACTATGTAAAACCAGCTTCAAAAAAGATTTCCACTCTGTCTTTGACATACAGTGCTCTAATCTGCACTGCCGTTTCTCTGATTGTTCTCTGCAGTTGCAGTTTGTGTGTGACTAATAAGCAACTGAACAACAAGGTCTATAATTTTGAAAACGCTTTAGCTATTGTTTGACACTGTTATCACCTGTGTAGGGATCTCTACACATTGAAATGATGCTGGAAAGTCAGTTGTGGGGATATTCTACATCAAAAAATGTATTCATTATATATTATCAAGGAACATGTCCTTATCAGCTATTTTTCTTTTTCACTGAACAATAAAAAGGCAGCTGAAGCTACTTATATACATAATATTTTATTCAGTTGTGATATGATAGATTAAACAACTAGTTACAACACTGTACGTTTTAAAATTTTCAGGCAAGTCTTGAAATTCCAGGGTACTCATTACTACTGGTATGACCAGCGTATAAAGTCTAGAATGAGATTCCTCATTTCATGCATATACTGTAGATTGGAATAATAAACCTTGGAATGTTGTAATACGATATGCAACATACAAAAGATATGTTTTTATTAGTAGATGATATTTCAGCTTCAGTGTTTCTAACACTTTTGACATGCTGTTTAATGTTTTGTATGAAAGTAATTGAGAATACTCTACACCAGCTGGTATAAGAGAATGTAATTAACTTAGTTTTTGGTATTCATTCTTTAGTTTTCGTAAATATTAGAAAGCTTAATTAGCACAGATTGATAGATAATGCAATTAAAATGCACTGAAATATTTTGTGCAACAAAAGGGCAGCTAATACTGTATTCAAGTATGTGAAAGCAGATGTGGAAGCACGGAGTTGTTTTAAGTGACTGCACTGATGTATTTGGTAAGGTAGAACAGAATTTTGAGTGTATGATTGTAACAGTTATAGGGATCTCTTCTTAAATGTTTTACAATAACCTGTACTTTCTTGTTCACTTATGTAATTAATCAAACTCTTTCCTTTTCTCACTAATTGAAGTCAAGCAGTGTGATTACAATTTGTGGTTGCTGAGAGTAGCTTGAAGTACACAGAAATTAAATGTAAGCATTCTTTGAATAGTATTTATTAAAATAATCCATATGTTCCCAGTTTATCTTCATCCCACTGTCTACTACTTCAGTAAACAGTATTTTAAGAGATAATGGTGAATAGCTCACATACTAGGAAACAGAACTTTTTCCAGTAGCTGAATCCACAGATAAAGATTGTGATGAATATTAATTTAGAATTTTGTTTTGTCTGTTTGATCCACTACTTTTTTATATTGTTGTTCTTTTTCTGTTTTTTTTTGTGTTTTTTCATTTCTTTGTGTCTGCCTCATTTGAGTTCAAGGTCAATAGAAGGAGAAGTAATGTTCCCAAATTTTCCCATGTATTTCTCTTTTAATATTCAGCTAAAACAAATATTTCTCTAACTAAACAAAGCAAGTGCATTATTTTTTTGGCCTGGTAACTTTTCAAATGACCCATAATTCTCTTTTACAGAATGATGATTTAAAAACAAGTACATCAAAAAAAAAATTCTTGGAAGTAGTGAGACATTACTTAGACCTTCGTAGCAGTGTCTTTCATAGTAGCACTGCTAACAAAAGAGCTCCTTTTGTGTTGCATTATCTTGGCAATACATATGAGGGATGCAAGGCTTGAAAGCCCTTTCATTAAGTAATTTTCATACAGAATATGCTATTCAGTTTCGGTAAACACATCAAATATTGGGCCGTTTTCAATATTTTCTGAGTGCGGGTATGCAAATAAAGAATATGAATGGCTTCTCTGGTTAAAGTACATTATAAAAGAAACCATATCAAAATGTGGTATATTTGGGAAAAAAAGATTCCCATTTGTATCTAAGTAGGGATGGAATTTTTGCTTTCTTTCTCAAATCTTGCTGGTCTTAGTAGGTGATCCAGTACAGGAGTAAAATTTAATTTTTTTAACTGCATTTTTTACAATAGCAAATGTAACCTGCACAAAAACTGAAGACATAGGGTCCTATGTAGAGGAAAACACTAGACAGGCTGTTACAGGTTACTGTCCTCATCAATATTCTAACTCTATCTCTTGAATCTCTGGAATCTTATTTTCTGCCAATGAGCCTGTAATTTAATGTCTGACTCTTGACTTGATTGCTCAGTCACTATCTATATGGCTTAACTTTATGCCAAAGCCTGCAAATACTTCCATGTTTGGTTTTAGTGCCTAGAAATCACAGAACAACCTTTTTAGTGTACCCCAGGTGGTTGTAGCTACTATTGCATATCTGAACTCCTACTTGCCCTTAAATTGTCAGGCCGCCAAGGCAGCTTCTGACCTGGTAACTTCTGTCTACTCTTTGGAACCCTTCTCTGTCACTCTCTCTGTCACACTTTCTCTCTCAGTTAGAATGTATCTGTTGAATGTGCTGAGTTTCCTCTCCTCTGGTGTTCAGGTGGAATGTTAATGATGGCAATCTTACAGGTGTGCTCCTGGAGAATTTCCTTCCAAGATGCCTTCTGCTTTCTTCTCCTAGTGCACTGCTAGTCTTATCTTGGGTTGACCTCTGCTTCTTTTTCATAAATGCAATATAAGGTTATGTGTTATGCAAATCAATTATGTGATTTCCTCTCTGCATGTGTACCATTGTTGATAGTTAGAAGGCAGACTTTGCTGACTTTCTTTGCAGCTGTAATAATGTCATTGGATATGCATCTTGAAAAATGACTTGAAATCTGTCCTGGATGAAAAAATCACATACGTTTGTGTTTTAATTCAAAGCAAGAAAACACCAAAAAAGGCTTTCATTCCCAATTGGTCGAAGTTATTGTTGCTTACACTGTTGAATAATGTTGACTCTAAAATTAAGAAAGGGAGACAACAGAAAGTGAATACATAGCAGTACCCTATGATTTTCTATATTTTCCAGCCATGATTTAAAAAAAAAAAAAAAAAAAAAAGATAATAGGCAATCTCTACTGCTTTAGCAGTGTGGTAGCAATAATATCTGCCAATAACTGCCAATACCAATTTTTCAGTTTCATATAGCTTTACCTTTTATCTCTTGTGCAACTTACGTTGTATATGAGAATACAATGTTTTTTATTTTGCAAATGTCTCCATGATAATATACTGATCATTCATAAAACATCTTAATGTATAGTATATTCTTTTACCTCTTTAATAAACACTTTTGAAGGAATGTAATCATGAAATAAGAGCAGTTTTGTTACAAATATTTGAGACCTAGTTAAAGCCTGCTCTTGGAATTATAAAAATCTCTTTTACCTTCAAGTCTTTTTTCAAGTGTTGAACTGTATTTCCATAATCCATTGACAAACATCTAATTTTATAAGAATTCATATCCATATAATCTTATTTTAAGTTATTGTTTGTCATCAAGTACAACAAACAGTATTTAGTGTTTCTCAGATTTGCAAAGAATTCTGTTAAGAAAAGGACCTAAATAGCTGTGTACAGTAAAAAAATGATAATATAAAAGTAATATTAACTGGCCTCCTGAAGAGTTCTGAAAATCAGTCCCTGTTCTGTGTATGCATAGGATAGCTAAACCACACTGAGACTTATGTCTTTATTGGTGTATATATTTTCAGTTTCTTGTGCCATAAGTCATACCGTTTTGTTGTGTTGATTTCAATTACCTGCAAACTCTCAGTTTAACTTTTCCAACAACAATAATTTTTGAGAAGCTGTGTAAATTAAAGCTAGGATTCATTTTTGCATCAACGCTATGTCATTTTATCAGTTTAGTTTTGCATGTATAACTCTAGTTCTTTCTTTTTACCTATCTTGCAGTATTATGCTTTTTGTATTTTGGATTTCTGTTCAACGTTTTGAGTATGCCTCCTAGCCCTACATTTTCTCTGCAGTTCCTTTTGTGCCCCTCTGCTTGTCTCCTTATTTCACCATGTCTTACTCCCTCCCTTTAACCTGATAATATTTCAGATTCCTAGCTACTGACTTTGGCTCTTAATTTTTGACACTCACTGCTGGAAACTCTGTCATGAAATCTATTGAAGCAAGCCTTCTATAATTTTTAATGTCAACTATTATTTCATTGTTCATGCACCACTACACCCTTCACCTTTGGATGTTAATAATAATAATAATAATAATAATAATAATAATAATAATAATAATA
>JANRMT010062808.1:29839799-29860070 GCA_026402145.1 Polypterus bichir lapradei | reverse complement strand
ATAATAATAATAATAATAATAATAATAATAATAATAATAATAATAATTTTTAATGTAGTTTTTCATATCCCAAAGAGCTTCAAGGTATAACAAAAAAGTAAAATAAGAAAATGGTTTAAAGGTTAATGGTTAATGTTAGAGGATGGGAAGTGTTAGCAGCAGCCTGAAACACTGTCTGACAGTATTTGCTATGTGTAACTTTTCTATTGTTTTGCAATTTATGCTTTTGAAATAATAGATATCAAACTAAAATCTTGAATTACTAAACAACTTATTAAAATACAAAAGGATATCCAACTAAACACACCGCCTTACTAAGATTGCATATACTTTATATATCTTGGTTGGTTTCCACACTTAATGATATTTTCTTTAGAACTGTAAAAATGTCAAGTGGGGTTTTTAATCAAACCAGCTAGTAACACATATGAAAATAATGGGAGCTGCTTTACAGAGAATGTTTATTGTACTTTCTGGAAATTGTGTATTGCGTTTCAGAGGATCAATTTAGAGTACATTCACTTCATTAATTTTAATCAGACGCTTCAGTGGAAGCCTGTAATAATTAATACAAGAATGAAGACCTGCCTTTCATTTCTTGTATTTTGGACAGAATTAACCCATTGGATTTGTCTCCTGTATGTGATTTACAGTATTACATTATCACCTGCTTAAATGGTTTGACCAATGGTTTTATGCAGTGCGTTGCTCTCTGTTCCCAGTGTCTTTTCCAAACTTCCAATTAGTGCCTTTCTCTATTAGGCTTTTCAGTCTCAGACATAAACTGAAATGTACTTGTAAGGAAAAAATATAAACATAAAATTAATTGTACTACTTTTTGAACGGTTTAATGATTTTTTTGAGATTTTTGATATAAAGTATCTTATGAAGTTGTAAGGATTTTGTAAAGGCAGGAGCAAACAAATTATCATGAAAAAATTCAATCCATACATTTTTCAGTTAATGCTCAGCATAAAAGCTTTTTACTCAGCAAAGTGGTCATTGTGTCTGTTAAAATTATGTATTTTTTATTTACAGTATTTAATCGTTTAATTATTTATGCATACATTAAGTACAGTATTTAATTTCATGTCATGTATTTTTTGTATTAGCTCCCTAATGTTGCTCATACTTTGGGTATGCAGGTTTTTAGTTCTGTACCCCACTCTCTTGATTAAGTCTCTCAGCTTCAGATGGCTCACTGGAGAAATTTCAGTAGGAATGATATATACATTTAAAGTTTTTCACTGTTAGATTTTTTTATTGATTTAGTTTTATTCTTTTTAAGTACTTTTTTCAACATATGTCTTTTAAGCCTTTCTTCCTTATACAATACAGTTTATTTTTGTATAGCCCAAAATCACACAAGAAGTGCCGCAATGGGCTTTAACAGGCCCTGCCTCTTGACAGCACCCCTGCCTTGACTCTTAAGAAGACAAGGAAAAACTCCCAAAAAAAACCCTTGTAGGGTAAAAATGGAAGAAACCTTGGGAAAGGCAGTTCAGAAAGAGACCCCTTTCCAGGTAGGTTGGGCATGCAGTGGGTGTCAAAAAGAATGGGGTCAATACAATACACAGATCAGAACAAATCCTCAATACAGTATAAAAATTAAAATTTTACAAGTACGGAGCAGAATTTAACAGTAGATGATATCACATAATATGATTTGGATTTGTTTAAAGTCTTGGAGACCTCAGCCATCAAGCTGCTTTCCCCATTTGACCATTCCACAGCTGAAACATTGCTTGGCCAGCCAATCTGATGAAAGGACCCCTCTACGTCACAGTTCCTGCGATCCTCCATCAGGGATGACTTTACCTTAGGCAGACAAAACAACTTGGCAGGTGGGCCGTGGCATCAAGTGCCACATTTGAGTACCGAGAAGAGAAACAGAATAGGTAAGGGTTAGTAACAAATTTTAACTATCATGTTACTTACATTTTAGTGCTAATGACTAACAACAAAGATGCAGTCTGTACAGTTAATCAGCAGCTCTAGTCAGGATATGCTAAACTGAAATAGTTAGTCTTCATCCGGGATTTAAAAGCTGAGACCAAAGGGGCATCTCTTATATTAGCAGGCAGACCATTCCACAGTTTAGGGGCCCTGTAACTAAAAGCTCAACCTCCCACTGTTATTTTATTAATCCTTGGAATCATAAGCAGACCAACATCTTGAGATCTTAATGTGCGCACTGGTTTGTAAGCTATGATAAGTTCAGACAAGTAAGCCGGACCTTGGCAAATTAATGCTTTATATGTTAACAGGAGGATTTTCAAATCTGCCCTAAACTTAACTGGGAGCCAGTGTAAGGATTTAAGAACTAAAGTTATATGTTCATAATTTCTTGTTCTTGTAATAATTCTTGCAGCAGCGTTTTGGATTAACTGGAGGCTGTATAAAGAACAGTTTGAACATCCAGTGAACACCGCATTGCAGTAGTCAATCCTACTAGAAATAAATGCATGAATTAATTTCTCACAATCCTGTGTATTTAGAAAGCACCTTCATTTACCTACATTTTTAAGATGGAAGAAACATGATTTGGACAACTTTGTAATATGTGCTTTAAATGACATGCTAGAGTCAAAGATAACTCCTAGATTGTGGTCTGATTCAGTAAAATTAATGGTGATTCCAACTGAGTTAAATGATGACAAAATATTGTTGTGATCAACGTCATTCCCTCCAACAATTAACATCTCTGTTTTATCTGTGTTTAAAGACAAGTAGTTCTCATCCATCCACTCCTTTAATTCACTAACACAACTAATTAAAGACAACATCAGAGAAACTTCATTTGATCTAAATGAAAGGTATAACTGGGTGTCATCTGCATACGAGTGAAAATTAACATTATGTTTTCTAAAGAGAGATCCCAGTGGAAGCACGTAAAGTGAAAACAGTAAAGGTCCCAGTACTGAGCCCTGCAGGACACCATATCTCACTTCTGTGTATAATGATGGAGTACTGTCAGCACATTTCTGTACATATTGGAATCGATTTGATAAATAATAACTAAACCAAGCGAGCACAGTGCTTGTAAGCCCAACATCACTTTCTAGCCTGTGCAGTAAAATAGAATGGTCAATGGTGTCAAATGCTGCACTTAAGTCTAACAACATGAGTTTCCTTCATTAGAGGATATGAGAATATCGTTTAAAACCCGCGTTAGTGCCGTTTCTGTACTATGACCAGTGCGGAAACCAGACTGTAATTTCTCAAATAAATTGTAATGCGTAAGGTGTGACTGAAGCTGATTGGCGACTACCTTTTCTAGCATTTTAGAGAGAAAGGGTAAATTTGAAATAGGCCTATAATTATTTAATATGTGTGGGTTTAGGTCTGACTTTTTAAGTAATGGTTTATTGACTGACACTTTTAGTGCATCAGGTACTGTGCCATGCAGTAATGAACTATTGATAATATTTAGAATAGACGCTGCAAGAACATCCATTGCACTTTTTACTAGTTTTGTTGGCACTGGATCTAGGGAACAAGTAGTGGATTTCATTTTAGAAATTAAAGTTAAGACTTCCTGCTCAGTTACAGGATTAAAATTACTAAAGTGCTGAATGCAATGTGAGGCAGGGTCTGCTAAGCTAGTATACGGTTTGTACTGTGATGCTGAGATCTGGGATCTTATAGTTTTAATTTTCTCATTGAAAAAGTTCATAAAGTCTGTACTGCTAATATCTGTTGGTATTTTAAACTGTAGATCTGAATTTCCATTTGTTAATTTAGCAATTGCTCTAAGCAGTACCTGAGAATTTTTATTATTGCTATATATTATTGTAGAATAGTATTCTGAGCGAGCTTTAAAGAGAGCTTTTTTATATTTTTTAACACTCTCTGTCCATGCAATTTGAAAGACATGTAGCTTTGTTGTTCTCCATCTGCGCTCCAGTTTTTGACACTCTAATTTAAGAGCTCGAGTTTTTTCATTAAACCATGGAGAGTTTCTATGTGCTTTGATCACTTTTGTTTTAAGGGGAACCAATGCGTCCAGAGCATCTCTCAAGGTCACATTATAATGTGATGTTAGCTGATCTAAATTGTTTTCCACATTTACATTAGATGTTAACTGATCTAAATGGTTTTCCACAGTTACACTTGACTTGCTCAAAGTATCTAGAAATTTTGAAGCAGAATTACAATCTAGGTGTCGCACTGTCATTGTTTTAATCTGTGAGTGCGTTGGTAAGGGCAGGACTAAATCAAATGTAATTAAGTAGTGATCGGAAATAACTTCATTTAATGGAGTAATTGTATTAGTAATTATAAAATTGTTGGAACAGACTTTGCAATACTATAAGGTGGTTTATGATTTCCTTTTTCTTTTCTAGGCCTTAATTAACTACCAAATGTATTATTTTTTTGCTACATGAAGTTGAATTCAAAATAAGGCATATGTGTTGTAAATAAATGCAAACCGTAAAGTTAATTTTTTTTAAATAAATGTTTCATACATGTCAAAAAGAAAGGATTACCTAGATTTACATTATGTATTGAATCGACTAATAAGTAGGATGCTGGTTAATAATGTTATAGAATTTTTCAAAACAGCCTGAATCTCTCCTAAAAGGCACCTACACAAAAAAGAAAATATACAATACTTGTAAAGTCTAGCTGTAATTTTTTCTGACTTATTAGTATATATATACAAATACTTTTTTAGACTAATACTGCCTAGAAAATGCATCTACAAACTATGTTGACCAATCGATAAGGCTTTAGAGCCATGGTTTGAATATCTTTAATAGAACCAGTGTCTATGCAAGTTTTAAACAGTCTCATTTACTACTTTGTGACTTGCTTTTTTTACTACTGTAGAAATAGAGAGTTGAAAGTGTTCAGCCTAATGATGTGTCTTCTGTATAGGACAAAATAATCACAATTTATTTAGCACTTAGACGTTTTTTGAAGACATGGAAAAACAATTCAATGTGTTGCCGGCTTCAGGATGACGTACTACCTGTCGGGACTCAATGTTTTATACAGCCTACCAAATATTTCAAATGGGAAATTGCACAGTAGTCCCCATGGGATAATTGACAGGGTGCAATAGCAGTATAACAATGTAAGGCAACCTACAAGTAATAATGGGAAATGGTAAAATGCAACCGGTAATAATCTCTACTTGTTCTTTGTAGAAATATTAACTACATGTAAAGACAGAATATTCTGTAGCAAACAAATCAGGCCCTTAATGACCACAAAACATTTCTTTAATAATAATGACTGAATTCTTCATTTTTTACCTACAATCCTTGTTTTATAATCTGATGTGTCAAGGTATATGCATGGGGATAAATAATGTAAAAATAAATGCAGAAATAAATCCAAATACAATTTGATAGAAAATGTTATGCCCAGAGTGATTTTAATCAGTTGCAAGCTTGATGCTGCTATATTGTGCAAAGGATTTGCATTAAAATAATACATGTTATACTCCTATTATTTACCCTAAATGTATTTTGCCATATTTCTTATGTTTGTTTAAGTCAAGAAAGCCCAACAATGCCTCTACTTCCTCAGGAGACTGAGCAAAGCCTGGATGCCCCCCACAACCCTGTGCAGATTCTACAGGTGTACTGTGAAATCAATCCTGACAGGATGCATCACATCCTGGTACATCAATTGCTCAGGTCAGGACTGCAGAGCTCTGCAGTGTGTGGTGAACACAGCACAGCAGATCACAGACACACAGCTCCCTGCGATTCCTGACATCCACACTACACGCTATCTCAGGAAAGTGAACCATATCAGGCGAGATCCCAACCACCCTGCACTGTCACTTTTCACCCTCCTCCCATCGGGGAAGCGACTGAAGTTCATTCGGACGCACACCTCCAGGTTCAGGAACAGTTTCTACCCAACTGCAATCAGACTCATGAACAATCAGTAACCTTGTGTCACCTCCACTGCTACCTGCACATATACTTCTGCCACTGTCTCTATTTATTCATAGGATTCTGGTTTTATTTATTTACTTATTATATTCATTTATTAATTGTGTGTAGGTTTTTTTTTGTCTATGTTCACTGTCTGCAGGGGCACATGCAAGCAAGCATTTCATTATACATGGTACTTGTACACATGACAATAAAGAATTGAAATTGAACAGTGATATTTCTGTAAAACAAAGTGTCTATGTGTAGAAAAACCTAGAAATAAAAGGTGGCATTCTGTACTTGTCCCCCATTTTAATCTTTTCTTCTGACATACAAATCACTTGATTTATACACCGTATGTAGAGTAGCTTGATAACTTCATAAAGTCATGCACATAGTGAAATCTTTTTCAGGTGTAAAGTAATTGGTTAATGCAATTTAGAGAGTACTGTGTACTGAATTATGAAAGGCCTGTCAGCTATTACAAGATACAGATGTAGAATTCCATGGGGGAGTTTGTTTTCACTTGACAGGAGCTGTTTATGGCATGGTCTCTTGGAGACTAGGTCAGACTGAAATGTGCGTTCTTGCTTTCTGAACGCACGACTCAAAGCAAGACCATTCTCTTTGAGTTCTGTTTGTACTGGGAGTAACATGAAGACTGTACAGGTAGAACTATTTACATTTTCATATTTCATATTTTTAATTTCAGATTTTATTTTTAAGTTGTAACTTTACACAGTATGCTTAATAAAAATATATTATCAAGAAAGTAAATATTATTTCTATAGAAGTTATATCCACAAGACACTAGAGAATAATTTTATTTAGTAAATATAAAGATAAATATTTAACTTTGAATGCATTTATGTGAGTCTCACTGAATGATAGTTGCAAATATATATAAAGTCTCAGTTCAACTTTTTGGGGTTTTAATTAAAACCTGCTTCAACCCTGCCCAGAACAAACAGATAGAAGTCACTGTAGAGACATATTGAGAAAAATGAATAAAAGCATTCGGAAGATAAAGCATTTTGGGCTAGAAATTTGTAATCTGTCTTCTGTCCTTGTAATCTAAATAAAGGATTGAAAGCTGTCCAAATGCATCTGCATCTAAATTGTCTATTCCAATTTGTTTTAGATCTTTTGTAAACTAGTCAACAACAACAACAATATTTATTTGTAGAGCATATTTTCATACAAATGATGTAGCTCAAAGTGCTTTATAAGATGAAGAAAGAAAATAAAAAAAAAATAAAATTAGGCAATTAGGCAATACTAATTAACAAAGAATAAAGTAAGGTCCGATGGCCAGGGAGGACAGAAAAAACAAAAAAAAAACTTCAGAGGGCTGTAGAAAAAACAAAATCTGCAGAGGTTCTACCTAACATAAATGATCTCAATCAGTCTTCATGGTTTTCAGGCTTCACGTGGAAGAATTAGACGATGATGGTCATGTGGACCTCTGGCCTTCAATCCATCAATGTAGGGACTGCATGGTGCTTTGATCAGGTGGTGGTGGAGCAGATTGCCACTACAGAAAACCGGAAAAAAAACAGCAGAGAAAGTAGGGGTTAGTACGGGTTTTGGGGCCATGGTAAAAAATGTTAATTAAATGCATATACAGAATATCAGAGTTACACTAAAATGAAACTATGAGAAAACCATGTTAAAGTAATGGGTTTTTATCAGTTTTTTTAAAGTGCTCCACCATATTAGCCCTGGCAAATTTCTATCAGTAAACTATTCCAGATTTTAGGTGCATAACAGTCGAAGGCTGCTTCACCACTTCTTTTAGGTTTAGCTCTTAGTTATTCGATTTTATATCTTCATAAGCAGCAGAGATACAATATAGAGAAGTCACGGTCAATTTACATAGCTATGCCCCATTTTATATTGTATAATGTTTTCTGACTGTTCTTATTTCTGTAAAGCACACCACGGACATTAAGCATCAAACCTCATGAGCACTACAACAGTATGGCATGTTTTCTGTTATACTAGTCTTTCAGGATACTGGAATTATTGCAGAAAACCCTTCACTATTCTCTACCCTACCTCAAAAATGGTTTACTTCATGAGGCTAGGTCATCAAAAGATCAATGGAACCACAGTTCTATGTATGAGAATGCTACATGGGCAAAGTATTGGAAAACAGAACAGTTAGCCTGACACTGCATAAAGATGTCAACCTAAGCAAGTAAAGTACAGTACATGTACCAACAGATTGTGCTCAATTGTATGTGTTGTTGAAAACACAATGAATAAGTCACTTTACAAACAAAATCCTGAGAAAAATATCCAGTTACATTTTGACCATGTTTATTTTGCTGAGCATGTTTGAGGAGTGTTATGCTAGTGTATTAGTTAATACTGCTGCCTCACCAGATTTAATTCTTGATCAGTCCACTTCTTTTACTCTGCTTGCACACTATCCCTACATTTTTGTTGAGTTTTCTTAAGGTGCCCAATTACATCCCAAAGATAGGCAAATGAAATCCATTGCTAAATCTCTGCTGTTTTTTTTGTAACTGAATGTATGCCTTTATGTAGTGTGGTTCTTGTCTTGCTTTCCATGGTGCTGAGAAAGTCTTAGTCTGTACATGGTCTTAAAATGTGAATAAACAAGCTGTTATGTATATATTGCATATTCATATACTGTTACTGAACCCTGAGTTCACATTTTGGGCTGTTTCACATATTTTGCCTGTTCTTTCTGTGTCCACATTGGTTATTGGTAAGACTTATGGTTTTCTGAGACATCCCAAGCATAGAATACTTAATGGTTCTAAATGGGTCCCATGAAAGTGAGTTTTGTGAGTAATCATGGACTGTAACCATTTTTTGCATTTATATAGCACTTTTCTCACTACTCAAAGCACTCAGCAACTGCAGGTTAAGGGCCTTGCTCAAGGGCCCAACAGAGCAGAATCTCTATTGGTATTTGTGAGATTCAAACCGGCAACCTTCCGATTGCCAGTGCAGATCCCTAGCTTCAGAGCCACCACTCCACTTGTGTCAGGCTAGCATTCTGTGCATAGTTGATTCCTGCCTTGGCATGATGACACTAGGATAAACTCCATCATCCCTGTAATACTTGTTTAGAATAAAAACTTGAAATAATCCAGTACAATCATGTGAAAAAAACTGTCTTTGATTATTGTCAGTTGTCAAAACAATTATTATGCATGATTGTAATAAAGATGCCATCATAACAGAGCACATAGACATTTCTTCTTCATGATAAACAGTATATCCTGCATTTATACAACATTGTTACATCAGCCTTTGACAATAATCTATCTTTCAGAAGTAATAGGCCACAGTAAGGTATTTAATAAAAATATGTGACCCTGAAGTATTTTTTACTTTCCATTTTAACATCTTGTTGCCTTATATCTCTGGGTTGTTGGATTAATTGAGGGTTTGATTACAGTATGTGTTTAATTTGCACTTCTACCTGTATATGCATATAATTCCTAAGGGTACTTCATGTACCTCGCAAATCCTAAAAATATTCATGTTAGGTTAATGGGCAACTTTAATTGCCCCCCTAGTGACCATGAGTGTGACTTTATACAAGTAAATGCCCTGTAAGGACTGGGGGTTCAATCCAGGATTTGGGTTTAGATTTGTCCTGATACTGGTAAAGTCATTTAATGAGCACTTTCAGAAACTGAAGCAATCATTGATGAATAGATTAAATAAAGGCTGGACATGAGCGACAACATAAATTAGGTGATATGCATTATAGGCTTTGGTTAGATGACTTTACTAATGAACCCATCCGTGTGATTGTTACAAATTGGGTTGTATTACTAAATGCATTAAATAACAAGGGTTTAATTTTTACAACTTTGTCTCAGTTTCCTTAAAAAGTGTCATTGCTTATTGGATCCTTTAGAGAAGTGTATTCAATTTTTGTTTTTCATTTCCAACATGAAGTGGCATTGTGCACTTTGAATGTTGTCAACACCATCGTGTGTGGTCAAGAGACATTTCAGATTACAAAGTGATGAAAAAATGTACTTGGATGTTAAAGTGATATTTTAGACAAGAAAATGTTATTTAATCTATGGTTGCCTACAGTGGATTGCCTTCCTGCAAGAGACAGCATTCACAGCACATGCTTTCACACTTTTTAATGTTAGATAATTATATGAAATGTATCCTATTTTTAAAGCAAACACATTTTTCCACAGGGAATATATACTATAGGTTACCCATTCTTTTTCCTAAAGATTTGTCTTGGATATGAAAGTTAAGGCACGCAATGTAAAAGCTATTGTCCTTGCATTATTTTTCCTTTCTGCTGTTTCCAGTATGTTATCCTCTGTATCCTGTTTTTCAGACATGTTTAGTTAATACATTATGTTATTTTTTCAAAGTTTATTAAATATAATCTTAGATAAAAACAGTTAATTAGGAAAGCAGACAATTTAACAGCTAAGAATATGCAAAATTACTAGATAGGAAGGGAAATTAGGACCATTTTTATAAAGAGAACTGGCATTATCTGTCTCTGAAGGATTAAAAGCACACAAAATGTGGCTTTTATAACAGATAACTTTATTAATTATTACAAAGAGGCTATTGAGTTTCTTTTTTATGTTGTTTTCTAGTCCTTGGCTAATTAAAGATAGCTGCAGTAGAGGATTGTTTAATACTGTATCATTAACACAATTGCTGATTGTAATGCCAATCACAAGTCAAAAGTAGCTTTTTGAATGGTTACTGAAATTTCATTGATAGTCAGCCTTTACACACGTATTAATAACACGTAAACCAGTACATTGTATGTGACATGAATTTAATTACATAATGAATGCATGGACGAGTGCCACTTCACATTCCATTCCTGATTGTTGTCTGTATGAAATTTGCGTGTCTGCTTGGATTTTTGGAGTACTCTGGTTTTCCTCTCACAAACCCCAAACTGACAACTTGGTTCAGTTTAATTGGTGAGTCCTGTGTGGAGCCTGTGCTGAGCTGTTGCCCTGTCCAGGGTTGTTTCCTGTCACTCATGCCATAAAAGACTCTGATGGGTTTGAGAATGTCATATTATGCTAAGAATGTATTTTTTAATACATTTTTATACATTATGATTTTTTCTTATTTTTCTTTAAGATAGGATATCAGTAGAATGCTTCCTAGTATAAAAAGAAGATGGGGTTTATAGTAAAAATCTTTTGCTGTTAGCTTTTAGTTATGGTGGTGTACAGTACAGTATAATGTGACATTCTTAAGTTCTGTATGATTTTTACTGCATTAGTGCTCAAAAATGTAAAAGTTTCAGTAAATAGCAGCATGTTGTTTCATAAAATCCAGACCTTTCATATCAGAGGCACACAGGTATTGTAGATGACATTTTTCCAATGATATCTCACAGAATTATTTTGAAGTCACAAGTGGGCTGCTATACATAAATTAAAAATGAACACAAATCAATTTTACAGTATATGCAATTGCAAACCCTTGAGTTTTTTTATCAGTTTAACAGCATTTTCCATACAGGTGTGAATTCCTCAAAGGCAGATAGAAACATGAGCCATTAGTTAATTTGCTTAAAAGGTGGCAAATCTACAGAAAAAATAAAAACATGAAGTATATCAGCCCTTGAAGCTTTGGTACTCTTTACTTTGCTTTTACTAAGCTATTACTAGAAAGTTGAGAGTAGAATTGTTTAGTTAAAGCTTTTCACTCCAAAAACAAATATTAAACATAAACTATTTCACCCTAGCCAAGAAATGCTGTCCACAGCAAATGGATGTTTCCTCAATGTCCAGTTTTAATGCCTACTACAGATTGCAATTATAATAGAAAAAATATTAAAAAATGTGAAAAAGTGCACAAAATGCAGCATTCGCATGTATTCAGAGACTTAGGTAACAGATTTAAAAGTTGAATATTTTGTATTTACTTCATCAATAAATTAGTTATTACTTTCTTATTTAATATTTTTGTAACATTGAGTCATATACAAAAATAACAGTAATAATAGCTAACAATTGTCATTTACTTTTTTTGGCTGATGCCTTTATATAAGGCAGCTGATAATATTTGAATAAAAATTGGATATATTTCTTTTGTTTTTCCAAATGGAAATGACTTTTCATGGTTACACAGTGTCAGTAGTGGAATTTATACCCACAATCTCTGGGTTTGAAGTCTGGAGTCTTAACCACTACACAACACCGACTGTCACTTACATGTGTTAGTACATTACGTAAAGTACATACTTTTTAATAGCACTTTACAATATCCTATAGTTATGAAATGGAGCCCAAATAGGCTTGTGGTGGCTGAAAATGCTTTGTTAGACAAGCAGCAATTGATGTAAAAATTGCATTTATAGATGCACTGGTGTCATTTGTTGGTTATAGAGGGTTTCAAGATAAATTTGTTTGCTGCATCTCACCATGTTCTGTTCAGTGAAGCTGTTTGTACGTGTTTATTCACTACATGCATACTGTGTCTCCAAGGCATACATGTTTTTTACTTTTATGATTACAAAGATCATATAACTTACACTGCATATTTCCAGCAGTAGCAGATATGAGCTGGCATGGCAGAGGTTTGCACATGCTACCATGACTTGTACTGGAAGCATCAGGATCAATCTGCTGCCACATGGGCTAACTCTGCTGGCATTTCACTGTTTGCCATCTGGAGCAGCTGGATAATATAAAAACTGAAGTAACATCAAAAAAAAAGAAAACATTTCTCAAGGTAAAATAGAAATACTTAACTAATCTGTATCAAAAGTGTCACAGAATGTTCCATTAGCTTAAGATAGATACATTTGAAAATTTACCAGTGATTTTTTAATAAGATGTTTTGAAATTTAAAAAATTTGTACAGCACAGTGTGTTCAAGATATCTCAACAAAAATTTACTTTTCTGACAAATTTCCTTGAAGAATAAGTATGCCAAATTACAACAAAATCAGTCTTTTGGAATGTCATGTGAAGAAACAGACATGACCCCATTAGTAGGCGCTTTTCACATATTTATATTATATGCTAGTGCCATTAAAAAATTGTCACAATCAATATTTCCAAAAGTATGAGTTTAATTAGTTAACGTGGTTATATAATGGATAAATTGTGAAAATCTCAACCATGTGATAGCAATGTATTTATTGAATAAAAATGTTATATTTTGATCTAGATTCCTACTATACAAGAGTAGCAATCACATTAAAAAATACTTGATAAATGGATTTTCAAATTTTTTAAATGAATTTTTTATTTATGTTTCTGTTTTATTTATATTCACGAACCAGTACATGCCAGACAAGTGAATGTAAATCCTTGTTTATATAGTCATAGGGTATGTAATTCTTTATTTTAGAAATTTAGCAGTATTCTAGTGTTGTATTCTTTAGCATACTACACTATAATTGTTATTCAAACAAAACTTTATGCATCTAACATTCTATCTGTTTGACATTAAAGGTGGCAGTAGCCTGTATGTGAGCTTTTCATGTACAGTATAAACAATCCATTGTCAGAATAAAAAGGTAATTTAAAGGAATAACCCAATTTTTCCTCAGTTAATTTTTTTTCAGTCATACTATTTACAGTGTCTAAAATTAATAGTATTTGAAAAACAAGCAAATAGATGTTGATTTTATCGTGTTTTTTCGTCAAAAATATAGGTTTTATATAGTTACATTTGTACAAACTCCAAATTATTATAAGTTGCTTGCTCAGAATTGCAAATAATAAAAATGATTAAAAATTAAGCATAAAGCTTAACATGTGCCTCTTCAATGGTTATAGTGTTTCACTTGATTAACATGAGATTAAATTTATAGCTGCATTTTAGCTCAATATAAACCATACTACTACAACTAAAACAAGTGGAGCATTTCCAAACATAAAACTTTTTAATGAAATAAATTATATACCAATCTTTCCCTTGACTTCATTTAATTTAATGGTTTATTTTTATTTTAGACTCATTTGCTCTGCTTTTGTAATGCAATATTTCTGCATGAGTCCGATTTCAGGCTTTTGGCCACCGAACATATTTCCTTTACCCTGTTGAAGCAGTTTAACTCACCTGTATAAACAGTTTAAATCTGAATACATAGTGTGGAAGTTGACATTTGTTTGGAGACAGAAATTAAATTTTGCTGTTAACTACAGATGCTAATTACACACACAAAAAAAATATTATTGTTCCACTTTTCGGAATGTGAAAATGGCTTACATTTAAGCAAGTCCTAAATTTGTTTGATAGCCCTTTAGCTACATCAGGACAGCATTTGTATTTTAGATTCAGATATATAAGAGCCCATGGCTTTGAACTTTTACAGTTTAAAATTTTTGTGAGAGGCTAAGATTATAGGCACATTAAAGTCATTACGTGGATATTATTCAGTGATGGAGCTTTGCATTTGTCTTATTCTGGAAAACAAGAATGTAGTCAGAGTGATTTACATGAATTAAACAGGCTGATGGTTCTACTAAAGGCAAAATAATTGATTGTCATGGTGGTCTAGAAAGTGGCATTACTGCTTATCGCTTCTTGGACTTTGGCTTGACTGCTGGATAGAATGACATCTATGTGTAAACTGAATATTCTGTCTCTGAATGGGTCTCTTTTGGTGGCTATTAGTTCTGTTCTAGCAGTGGATATATTTGTGAAGGAATCTGGATTCTAGTGCAACTTGCTCAGAATGTTTCACTTTTATAATGTTTCTAGTAAACTGCTTATTGTAACCAAAGCAGTATGTCATTCCCTCTTATAAGATGGTTTTAATGTATTTTTCATAAATATTTTAATAATTTTAATATCAGAAAGATATGCATGGTATTGGCAAATTTTAAAACGGGTCAATAGTTTTGTCATTTGTTTTAGGTCTGGCATTGTTTAGTTACATTTATTTTTAAATGTACCACAAATCATCTTATGAATAATTTGTCACTTATAGGTGTATATCATGCATACAGGTATTTCATAAAAAAAAACTCATGTGTTTGGTAATTTATATCAGTATAGGTTTACATCACTCTATGCGATCATTTCCATTGTCAATGTAACATGAAAATGTTTTAGCACTAAAACTGTTTTATGTGTCCAGGTTTACTCTGTTGCATTTCAGGTACAAAATGAGAAAATAGCATGTGGCAATAATTTTTAATTGCTGGATGTGTACTTTTCAGTGCAAGTCTTTACAACAGAATCCAGTTTGTAGCAGTATGTCAATATAAAATAGCATATTACATTAGGGATCACAAAAAATATTTTTTGCTAGCTGATAGAATCACAGTGATCTGAAAAATTTAGTTTTACTGGTAAATGCCATTATCTTTATGGAGCGCTACAATTTTAAGGTTATATGTCATATGTTCTTAAGACATTATTTCTAACATTAAGACATTAAAATGTTGATGGAGTATTCAAGTACCAAAACTTGTCAATTTCTAATATATCAAGTGATTCTATCACAGAATCAAGCTGCTGTTAGGGAATCCCAGTTGTCTTCATTTTTATATTGTTGTTGTTTACAAAACTTAACAATGTCTTGTATTAAAATGTAAGCTAGTTTTAATAATAATTTTCAGAATTGCAAACTTTTATTTAGTCCTTGAATAATAACTATATCCAATTTAAATCTTGGAGGCACGGTGGCGCAGTGGTAGTACTGCTGCCTCACAGTTAGTAGACGTGGAGTTTACATGTTCTCTCCGTGTCTGCGTGGGTTTCCTCCGGGTGCTCTGGTTTCCTCCCACAGTCCAAAGACATGCAGGTTAAGTGCATTGGCGATACTAAATTGTCCCTAGTGTGTGCTTGGTTTGTGGGTGTGCGTGTGTGTGTGTGCCGTGCGGTGGGCTGGTGCCCTGGCTGGGATTTTTTTCCTGCCTTGTGCCCTGTGTTGACAGGGATTGGCTCCAGCAGACCCCCGTGACTCTGTGTTAGAATATACTGGGTTGGACGATGGATGAATGAATTTAAATCACATAATATTTTACACTTAGGCCTAACAAAAGTTCATTTTAATCTAAGTATAATTTCTCCAAATTATGCATGACAGATATATATATGACCCTGCATCTTGTTTGTCTTTTAATTTACTCTTGAATACTACCAGAACTTCAAAACTGATATATCCTATAGGAAAAATACAGATTTGTATTAGTTGTAAAGATACTGTGCATTGTTACATGGGTAGCAGTAGAAACAAAAAACTTTTAAATTTCAAAGAAGAATCTAATCTGTGTCACTTATCCCTGCTGCTACACTTTCCTTACATTTTGACGTCTGATACAGGTAAGATTATGTTTTCTGTAGGAAAAAGGGTTAAAGGTTATTTCCACCATGAAAAGGAAAGAAGGTTAAAGACACAATGTGTCAGCTGTATAGCCTTCATTAGGCGCACTATACAGCTGAAGTGTTGTGTCTTTAACCTTCTTTCCTTTTCAGTGTGGAAATAACCTTTAACCTTTTTTTGCTTTGCAGATTCAGCAATATACTAACTCCATATTGTCTATAGTATGCACATAATTTGTGTATTTTCATTTTGTTTTGTGGGTAATCCAGATTTCTGGACATGCCTGTAGGTTCATTGGCAATGATGATATAGCATATGCTATCAGGATACACATTTGTTTTGGTATAAATGAATATACTGTTGAAGGCCACCTTCCACAATGCTGGGAAAGTGACCTGGCTATCAATATTTCAGGCAAGAGTGGAATGCATTAATTCACAACATTCATTTTTCTTCAGTTGGTGCAAAACACGTTGTGAATCAACTGAAAATCATTCACTGGACACACTTCTTCAAATTAAGGCAATTTAAAATATTTGAGGGATTGGAGCCTAATTGTGAATGATGACAGATAACTCTGGCCTCATTTAGGCATATGTTTTGGGGCTGTCCAGAATTAAAGCCCTTTTTGGTAAGAGATGTTTTTGTTATCTATCAGATAGTATAGGGTTTATGATCATTGTAAATCTTTATACTGACGTCTTTGGAGTTATTTAAGGTAACCTTACTCTATATAGTGATAAACTCACCATTATATCCTACACTTTGTTGTTGGCATGTTGATTAATTCTGCTCAGTTGGGACAATCCTAATGCACCATTCATAAGTCAATGGGAAAAAGTTGTTTTATATTATCTAAAACTATATAAGCAATTGCTAGAGTTGAACTGTGCAGAACTTCTTTAGAATTTAGCATGATGTCATTAACAAGCTCCTGCATGTGTTTCTGCTAAATTCCAGTTGTTTTAATTAATCTGAAGCTGTATAACACAGTGGGCCTCTTTTTTCTTACTGATTCGCTCTTTGTTTTGCATGGGGGGGGGCCCGGGGGTTGTACTTTGTCTTATAACTGCAAATATTAAATGTTTCTATGATGTGTGGGATCATTTTTATTTCTGATTGAACAGACTGCTTAAATCTTGCAATTCTATTATACAGAAAGTTATGCTTAATTGTAATATTATAAAACATTCTGTAATACATACATTTGGAATAATTAAAAGTTAAAAACAAACACAAACAAACAAATAAATAAATAAATTAATAAATAAATAAATGTTGTGTTGAACTAGGATCCTAAGACACTACATATTACAACCTTGAACTGCATTCGTAATTCATACAGACTCACTGCTAGGTCACAAGCAGCCTTATGGCATTATTTTAACTGTCCACTAACCCTTGGACGAAGCAGTGCTTCCCAAAATGAGTATGTACAGCACACAATTAACTTTATGCCTCTGCACTGTATACCTTTCTATCAGTCTGGGGGATTAAATACATCCCTAGAAAAGAAAAACAAAAAAGTATCAATTGCCACAACCTTGTCTAAATGTTTGTTGCCAGGTTTGGGATCAGCAGCAATCTAATATAATACTTGACAGCGGATATTGTGGAGGCAAACCAATTTTGTGGAGCTTTCTAGTAAACTTATTTTCCTCTCAATCCTGGTCCAGTGCTGCCACAGTGTCATGCAGCTTTTTTCTTACGCAGCCATTGTCCTTAGCCATTTACGCCCTGTTTTTCTGGGAAATGAAATGCACCTGTTAGTGAGGTTATTAGGGAAAGTGCTGACCCCTTCTGATGAACCCTTTAATTCCTTCTGCCTTGGAGTGTGGTGCAGATTGAATTTATTGAAGTACATACTGTAATTTTTTCTACTAAGAATTATTTTCATTAAAAAAAAAAAGCAATAGTTAATACATGATTGTTTTTGAAGGGTTGAAACTCCTTCTTGTTCTGATAATTGTTATAAATATAAGAAATGATCTGTCTGTTTACACCTGAAGACCGAGGGTAAATAGTTCCAGATCACAGCCTTTACTTCTTTTATATTAAAAAATGTCAAAATTTGCCAAGAAATAATTACAAAACATGAACAATTGTACATTGTGTCTTCATTTTACAATGTCATCACCTCAACCTCAGTCATTTACCTTTTTTATTTACCTGATACAATAGGCATCATCTCCCTGTTTGATCTTGGGTATCATCATAACAATTTACATATAGCTGTTTATACTTGTTTCAAATTATAGAAAAGACAAGTGTATTGACTTGCTTGTGAGTCATGTATGGACTAAATTGCAGGCAATAAACCAACAACTTTGTTCAGTACCATCATCTCTCTTTCACAATGGCTATTTCTTACTCACAACACCATATAATAATAGATATAAGCTTCCTAAACCAAAGTTGTCCCAGAAGGCTATTGGCCATCCAACAAAGCTGCTTTCTGCAGCTTTAGACACTGAATAGACTTAGAAAATTAGCCAAGGATGAATCTGAGCTATTTGTTCCTCTACATATCTTAAGGGACTGTAATACTTCCTAAATGAACTAAAATGCTCACTTTCAAGCCATTCATGGACCAGCATCCAGTAATACAGCTTAACATCTTGGCATCTTACACTTCGAACCCAGTACTACACCATTGGATGTAAAGGGAAGTGTACTCTTCTGTAGCTACCCACGTCCCAGAGAATATACTTTAATAGGTTAAACTGTAACAGTATCTTGTGATGTTGTAGATGGTACAGGGCTAGCAAGTATATACAAAAGAGAACATTTATAAGCAAATGGTCAAGAACCATCATGCAATCACTGTAAGGTTTAGGCAGGAAGCCAAAAGCTTCCATAATGAGTATTTAAATTCTGCACAGCTGTTTGGCACCTTACAGAACATAGTCCAACTGTTAAGACTGAAATTAGTAAATTAAGTGGCAAAACCACATCTGTTGCCATAGGCTGATGAGATTGCAGCAATGAAAAAACAAAACATAAATGTAAAAGTTGCTGCAGATTGTTTCAGTAGTTCTTTCATCAGAAGCACTTGAAGTTGATCAAAGATCCTGAAACATAACAAGAAGGGTTGTGATTTGGAGAACAAGCTCAGAGGAACACATAACAAAGCAAAACGCCTTGATTCAGATCAGCAGGAGAATCCTAATCAAGTTCACTGACAGTGTACGCTTCATGAAAATTAGTCAGATTACAGTAAAAGGCAAAGTTTATTAAAGAAAGTATTAAAAATGTGCCTTTATTGTTTGGGTGAATTTTATGTTCGTGATAGGATTATATGTTATAGGTAATGCATTAGATTAATCAATTAAATAGATTTAAGATGCTAACATTTTTAAAATGTAAAGATTTTGAAAATCTGCAGAATATTCATTTTGTATGCTGTGTGAGTTGTACATTTACTTATAACTAGATATATACATTGTTGGAATGTTTTGAGTGACCTTTCTTTGTGTTTATTATTTAATATATTTAAAATACATAATCACAGTATCATCCATAAATTAGATAAAATTTCATTATAAAGGTAGAAAGGATTGTACTGGAAAATCCATTACAAACCATTAACAGAATTGCTTTGCTGTGTTTTGAAGCCCTTGAGTGCCCTGAGGTGGACAGATTAGGTAATGCAGAAAACCATCTTCCACTAATGTGCTAAATTAAGTTTTAATGGTGATTAATCAGGGAAACAGAGTACTTGTCTCAAAAGTTTGGTAAATGCATGTATAATTAGAAGAAAATAAACTTGACAAATATTATATTACAGGTTTAGCTAGTAAGTACTTGTCATGCTGAGCTATGAAATTAATCAATCAGATCCAAAAACCTTCAGAAACCCATATCAAAATGCTCATGTAATGAAGCAACGTATATTTATGAATGAATACCCTTGCTCCATTTTTCATTAGGTGAAGGAATGAATTCTGCGAGTAGAATTAGCCTTGGAGTGAAGTCCTCCTGGCTTGGATTACCTGTGCAGCTGGCAAAGTTAAATTATTCTTAAGTGGTTAATTTAACTTTAAAATTATTTGCAGAAATATTTTAATGCATTTTACATTCTGTCTATCTGTATAT
>JANRMT010062808.1:29829126-29839699 GCA_026402145.1 Polypterus bichir lapradei | reverse complement strand
ATATATATATATATATATATATATATATATACATATACACACTGTGTTTATATATATATATATATGTGTGTGTGTGTATAATGTATATATTGCCTTGAAAATGTATAAAGGAAACCCGTTTATTGTCTGGTGAAACTTTCATAGAATTTGTTTCCATGGAAACCAAATTAGGTGGCATTTAAACTGAAGTGAATCAATGTCTGTATGCACAGTAAAAAGCATTCAGACATAAAATAGTATTAAAAATTAGTATTGAAGTCAGGTTTCTAGTTCATAAACCCCCAAGAGTGCCAACAAGAGATAAACCTTGTTAGACAGAGGCATCATAAATGAAAATTTGGGAGGGGGTGCACAAAAGAAGCACTAGTCATCTAAAACCAAAGCAATATTTGTTTTTAGAAGGCAGAATCAACTCCCTGAGCAGCCAGCATAGTTAGAAATAGAATGGAATGGCAGGACTTATCTTTATGGAAGTCAGATGAATTTCATGCCTTTTAAAGTCGACTGTGACTGCAAGTGTTTTTTTTTACTCACACAGACTAGCTTCATCCCCAGCATGAACAAAATAGGAAATGTGATTAAACCTTGCTGATCTTGAGACAGCAGGAGTCAACAAACTGGTATCTTAGTCAGAGTCGTGTTTTTTTTTTTTCTCTCTCTCTATGCAGAAAGTAGGGAAAGTGGGCTCAATGTGTAGACTAAATGAATATGTTAAAAACGTAAAAAGTAAAGATTTATGAACTGTAGTTTATACATATTTTTGAGTGTGTCATTGACAGTTTCTATTCAGTCTAGCTGACGCCTTTTGAAATTGCATTCTGAACTGTCTGGGTATTGCAGTGGAAAGTTCATTTTAGTTGAGATACAAGGTTAAAGTTCAGCAGGTTTGTCGAAAGTAAAGAGTGCACTGTACTTCTTACTAATTGTGCTAGTAGCACTTGACTACTTGTAAATGCCTGCTGGAGACTGCCACCAAGACACTTAACATGGCCTCCTTTTCTGTGTGTTTGTGATTCCTTTCTCTTCCTTTTTTTACAAAGACATGTAACCCTGGGTGTCCACTCCAGTCCCTTGTCAAATGAATAAATGAATCAAATGAGGGTGCTCCTTTAGGATCGTGCCACTCTGAATTTTTTCAGCTTTACAATTGCCATTCACACATTCTTATGACTAATAGGATTAGAGGCGTTACAAAGGGATTTGAACAAGATAATTAGTTTACTTCTTAGCCCTCAACATAACAGCAGAAAATCTTTCTGAGAAAAAAGATAGACAAAAGAGGTCAAGAAATGTGTGGGAAATGAGGTAAGGCCTTTCAACCGGGGGCTTCATCAACAGTGAACTTGTGAAAAGCTCTTGGAGTATTAGTTCCTTACTACAGACAGCTTGACTCCTTAGCTTTGACCACCAGAGGTGTGACAAGGAAAAAGGAAATGGTAGAGGGGGGCAAGGGAGCAAAAATAATGTACACAATGTCAGGTCACTTGTAAGACAAACAGCATTCTTTTAACATTCTATATTTTCTGTCATTCATTCATACAAAAATATGTCAGACGCACACAAAAAAAGCCACAACAACAAAAAGGCAATAAAACGGCTAATGCAGCATTATTGGTGCCAGAAAGACATTTCTGGAAACAATAAAGAATTTTGTCAGGTATGGGAGAGGTTTGGTATGAAAATTTATTCATGGTAATCTTGTTTGGCAAAACAAAAAAAAAATCTAATTCATATAACATAAACACTTCAAATAGAAATATTTAAAAAAAGAAAGAAAAAAAAACTTTTATTCAATCATTTACCAGAGAGAAAATTGGCTTTCCTGTTATATAAATAAGAAGGTGCAAAAGAGCAAATCATATAACTGGAAATTAATCTCAGATCTGTCTAAAGAAAAGGTAATAGGTGTTATGGGAACAGGTGAATGGATTAGCTAAAGTTAATGCCTACTGTTACTTTACAATTATGAAATATCATGTTTGTTGCTTATTTTTGGCCATTTTTTTGTTCCTTTTATGTCCTATTTGTTGGGATATCGTGTGACTGTAAATTCCCATTATGTTTCCTTTGTTTCAATAAATAAGATGAGAAATCTGAAAGAGAACTCAAATGCACACAGTGTCAGTAGTGGGATTTGATTTATGTCTTGGAAAGTTTCTCTTCAGAAAGATCAGGAAGTTGTTTATAGTTTATGACCAATGTATCTCATTCACAGAAATAACTAAGCTATTGGCCTGATCAAATCTGCTTGAACTTTTTAGGAACTATACTTTCTTAGACTGGGAAATATAGTAGGTACTACAGTTGAAGGTAAAGGTAAAGAATAATTAGAGGAGACAGTTGTAATGAACTTTTAAACAGTTAAAATGAAGCAGTGCTTTTATTGAGGTGGTACTATACTGAGAGTACTTGAAGAGGGCAAACAATATACATTTAAAGTATAGTAGTAGTAGTAGTATTAGCAATTATATGTTTTTACAGATTTTAGGAGTAAATGTGGTGTTTCAAGTGCTGAGAAGGATACATTAAAGCCAAATATACTTATGTAAACTGCAAGATCTCCAGTCTTTTTACTTCACAACATAGTCACTACAAAGCACACAGAAATGATGACATAGGAAGAAAAAAGCACACAGGAGAGGCCAGCTATAGCTAGAAACATGTAATGTTGGAGTAGCATAATAGTGATAAATGGAAAAACTAAGGTCAACAGAAAAATCAGCCATCAATGGAAAGATAATGCAAATTTGCTATAAGAATTCCTCAGATCTTTGTTCTAAGATACCTCACACTATATGTACTTCTTAATTTTCTTTAGAAATCAGATTTTTTATCTAGTTTAGCTATTAATCATGTAAGAATTCCTTTCATTCAAATGTTATTTGGATAGATCAATCTATTATTTATCCAGCGCCGCTTCCTGCCTTGCACCCAGTTCCTCAAGCGTAGATAGGCTCCATCTTCCACAACCCTGAATTGATGTAAACAAGTTTGAGATAGGTTATGGTATATGTATGATAGAATTTACAAACAACACTGGAATAGTACAGAAGCAAGAAAAGTGTTCTTTTAGACAAAGTGTAGTGCTTTGAACTTTATTTAGATTTACAAATGTTCATTCAGTCCCTGGCCCATGTTATACTTTAGAAAAGTTTCATATTGCAGTTCACTTATTTCCTGCTGTTTTTCTTTATTACTTAGGGGGCTTTGCCCCTTGCTCGCTTCACTTGCCAACACCCCCAGCCTGTGCTACACGCCAGCCACTTTACATCTCTGCCACTCACGTATGTGGATTTCACTTTCACCAAACTACAGATCTTTTAATTCTCGCGGATACACCTGTTCATTGGGAAGAAACACTACTTTTCCCTAATGTCAATATGAATTAGACGATCTACAAGTCTCTGACTTAAAAGTTTAAATCCGAACAATATATTCAATCTCTTTCTGCTGTTCAGTTATTTCACCAAGTAATAATTTCCATTTGTTTGCACTAATGTGATCATTACTATCATTTTTTTGAGACTTTCAAATTTTAGTACTTTCATTATCTCTAACCTGCTCTGCATGTGTATCGCGGCAACATTTTTGAATTCTTTACAAAGTTCTACTTTGTCATCTACTCTTTGTCTTTTATTTATGGCCCCAGGCATGGTTAAATCTCTTGGCACAAAGTCTCGTCGCACGGGACATGAAAGTATCTCTCTGAAAAAGTCACGTCTCGTCCCAGGATTTTTTTATTATAATAGAGAGATAATGCTCATATGAAGTAATTTGGGATGTTGAGTACAATAAAAAGGCACCGTATAAACCAACAATAGATGTGCTTTACATTTTAACATACTGCATACTTAACTAGTTGTTTGTTGCATATAGAGGTGTGAATCTGTTCTAGAAAGTATTTCCTTCTCAAGTTTGTTTCAATTTTAATCAACCTAGATACTACCAAACCTTTTTAGCGAAAGAGCGTTTATTTGTGATTATACACAAAATGTATACTTAAACTTTATATACATTTAGTTTAACCTATTTTTCTACAGACACATAATTTGATGCATTCCTTTTTGTAAGTAGACGCAATTTCCATTAATGCTGTTAGATGAAAGGTTAGGAGAAAATTAAGTGATTGCTGATACTGCAGCATTTTATCTGGAATTATTGTGTATTGAAGGCTTGTGTTCTTTTTAGAAATTAGGGAAGTCTTTAAATGGAGTAAAAACTACCTACTAAAAACTTTTTTCTCGTAAGAAAGTCTTCATTTTGCTGCCTTAAAGTACCGTATATTTTATATTAGTAATCAAAATATCTGTTTAAACAACTGCAATGTTGTTCTGTAATATGCTTGTATTACCAGTTTATTAAAAGATGACATAAAATACTTACAAAATGCATCTGCATTACTAATCAGTTACATATGGATTCAATACCGTACAGAAAACATATAACTATTAAAATTTGATACAGACTGTATTTTCATGATAAAATAGAAGCCTTTTCTTTAGACCTATATTTCTTGACATCTGCTATTAAAGTGATTCATACTACTGCAACTATGTGATGGATTTGCTTTTCTTTGTCATGTCATTAAACAAAACCATTGGAATGACTTAAAAATAGGACAACCATCAATGATGAAAAATAAAACAATGTCCAAAAACAAATAATGCATGTAATGCCTTTTTCCTCATCCATCCAAGGATAACATCTTCATAAAGCAGTCTCTGAATAGAAGCTAGGTGCTTTTTCTGGAATGATTCATACAAATCATATGTTTCATTTTGTATGATAACATAATGCTTTCCAAAATGGTAACCTGTTTACTGTAATTACTATACAGTTATTCTTGTCATTTTATTGAAAAAAAAATTTGTGTTGTCAGAAATCATGAAGAGTGTGTTTAGACTATCATGTGATTTTCTTGTCTATGTCATATTTGTTATAATTGAGTAATTATTAGCTGAAATTAAAATCTCATAACATGTAAAATGACTTTTTAATGTGTTTATTATATTTGTATGTTTGACATGTTCTTACCTATGGCAGCTAGTAGAGACCATTTGTGACAGCAGACAAACTATGTTTTTATATTTTAATTTGCATAAAGATTCTGGTAGTCCAACATTTGTCAACTTATAATGCTCTACAATATTCTGATGGAATTTAATAATTTTCTGTGTCATGAATTAGTAAAATGTGTAAAGTGCTGTACTGAGCTCTGGTGGGACAGTGGCACAGTAGTAGAGCTGCTGCCTCGCAGTAAGGAGGCCAAGGTTCATGTCCAGGGTGTTCTTAGTGTGGAGTTTGCATGTTCTCCCACTGTCTGACTGGGTTTCCTTCAGGTGCTCCAGTTTCCTCCCATAGTCCAAGGACATGCAGGTTAGGTGGATTGCCAATGCTAAATTGACCCATGTGTATGTGTGCTTACCCTGCCATTAAATTGCAACCAGTTCAGGGATTATTCCTGCCTTTATCACCGCCTGATTAAATCAGGCCTACAAAATGTGCCTTACAAAGAAATATAAAAATTAAAATCATAAATTAAATAAATCGTGCAGGTTTTCTATAGCTACTTGAGTACTTTTCACAAACTATCATTTTTTATATTGTGTTTTAAATAGCACACAGACAAAGCGAAAGGTTAAAAAATGCAAAAGATGTTTTCTTTAATATTCAACAGGATTTGTCATTTCTTTCATAATCACAATGTAATAAGTTCATTCATGAATGAGATTCTATAAATATAATATGTTGTTTGGAGTGAGACAGGAACTTTCCTACTGGAAACAATAACTTAAAGCTGAAACTCATTACATTACATACTCATTACAGACATCTCACTAAAAAATTGTACTTTGTATACTCACATGAAAGGTTTATTTGGATTAGATATTTGTTAAAAAATGCTTAAACGTGAAAATACAGTCTACTGCATAGAGACCACATATAAACTTTAGACAAACTTTAGCAAAAGTCTGTATACATTTTTATGATGTACAGTATTTATTTAAAATGACAACCAAATAAGCATAACATGATTCAAATCAAAACTACAAAGTATAGCATTCCAGATAATTAACATACACCAAGAACAACATTTAATACCCCACTTCTTCCCAGTTCAGATAGCCATATAGACTGAAAATCCACTATTTTAGGACAGAATTAATGAATTCTTGCCACATTCAGAACAAAAGAATGGCAGAATCTTGTGCCATTCATTGTGAGAAAACAGTTTTTTCTACTGCTGAGGCAAAAGTAAACATATAAAGGGGAACTTGAAGATTTTCTTTCGGAATTTAATGAAGCAGGTACAGTTCTGTGACATTTTAATTCTTGCACATACTCAAAGTACATATATTCACCGCTACCAGAAAAACTGTAAGTTAGGCAATGCAGGGAACCACAACCCATGGCAGACTCTTCTCCAGACCCTATTAGGACTCTGTGCTTTAGATCTTTGCATTGCTATCTTTAAAACTTACTTGGTTTGCATCCGTAATGAATGAACTTACAGTTGACATCTTCTTATATGTATTGCCTACTTCAGTGAGTCCATTCATATCAGCTTTTCTTTCTTTCACAGTTCTTGATTAAATTAGAATTCAAAGGTGTTTTCAGGCATATTGTATATGACAATATGCCAAGACCTTGACTTATCAGAGTACAATCTCTCATTTTTTATTTTTTATGCTTGTAACATTTACCTAAGCATTCCATTTCCTCTTTCAATGCAATCTTCATATCATTCATACACACTCAGCTTTTCATAATCATCTCCAGATTAAATTATCAAATTCCTCAAATCCTTCACTTCTGAAGAACTGTCAGTTTAATGTTGGCATTGCCATTAGAGTTGTACATGTAGATAAAACACTAGTTCCTGGATTTATTTTGAGAAGTAAATACAAGAAATCTTCACTACTGTTAACATCTAGTTATGAAACTGCAGTACCATGCACTTTAGGGCTTATGTGTGTTTCTTTCTCATCTGCCCTATCTTGCAGCAATCCATATTGTGTTACTGTTTTGGCCTCCATATTTGGGAAAATATTGCTTTTTACATATGAATCCTCACCATGAAGATTAGAATGCAGGCTACCTTGAATATTTCAAGAATAACAGAGCTAAATCACTGCTGCTACAGAAGAGTTGTCTCAAACCTGACAAATGGATGAGACCAATTTCATGTTCATTTTTTGTTATCATTACAAATTATTACAACAAATAAAGCTGATGTGTTCAGGAAAGTAACATGAAATCCTAGATATTTATTGGAAGATCGAGTAAATAAACTGCTATCTTGCTTATGTTACTGCTGTGTGTGCTTGAACTTTGACTTTGACCTTGCATTATGACCATTGTGAACTTGAACCCAGACACAGACAGACGGACATCGTTGGCTCCACCACACACTGTTTATTTACAATACTATTTACAATTGTTCACGTGCTCAACAAACCCCAGTGCCTCCAGCACCGATTTCCCCAATGTCCAGGCCTTACAGTTCCACTGCCTTTCTCCTGGCCGCCTCCAGTCCTCTCTCCAGCTCCGTCCTCTTCCACCCGACTTCCACTATCGACTGAAGGGAGGTGGCCCCTTAAATAGGAACCCGGATGGGCTCCAGCTGCTTCCCGGCACTCCTCCGCAGACACGCCCCAGTGTGGCGGAAGTGCCGGCTGCGCACCCGGAAGCCGTCCGGGTGTCCTCTGTCGTCTACCCCCCAGCACTTCCTGGTGTGGCGGAAGTGCTGGGCTCCAGGGATATTCAGGCACCGGGACGCCGCCGCCGTGGACCCCAACATAACCAGGGCGGATGCCCCCTCGCGATCTGGAGGAGGCACAAGCCCTCCTCTGGTACTATTCGGCGTCCCGGCCAGGCTCCAGCCCCGGCCGGATGCCACACCATGTACAATTACATTACTTCTTGACTGCTTTGACTGCTAATTGCCTTTTCTAGAAGAACATATCTTTAAGAGAAACATACCAAGCTTTAATTTGCATCACTCAGAAGATATATTTACATATCTTACAATTGAAGTTTAACTCTTGATAAGTGTTCATTCATTTTTGTGACTTCTATTGCTTGTTGAAATTCTTTTCCTTTGCTACTTCCTTCATTTTTTTACATATACGAGGAAACCATATACAGTATTTTCTCTATATTGGCATATGCATCTTTGGAATGTAAGAGAAATTCAGACAGCCCAAATCAAAAACCCACATAGACACATTAGAGGAATTACACACTGACGGTGATGGGACATGGATTTGAAATGTTATCCCTGAAACTATGAAACAGCAACACTAACCACTGCAACACCTTACTGTCCTAAGTTCTCTAATGGCAGTATAGTGTAAGTGTGATATGAGGGAGGGCTTTAGTAATACAACATGAAGTACTCTTGGCTAGTTTGGAGCAGCAAAGGGTTGGGGTTTGCTGTGTATTTAAAGGGTGACTGTCCTTTGGTTAAATAATAATCAAGTCAAGTCAAGTCAAGTTGGGGAGCATGCACTGGTACAGTGCGTTACCGCACCCACTACATAACAAAACAACTTGGGATCCCGGTTAGAAACCCCCTAGGCAGACACACAGTCCAGTCCCACCCTCCGGAAATGACCCTCTATCTGCCGCAGCCAGGTGTTACGTGGGCGGCCCCTTGGCCTGGTCCAGCCACTCGGCTCCCCAACAATGAGGATCTTACGAGTTGGATCACCCTCTGGGAAATGCGCCACATGGCTGTAGTGCTGTAACTGACGATCCCTTACAATGCAGGTAATGTGCCTCATTCGGGACTCCATGAGCAACCGCTCATTCAACACAAAGTCAAACCAAAGGTATGCAAGGATTTTCCAGAGAGACACAGTACCTAAGGAGTCCAGTCTTCGTCTCAGGTCACTGAATAGCGTCCATGTCTCGCAACCATTAAATAATAATAATAAAAAAAGGCTTTAGATACAGGTAGGAGGCCAGCACTGTTAGGTGGTGGTAAGCCTGTTCTGCCTAGAATTAGTCAGTGCTAGATATTAGGCAAGCTATAGCACCAGTCTGGCCTGTAATGGTCAGTTTAGGCCTCAGGAATTGATTTGCCTTACTATCACATTCATGCTTTTTCATCAGAGGTATACAAAAATTTTTTCCAAGTTTTTTATACCTCTAGATATTTAAAATGAAATCCGTTGAAAAGAACATATGGTGTCTTTCAATGCATCCAAAAATATTAATAAGATTTTTTAAAATGAAAATTATATTAATTTAATTAGAATTTTTTTTCTTGTTAATGACAATAATGTCCAGGGAAAACTTCTTCCTGAATAAAGTAGTTTTATTGATTAACAGTGCCTATGCCAGCTCATTTATTCTTTATCTAATGAACAGTGATATCATGTAATGGTAACTTAGAAACATGCTTCCAGCTCTGTGATCAATAAAAAAATATGTTGGATAATATATTCCAGATGAACTTATTAAGTATTATAGTACCATATTCAAACAGCTTTGATCAGCCTAGGTAGGTATGTCTCAGATTACCAAATGAGAAACTAATACAGTACTTTGTTTTCATGTCTATTGTAATATCAGAAACATATTGAAAAAAACCTTGATATTATACAGATTCATTCTTTGGTGAAAAGTAATAGTATTGTCTGTTACTTCAGAAGTACTATTGATTTGCTATAGTTTTACCCTACTTTATTATTATTTATTTATTTTTACACAATGTAACGAGAGTTCTTCCATTACAGTATGTCCATTAGTTGAACTATTCTTATAAAATGTCAGCTTGTTACTTTCATTTCAGCAAGGTAGAGAGTTCTGAACATGTTGATCATAGTCCAAAGGAACAATAATATTACTTGCAATTAAATTTAAAACTGTATTAGGAAATATTTTGTAAGATCAAGATAGATAAAAAGCTATACTATTACACATTTGATGATTCATCTAAGGCTTGTTCTTCAAGTAGAAGAATTATGCCATATTTTTTCCTATTTTTAATCTAACAAGCTATTTCTTGATTGCACAGATTCAATACATAATGCAAATTTTTAATAAACCATTGCATTTTTTATTTCTCTGCCCAAAAAGGCAATTTTCATAGCACATACCAGATGTTTATTTAATCTGTTCCGATTGCTTCATACAGTATAGTGTTACAATATCTTCCACAAACATTCGTAACAAATATGTTTTGGTGACATTTTTCAGGATATTTTGTAATGCGTCTAAAGTATGGTTTTCCCCATCATAAAAAAACTACCGTTGTTTTAACCACATCGTCCAGGAGATGATGAGGGGCTATTTTAAAGTCCATTGCAGACATTGTGACCTCATTCAGAAGACAATCAAACATACAAGAAACTAATTACCTAAAAATTAACTCAGATATACAGTGGGATGCAAAAGTTTGGGCAACCTTGTTAATAGTCATTTTCCTGTATAAATCGTTGGTTGTTACGATAAAAAATGTCAGTTAAATATATCATATAGGAGACACACACAATGATATTTGAGAAGTGAAATGAAGTTTATTGGATTTACAGAAAGTGTGCAATAATTGTTCAAACAAAATCAG
>JANRMT010062808.1:29757393-29818590 GCA_026402145.1 Polypterus bichir lapradei | reverse complement strand
TGTGTGTGTGTGTGTGTATATATGTAGATATGTATGTATATGTATATATATGTTTATATATGTGTGTGTGTATGTATATATATATGTATTTGTGTGTATATATGTGTGTGTATGTATGTATGTGTGTATGTATATGTATGTGTATATATGTAGATATATATGTATGTATATATGTGTGTGTGTATATATATATGTGTATATGTATAGATATGTATATATATATATGTTTATATGTGTGTGTGTATATATATATATATATATATATATATATATATATGACAGCAACACTCATCCCTCACAACAGTGACAAAACAATTACATTGACAAACAATCATGTTACGTTATTTTCAAAATGTTCCCTTTTCTTTTTCATTACTTCTTTAACACACTTCTTCTCCGCTGCGAAGCGCGGGTATTTTGCTATTTCATAATATGATTGTGCCTTGTGATGGATAAGATCCCAAGTCAATGGTGGATATTGAACATGCAGCCTCATGTTATAGCCACCCAGGCTTGCATTCAAACAGTGCTAAACTATATGTAATAATCAATTTTTTGTGTGTTTGTTTTTTAATTTTTTTGAGCAGAACATTATAAAATTAAGCGAATACTCTTACTTAAAAAAGCGGTACTTTCTGAATTATCATTCATAATATTTCCATAGCAGATAAACCTGTTTTCATTTTTTGTTTTGTATATTTGTTTCTATGTTTTTTTCAAGTGTGACACTGAGGTCTTTTATGTGGAAGGAGAATCTTTTGTGCTGGTCATGTGAAAGGAATTGTCTTGCTCACTCCAGAACACTATTCTGCACAGTCCCTTATAGTAGCTGCCTAAGTTAACATCACCATATTAGTCCAAAGAATTCATACTACTGCTCTGTCTCAGCTCCTGTGTGTTCTTTCAAAACAGGAAAAAATTTGCCAGCACATTGGCTTGGTTTTGTTTTATCTTTGTATTATGTTATATGAGGTCATGACATAAAAACACAACTGTTTTGTACATTTAAGTATAATCTAGAAATAATGTCTATATTTTTCCAATATCGTAGAGGAATCCTATAGTGTTTTATTATTTGCCCTAATACGTTTCTGGACAAACTGAATAGCAGAATGGAATCACCAGGAATGCTACATTTTTCCCCCATTTAATTGCTGAAATTAGCTCCACGTAATAAAGAAAAAATTAAAATCTAATTCTTGAAAATAATGCAAATGTAGTGTACACATAATGCATTTTTAATTAAAACATTGCCAAAATATTACTTTACTTAATGTTAAATAATTTAGCCTAATGTAATTACTGTGAAATGCCTGCATACCATTGTACTCAAATATACTATAAGAGAATGATAGCAATAGAACTGGATAAAGCAGTAACACCATACATTTGATGTTCATAAAAATAGCTTTTATATAAAAATAATAAATCACTTTAACTTTATGGCAATATTTTTGACACTAGTGTCTTAAACATTGAGCAAAATGACATTTGCATGAATTAAAGTTGCTTTAACTTGCATTGGTTAATAATTAGTTGTTTACACTTTCTTAGAATTATATTAGCATATTGTGTTTTAAATGTTTTCTGAAGGTCAAAAAACCAGTAATATGTGTTGCCTGGCAACTGCTATTTATTTTAAATTAACCCCTTGCCTTTCAGTGTGGCATGATTGGAAACAAAGCAGGAATCTGCTAATGGGCTGATAAATTTGTACAGACACAATCTCTTTCATACAAGACCAACATAGAATCATCAGTTCACCTGAAATACACATATTTGAGAAAGAAATAGGACAAAAACATATGAGACTTCTGAAGAGGGAAATGTTACCTTTGACTATGTAACAGATTAAAATTATGGCACAAATGACACTAGTTTGAATCCAGGAAGAATTTAAAGTTATTTAAGGATTGAAAGAAACAGTAAAGAGGTTAGCACTCAGATGTTTCTTTCTTCCTTTTTTACATTTCTTGTCTCATATACATCTTCACATTGAGTTCAATGCATTCATTTTTGAAGTTTTCTGTTGGTAACGGACTGCTCTTCTGCTGGAATTTGGCTAATTGTGTTTTTGCAAAGCAAGTTTACAGAGGTGTTGGGCAGTTATTATTTGATCTCTTGTAATAGTCCATATTTTATGTAATATTCATTATCCAAGGAAAGCCTGATTTTATAGTTGTACAATGACTTACATTTGCTTGCAGAGAATTGAACGTGAGCATAATATGTGTAAATTGAGAGTAGATATTTCTGAGAAAAATGAATTATTCTAAGCCTTCTGTGTGAAAAAAGCCCAAGTTATGTGATAAAAATGATCAAAATGCTTGTAGGTGTAATATAGTATACCATGCATACAGCATGTATGAAATCTTTATTAAAGCATTTTGAATTCTAGTAGTGTTCTTTGAGAGGTCATGCATTGATTCAGCTGAAGAAGAACTGTTTTTGTTAAATTAATAATCCTATACTTGTTTGTGAATTCAACATTTATAATTTTTATAATATTTGGCAAGTGTTAATTATAACACGGTTTTAATAAGGCTAAATTAACATAAGTGTAGCTAACAATATGGCCATAATCCAGGTATTATTTTATAAAGTGAAAGCAGATTTGAAATAATTAAGACCAAAAACAAGTTAAGCTGATTACCTTCTTTGAAGTCGAGGTTTTTCATTATTTTCCTTCAAAGGATATATGGTAATGAAGTATGCAAAACTAAAATCCAAAAGATTGAAAGAAAGGGAAAATATTTCAAATATTATTTCTTTGATAATAATTCACTGTGGGATAGTTTCTCTGCAAAAATCACATATAAAATGGATAGGCACTCACATTTTTCACTGTACTTATTTTTTCTCCATGGAATACACAAAAAAATAATAATCGGTAGCAAAATTTAACAAAATGTACTGTTTTGCTTCTCTTGATTTCTATTGATAATCAGAACAAATCAAAACTTACTATAGAACGCTTAAGTTTTCTTTTACCCTCTCAATCTAGGACAGCATTTGTTGATGCTGTGGATGTTGAGAGAATTTCAGGGACTTAAATGAAATCTACTCTTTGCTTATGTTTGAGTCTGTTTGTTTTTCGTCACTGGAACCAATTCATATATAAATTATACTTGTGACAGAGCCAAGTAAAACTTATGAAATGAGTAATGATTAAAGAAAACAAGGTTACAACCACATTATACTGCATAGACAGGAAGAAAACATCTCCAAACAGGCAAACTGTTGTAGTCAAACAAACCAACTTTATATGCCTCTCAGCTTTGGACACTGTAATTACTGTGCAAGTCAACCACAAAACATGGTTACAGAGAATTTAGTGACTCAGAAGAAATTGAACTGGGCTTACCTAAAGAATGGAAAAATTGAATAATAATATATCAACAAAAAGGACAATGCCAAAATGAAAACCATCTCTCCTGTGCTAAAGCTGCTTGTCTTAGTCATTATTTTCTGTGTTTAACCGTGCAAGAAGTTCATGACCTAACTTTACATCTGCCTCATACTTCATCATAGCTGAGAGTCTAGGATCAGAAATTTCCCATACAATGAATGCCAAACAAAGAGACCTCAAGCAATCCGTTTGACCCACAGCTAAATCAGAAATATGTGTAGTATATAGTTTTATTATGTTTTAAGTACAAATTAAAATAATACTTATTTATGCACATTGGTGAATGATCAAAAAATAGAATTGTGTTTTTTTTAAATTTGGAGGTGGTCATCTGATTGACATTAAATATTTTTGTTGTATTTATTTTTGATGGCTAAAAGGGTGAAGAGAGAAAAATAAATGTGGTAATGTTTATAGACTAAAGAGAAAATAATGACCAAACATGAGAGTGCTGAAAGGCTACGCTCTTCATTTATGATGCATGTATGAAAATGTGTCAATTAATAGTAAGCTTTCTTTTTTTGAAAGATAGATGTTGACACTCACCCAAGATTGCACAATTAGGTACCCAGAAGGATGGATGCAGCAAGGAATTTGACTGTATATAATACACCACAAACAAATCAGATTTGAGTATTGTCACAAATACGACGATAAGACGTTGAGAAGGTTTGGGACAGCCACCCGTATAATTGTTCCCGGGTGCAAAATTGATTCAAAAGAGTTGTCATGTTTACATAACAGAGTCCAAAACAGAACTAATTCTCTTGCCACAAGATGGCAGCTTTAAAGGCCAGTGGAGGATCTGATGTCATCATTACCAGAACCGGAAGTGACGTCATTGGCTGCCCCAGAGCCGGGCGGGATTTCCTTAGAATGGTCTGCAAAAGATCGAGAGGGAAAATTTGTGCACTTCGCCAACCCCTGGTCTGGCGTGGAATCACATGTATTCAAGCCCTTTAGTTGTCTCCTAAACACACGTGTGTGACAATATGTATTTGCATTTGCCATGAAACCACTGTGTTTATTACATGATTCCAAGTGTGTGGTAAAATTGCATATAAAAAAATCTGTTTTTTGAGTGTACATGGTAGTGATGTGTAAAACGATCCTTTTTAATGATTTGATTCATTTCGTTCAGTTCACCAAAATTATTTGAATCTTTGAATCACTGATTTGTTTACTTTAAAAACAAGCAGCTATTTTCTAGTTTAAAATCTACATATCTGTAATACTGTAACTTTACCCACCAAAAAGTTCAAACAATATATAAAGCAAGCAACAAAATAAATAATTCACACATAATAATAATCAATAGGCAAACATTTTTATAACCTAGATTTCAAAAGAAACACAAAATGTGAGTGCTTACATTTTTCATGATTAAATAAAATTGATTTCAGTTTTGGGTTAATCTCCTGCAATTTCAAGAAGACAGCAGCCATTTAAGTAAAGTTAAGATGATAGCTCAAGACTGTCGCAGAATGCAATATAAAACTTAACATGCACTGCACATGCCTCAAAAAGATTAGTTCTTTAATGTCATTGTACCATGACATTTGTTCAGAGACCAAGATAAGTACACAAGAACTAGTTCTTTCATTCATTGCACATCACTAACACATAGTGTAAGAAAAAAGTAGTATTTAAGTACACATGGTTTGATGGCAGACACATGATTAAAGCAGATGATTTCATAGTATAATGGCAGCCATTATATCAAACACTCAGCACACCTTTGTACAGAGAAGCATTTGTTACCTGACAGCAGAACAAACCATTGAAGAAACAAAACTGGAGAGACAAAAGAATAAAAATATTAAGTTATACAAGGCTTAGTGCAACTGTCAACAATGGTTGCTGAGAAAAATTTCAGCACTTCACCCATGAGCAGGCAAGCAAACAAGAAACATAGCTTTACTTCAGGAAAACAGTACTAAGAACCCGTGACAAAATATATTGCTTTCAGTTTACTTTTCTTGCTACAAGCATGCTTTAGAAAAGTACAAGACATGTCTTCTTAAACCATAAACCTGTGCCAGTTCAGAGTGGACATATTCAGTCATTTTTAAGGCCTTTGTTTTTGAAACTCCTATGTCTTGAACTGTATTTTAAACAGGCGTGTCTTTTAAAATTTATAAAAAATTCTTCACTTTAGAACGCAATTTCATGTGATATTTTTTTACCATAAAAGTGAAGAAGTAATTTTGACTTGAAAAATACTAAACTTATCCCTTAACCCTAAATGGTATGCCAGTCTGTTTCAAGCCATTTGTGCACACACTTTTATTCAAGAAAGTGAGAGAGTGTAGAGTTGCCAATTAATGTAATATGTATGTTATTTTGATATCAGAGGATTATCAAACTATATTGAGAAAATCCAAATATCAGACTGTGATTTAAGCCCTGGACCTGAAAGGGTCTTTTGCCCCTCACTATACCTATTGGTTTTCATGTCATTATTATCGCTATATTTTTGCCAATACTGGAAGAATGCATGCACTGTATATTGTAATTGAATTCACTTTTGCAATACCTTTTAGTGACATCAGCACTGAGTTACCAGCAGTATGAGCTAGAATTCAAATAAGCAGCTTCAGTATCATCTGCAGGGGAGCCTATTAAAAGGGCAAACCTGCCACAGTCACACAATCATCATTCAACAGGGTGGTCCAGATCTAATTATGCAGATCCAGATCGTCTGGATAACGTTGATTTATGCGGGGACGATTCCAGTTCGGCGCAAAGACGATTCTTCATGTTGTCAGTTCGCACACTTCTCAATGGTCCGGGATTTTTCGGGTGATTCTCTATGTAATAAACGTAATAAGTTATAGCGTAATGAAAATTGCATAATTAGATCTGGACCACCCTATAGTATCTCAAAAATAAACAGTCCTTCTAATGATAATGAGCCTTATAAAATAGCAATGAAATGAGCAAAAAAAAAAAAAAAACATTGGGTCAGTGCTGGTAAGCACTGCACAGCACTGCAATATGTTTTTTGCCTCAGTATTTATCTGCAATGAAAGCATGTTTTTGTAAGTTGTATCATATTTTCCTATGCCATTTAAAAATACTTTACCTCCGGGTAGTATTAGTATTGGTGTTTGTTATTAATACTATTAATATGTGAAGCAACGTTCACATATTTGCCATTGGGTAACATTGGTCATGAAATTTATATTGTTTTGTCATTTATGTGAAAGTATGTTAAAGTAAAAGTAGATAAAACTGGTAGTCTCCACAAAGGGATTCTTACTTCCAGGGAATATGAAGACAGATACTTTAGAAAAATGTCTTGTCTTGGATGAAATCTAGTAATAATTATTCTACCTACCTATAGCCGTTAACAAATTGGGACATCATGTGTTGCTTATTGGCCAGCTGTATTTTATACAGAAACATAGATCATGTACTTCTTTTTTAATGTAAAATGTTTGTTGAGAAATGTTTATTTTTTTCAACCCAGCCTAAATATTGTGAATACTGTCTTATTTCCAATATTTTGCTTTCATTTAATGTCTGTTTGCTTGCCCTCATGGCTGTCTTGATTCTTCTCTGTGTACTAACAGAGTGATGCTCAAACTGTAGAAGCCAGCTTCCACCATATATAAAGTCATGCAAACTGCCCTCCATTTTAAGGTTACACCACCGTAACTGAATTTACATTAGTCACAGTTTTCATCAGTCACAAAACTATAATGAACAGAGTAGAGTTTTAATGAAAAATTCAAATTCAAGTTCTGATTAGGCTAAGTGCTGTGTAAATCTTATTTTATTGTTAAACTCATTAAATTTCTGCAGTACATTGACAGTGAAGAAGGTATTTTCTAAGCACTAGCATACTCTTGTTTTTTATTTTTACTATGTTAGTATTTAATTCTTCATTCAGTACTTTTGATCAGAACTTTAAATGTTAATGCCTAATAACTCTTTTTTGATAACTAAAACATTGTTTGTTTGTTTGTGTACTTTTGCACATAAATCTAATTATTATAACAACACTGACCTCTCTTAGATTCATTGCTAAAATATTTATTGTCAGAGTTAGTTTAGTTATATTCTATTTTCTGGATAAATTAAGTGCCCTGAAAATTAAATCATAGGAAACAGCTTACATCTCTATTTATAGATTCATCACTGAGTCTGCCCAAGCTGTTTTTAGTGTGTTTACTTTCTGTATAAAGCTAAATGTAGGAGAGGCATCACTGAATTACATGTAGCTCATTCTAGGACAGAAATGGCAAATGTACATATTAGTACTATATTTAAACATTATAGATACATTTTTTAATTATTTATTTGATTACATTATATGGATCACCTGAAGGGTGAAAATGAATGCAGTCCTTAGAATTAACAGCCATATTGTATTTTTTTTTTTTTTTTTTAATGAATAGCAACTCAATGGTTTTTTGTTCCTAATGCAGGCTTTCTTTCCTTTCCATGCAGAGATCTAAGTGAGAATCAAATTCAAGGCATACCAAGAAAGGCATTCAGAGGTGCAGTTGATATAAAAAATCTGTGAGTATGTTTCATGTTTCTCTTTTTTAGCAAGAAGTTTTTTTACATAATGGTGGACGTGGTAATCTCTGGTTTTAATACTCTTGCATGGTCCAGTGGTGGCCTGTTACTGAGATGGTCTGGGTTAGCTCCACGCCACCTGGTGCTATCAGGAGCCTCTTGAAACTGTAACTGTTGATATTCATGAACTGAGATGAGCTGGGCAAATGAGGACACAAACATTCAGCTAAGGGTTGGTGCAAATATGTCAAGGGCTTTTATTAAAATCCAAAAAAAAGTCCATGGAGTGCAGTGCCCTTTCTTAAATAAATATTCTATTAAAAACAGTGAACAGTCTGAGAGTTAAAATCCAGAGTTAAAACCAGGTTGAAACATATAGTCATTGGGTCCTTAATCATTCTCCTTTCAGTGAAAACTCTGGCCTGGTTTTGTGCTTTTGGAGGCCTTACAGCCTTTTGCTATATTGAGGGTAGCTCATCCTAACAATATGTAAGTAGTGAGAAACAAGACATAAAACTAATTAAGGGAATACTCCACTCAAAAATGATCTTTTTTTTCATCTGTTACCTGTGTTGTTTGGCAGAGAAAAATGTTTAATCTCATGTTTTAATGGAGAACAGAGATGAAAACGTTTATGATACAGTGGATTTTAGTGGGTGCCTGGAATGGTTTGTACAATATTGAACAACAGCAAACACTTATTACAACATGCAAAACTTGTGAATTTTTTGGATAATTTATTATTAAATAAATACTTCAGAAAATCAGAGCAGTGTACTAACAGAAACCATGTTCAGATGGGATTGGTCAAGAGTCCTGTTGTGAACAAACAACTGGATAACTGACATGCGCATTATAAGCATAAGTAACTTGAGATTTAGTCATAGATGCTTTAAAATTGTTTGCTGTTGTTCAGCAATTGACCCCAGTCAGTATCCATTGAAGCCTGATGTATCATGAACTTTCTGATTCTCAATCTTCATGAAAACATTAGATTAAGCATTTTTCTCAATCATTGCTGCAAACAACATGTAGTAGTTGAAACCCATGGAAAACAAGTATCTTTTTTGAGTGGAGTATTTCTTTAAGCATCTTTAATAAAGAACAATTGTTCAATAGAAAGAGCTGGCAGTTTTGATTTTCTCTAAGATCACATAAGGCTATTAACACAATACTGTGTAAAGAAAGATAATTCTTGGAGTCTCTACTAGCCATATGCAGCAAGGCCTGTCTCAGAGCCCGCTAAAGTCTTGGTGATTCAAAATAAGTTACAAAATTTACTTTGTGATACAGTGTGAGTATCTTAAAGCTTGATCATTATCATATCACAAACTTTGTGTAAAATATTCTTCTTGACGCGAACTATCAGAATGCTGTATGAAATTTAAAGAATATTAGTGACTGTAATATCATGGATAATGCTTTTCTTTTCACACTCTTACCCCATGCCTTAGGTCCTTTGTTGTGTGCGAGCATATACTCCAAACTGTAGTATTATAATAATGCTTTCACCTAGAACTGTCTGCCATAGTATGCTCATTATAATTACCTATAGTAGCTGAAGTAGTTTTAAGATCCTCTTTATTCTCCATCCAAGTGGCACATTTCTTGGTTGTAAAGCCTCTGCAGAGTCATTCCCAGATAGAAAAATAGAAGACCCTCAGTCTAGGTTTTTGTCTGGTTTATAGCTCCTGTCTGTTAGGCATTCCCACCCTATCAAATGCTGAGTCAATTCCTCCAGTTCCTCCTTATTCTAGATACAATTAATCCTCAGCTTTTGCTGAGGTAGCATTACTAGAAGATGGCAAAGAAGAAGAAGTCAAAAATTGCAAATGTTAATACATTGATCCTTTGGAAAAAAGAGGGTTAGGTTCCTGCAACCACTAAAAAATGATCTTTCGCTAGAGAATTGATCAAAAAACACTTTTCTGCAAAGAATTCTTAATATCAAAATAATATTTCTGATGATAGGCACTTTTCATAGCATAGTAACCATTAAAACACCCATAAAATACAGTACTCAAAATTAAATTTGCTTTATGCAAAACATATTTTCTTGTTAGTCATTCCCTAGAATGCTTTTACCTTTGTTAACAACTCTGTATTAAAAAATAAAAGTTTAAAAACCCATCGATTTGCTAACAAAAAACTTATGGCCAACAGCAGCTGCCAACATTCTGGCAAGAAGTTTATCTAACACCTTTATTTTCTCATGAAGCATGCTTGGGCTTAGATCCGAAAGGATTTGCACTACACTTCGTGGGCATAATTACAACACAAAACTTTATTTTGTTAAGCAAAGCAGTGAAAACTTGCAATGAATGCACAGGGAGCTCTTTACTCACTCACAATGGTAGGATGAATACTACCATTATAGCGCCTAGCAGGATACTGGCTGCTCCCCCAAATTGTACACATCAAACCTGGCATTTTTTTCTCAACTGCGCATAGTCACAAAGCCTGGGAATGTGTGTGAATGCCAACACAAAAGTAAAATTGAAGTTACTAATAAAATCATTTAAATGTTTGAAGTCACAAGAAGTTAATGTTGATGATCGACTGAACATATTTTTATATAGGAATTTCAATTTGGTACAGAGGGATGACCAAAATCTTAAGACAGCTGAAAGAACCAGAGAATGGCATTTGTTTGCATTAAGCAGCAACAAATCTGCATTTCAAAATACTGTGAGATTTTACATTTTATATTTAAGCTATCAAAGGCCCCTTTCTTTTTCTTCACTCCATCTACTCTCTCCAGTCTGCTGTTTGTCACTTCTTATCATCTTCTCTGGATTTCTCCTTTTTCAATATATCCACTCTCTTTCTATTTTTTTTATTAATGGTTAATCTTTACTTTGGAAACTTCTCTGAGTAACAGCTTGAAATCTCCGGAACTAGTCAACCCTGGCCATTGATTGCCAATCTTGTACAACTTTATCCAGTAAGAATGTTGGTTATGCTAAAGTAGGACAGGGAGAAGAATCCAGCAGTTACCCCAGAAGGAAATTTAAAGTTGTCCCATAGCCAGAGAGAGTTGGGAGGTGATCTGGGATGAAAGGTAAAAGGATAGGAGGATGAAAGAGAGAGAGATCAAGAGAGAGACCCTGCAATGAGATGTAACAATGGAAGAACTTGATGCTGCTTTGGTGGCAAGTGGGCTTTTAGACATTGATACAGTAAACAGGCTGTAGAGTTAGCCCAGAGACCTCTTTAGTCTATTTTTACATTATTTTGTCTGTGCTTACCTCACTATGTAATTTATTTTATTAATAAAGGTGCCATTTTGTTCAATTGTGTCCATCTTGGTGCTACACTGAGAATGAAGGGCTGCCACAAGACCTCTGTTGTATCCCTTTTAATATGTGTGTGCTTTTCACAAAATGTGGAAGTGATTCATGGTACTGTTATGCATTATTGTGTCTGTTTATGAACAGAAACTTTCAATTTGCAAGAAAACACTGACCCAGTGGGCCTTGTTTAATGTGAATTTATTTTTGGAGTGCTGCAGTGAATGTACAATTCAATATCTTAAATACCTGGGTTGTAAACAGACAAACAAGCATATTTCTGTTGATGAATTTTAGTGACTTTATCAGAATTTCTAAGCTTATTTACTCACAGGAAAAAGTTATTGACTCTGCAAGAAGGTGGTGTAAGCCATGTAAACTGTTATTATGGGAGGAAATTGGCAGCGTATAACTGTGTTGTCTGAACAGTCTGTGGTAATGTTCCAGATGGTTTGGATTATCTATTTCTTATTCATTTGGTTGTAATGATGGTTGTTGTTGTTTTTATTTAATGTTGTAGGTTTTTAAACTATTCTTTTCCAAATATACATATTTTCAATCTTTGACTATGGGTGTCATTGCAGATGTATAGGCTATTTTATATAAGGTGAATCAATTTTAAGGCTTCTTACATTGACTGCTCAAGATGTAATGAAAATGAGAAGTTGGTGTTTTCTTTTTACACTAGTTTTTAAAAATGTATTTTTATTGAAATGTTTGAGTACTATCAATTTACCTTTAGTCATGTTTAAAATATGTAATGAATACCTAAATGCAGTTGCCATTTAAGGGTGGTATTCTCACATTGCTAAGCAGTTGTTACCAGCTTTTTAAGTTTTAATACACAGATTAACAATATTTGTTTCAAAGTTACATTCTTGCTGGGTTTAAAAAGTCATACAAAGTCTGACTCATATTAAGATATTTTGTATTCTTGTGTGAATATTAAAAAATATAATGGAGAACAATGCCTCTACATATCTTGTATTGCTTCCACCTTTGGTTCTACTTCATGATATGGATAAGCAGCATAAGCAGTTTTAAAAAATGAATGGTTGAATAGAGCTTAAGCTTTGATTGTACCTGTTAAAATAGAGCAGTTTTATTGTTGATTATTTGAGGGTGTTAGAATAAATGCTGGTTATACAAATATCCTGGCTACTGCATTCAAGGGATCTCCAGCCTTAGCAATGTAACAACAGTTGAAATTAACACTGTATTTTGCACAAGAATGTGTCACTAAAGAGATCTGTGGGCTAAAGGTGTTTTTTTCCAAAGACATATTATGATATATAATCTGCCAATTACATTTATCTGCCAATTACATTTATACAATATTCATGGTGCATGTACTTAATTTACAGTTCAATGTAAAATATATGTTGGTATTTGGGATAGATGACTTGAAGTTCACACAACCATTTAATTAAAAATATCTGAAGCCTCTAACTACAGTGGCTGAGAAATACAAGGAGTACAGTATGCACATGTAAAAATCAATGCAAAAAAAGAAAATTTATGAGGACCTTCATTCAAAGACAGTGAGGGAAAAATTAGAAATCCTTATTTAGAAGAATGTTTGATTGAAGAATTTTATAACATGCATAATGGGAATACTTCATGCATATGTAATAGGAAAACAGACAAGCTGAAGTAAGGATTCTTGAAATCTTATTATACTGGGTTTCTAGTTCAGGTGAGTGCAATAATATAACAACTTGATGAGTTTTGTAGACTCTGAAAGAGAGGTATCAACCATGGGAAACTTTGGTAAAAGGGTATTGTTTGCTCAAAATCAAGTGAAAATAATTATTAGAAGATGTGGAGTGTTTGATGTCAACATTGAAACATCAGCTGAGTAGCATGTGAGAAGAAATTTGTTATAAGCCAGAATTTTCTTTGTTACTGCTTTGAGTAAATAAAGCTTGTGACAGTAAGCTGGTTATACAAGGCATTTGTACAGGAATGCTTCTAGACAAGGATTTCTAAGAGTTAAAGGTGGATTACTGTGGCACAAAAACACCAGAAGAAACACTGCCCAAGTAGAGGTCTAATCAGCAATTGCACTGACAGAGAATTTGAAGGATCTCAATGAATTATATAGGACTGAAAAGGAATAACTTACAGAACTAACAGTAATGTTATTAATTCCAGTGTAGATAATGACAACTAGAACTAGAAGGTTATTCACGTCAAAGAAGGTCTCCTATTTGCAAACCTAGGTGGCAACAGGTCAAACAAGATGCACTGTCAGTGGGGAAGTTGTATGTTTCAATCACACTAATAACAAAGCACCCAACTAACCCAACTTTCTTGTTTCAAAGATATTTCCTTGCTCCAAGCTGTCTGTATAAGTTCAGCTTTATGCTAAACAATTAGTTTTCACATGATTGTAACCTATGGTTTAGTCGAGAATTTATTTGCTTGTACCTTTATTATTTTTTACACTCTATTAGAACTCCAACTTATATTATGGCATGTCTCTTCCTACTGATTAAACTCTCAATGATATGAATAAAGTGAAAGAGAATCAATCTTTTAACATTCTATAGATTTGTTTCTTGGTAAAGAACATATTCTTCAAATTCATGTCCTTTATCTTACCCATAGTACAGAACTTAGTGTTGAGATAGTTGTTTATTTTTTTCCATTAATCAGCTACATGTGCTCAGTTTATCTGATTTCATTCAGTATTCACCTGCAGTATGTACTGCGTGACGGACGGCCAGAACCCTTGCCTGGCTGGGACACCCCTGTATCCCTGGACCGGAGGAGAGACTGTGTTCTGGGAATTACCTTCCCCGGGACACTAGAGGACAGAGGGCTTGCTGTACGACAAAGAGTTTGGAGCTTGGGAGCACTACCCTGCTGGGGCCTGTGGCCACCACCAGAGGGCACTTGGACTTGGTTAGAGCCCAGTGTTGGAACGCTTCTGCCATGCCTGGAAGTACTACCGAAAGCCGGTCAATGAGCACCTGGAACACTTCCGGGTGCCTTATAAAAGGGGTCAGCAGTCATTACTGTAAGGGCCAAGAGTCGGGTGGAAGAGGACAAAGCTTGCTGGAGGAGGAGGAGTGGTGGCGAGAAAGGACTGCAAGTTGGAAAGAAGGAAGAACTGTGCTGTATGGGGGGAAGCTGTTCCCACATGAAAAATAAAGGTGTGTTGCACCTGCACTTCTGTCAGGTAGGGTGGCTGGTATGCCCCCTGGTGGTCCACAACTGTAATTTGAAAAAAAAAAAAACCACAGGATTAAGAACAAATTTGTATTGATAACATTGTTTGCCACTCCCCAGTCAACATTCTTTAATATAAATTTACATTTTTTTTTTTAAGAAATAGGAAACCTTTCTTTTACTTATTACTTTGCAATTTAGTATCTCTTGTCAAAGTCAAGCTGAGAAATGATTTTGGCTTATATTAGGTACCTTATAAAATAGTCAAGTGTATTATTATGTTACACACTACAATGAAATTCCTACATGCATGTCTGATTAGCATGCAACATGTTACAATTCAGCAGCACTGTGACTATGAAGGTGTGCACAAGCCCTCTTGATCCAGAGTATGAATGACACCCATGAAAGTAAGCAATATACTAGCAGCTGCCATTTCTCATGCTTGTGATTTGTGACTTCTGAGCATTAACAGTTAATATGCTTGGACATTATTCTGTGCAGTGAGGCATTTATGTTATTTTTTCTGAATCATAGGTATATAGAAATGTACTCTATTAAGTAATATTCTAATCATTTGAAATTGCCTCTGCATAATAATTAATTTACATGAACAATTTATTTAGTTATGTAGTGTGATTATTTCCTCATACCAGATTGTCTTTTGATGTTGTATTCTTAGTGTAAGGAATTATATCTGGAGAATAAAGGTAATAATGAAACCAAGGACAAAGTTAAAGGGAAGTTAGATTTATTATACCATCTAAAATGTGGCTCTAACTGCAACAGTATAAGGGAAACGATCAAAAACAGTGTTGTGCATCTCAATACCAAGCAATTCTATTATTAGGTGCTGGATAGCCGTCCTTAGTATTCCCTAGGGTATCAAGTATCTTTAAGTGGAGAAACAGATGATTTAAAAGATAGATGATAAAAGTGATTTATATATTGGCAGCTAAGGATAATGAGATATGGACAAAAAACCTGTGTGGAGTCTTTCACCAAATTAACCAAGGGAACACATTAGGCAAATTAGATAATATTAAAAGATTTTGTCAATTTGTCAAGAAACTATTTTTCTTTTGTGTTGTGTCAAGGGAACAGTTTATGCCACTGCTGTAATTTAAATGGCTATGATAAATTGAGTAAGGGTTTAAGGAAAATTAGGTTGGGTACATTTTATGACAAACGCTAAAGTGTCCATTAGCCAAATTGTTATAAAAGCTAATCTATTTAAATAGTTGATTCAAAGGACTATGTGTAAAATAAATGTTGCCCAGCTTACTCATATGTTATCAAAATGTGTTTGTGGATTTGAACTTTTTAATTCTAGCATTACTTGCTGGAATTGGGTCCGCAGGGTGGATAGAAATCCCATAAAAAAAGAAGTTGAATTATAGGGTTTAAAACACCAGTCCAAGATTCAAACCCAGTTCTCTAGAGCTGGAAGACAACAGGGGAAATTTAAGGGAAAAAACTGATATAGTAAGGTATTTCACTATTTTGATATTTTTCTTTATGATATATCATTACACTAAGATCAAATATTGTTTTACTTTGTTGATTTTTTTGTACAATATATAATTATAGGAATCCATCTGGTGCTGTTAACAAGACATTGTACATACAAAAATCGCAAGTCAGTCAAAAATATGAAAAAAACACATTCTTGAGATACATTCTTCTGAAAAAATCTGAGCATTCAACCCCCACCTGACAAAGAGAGCAGTGCAAACAGAGAGCCCCATTTGAAAAAGTTTTTTGTGCATGTTAAAACAGAAAACAGAATAAAAAACCTCAAACATGGTCCTGGCATAAGAAGCAGTGCTTTTTAATTGGTATTTGTACTGCAAAATATTTGTTTCTACATTCATACAGATGGCACACTAGCATGCTTAAGTTGGGCAAAATTTCACTGAAGAAAGGGCTTAGTAGGAAATAAGCAGTTTATAAGCCTTATTAAATTATGACTGCCTCTCCAACTCCAGCTGACAGGAGTATTTGAAGGTGGGTTTATATTGAATTTAGAGTTCTCTGTGTGCACAATAGAAAAAATAGAAGGCAGGGTAGTTAGAAACCTCAGCTGAAACCACAAGTTATGGCTGACTTCACAGCATCCTGCAAACATATTGTCCATAAATGGCAAAAAACTATCCCTGCAAAAACATGAAAATGAAGTTGCAGCAAAGCTCAGTAAACAAAACTAAAGCAGGCTTATACCTTTAAAACAAAATAGCATGTTAATTATTTGCATACATGTCACAGCAACATACTCTCAGTCATAGAAGGCACAGGTTTACTGGCTCCCTGGCCGAGGTGGATGGTTCCTTACCTGGCCAAGAAGCTGTGATAAAGGAAGAATATGGATAGACTGGCACCCCAACTGGGTTGGTAGGTTATACCTTTCCTGGTGAGGCCATTATGTGGGAAGTACAGAGGGCAAGTGCCTCCTGAGGGTTTGTTTTCACCCAGTACACCAGGTGGAATTGTCCCCCTGGTATGGCTCAGATTTAGATACCTGCAGGGCTGCATGGGAGTTATAGTTTTGCTGGCAGCCGTGTTGGGGTTTTCAGGTGCTACTAGGTGTTGCTGCAGGGACCTGTTATGGAAAGGTTCCACCGGACCCGGAAGTGCTTCCAGGTGTTGATCATGTTGCACTGGAAGTACTCTAGGGTTCATTTTGAAAAGCAATCGCTCTGTCTCATCTAGGAGTCAGAGTTGGGAGGAAGTGGACAAGGCTTGCTCAAAGGATAGTGGAGGTGGAAAAGGAAAGAAACGGAATTGTGACTGATTCACCAGGTGATGTAAACCTGTGAAAGGTATTTTGTTTAAATAAAAACATCTTTCCTTGAATCGGTAACTGTGTGGTTTGGATGTGTCTGAGTGTTTGAGGTGCAGGTGCTCTCCCCTACAGCTAACAGCTCATATATGAACAGTATTTTAAATGTGAAAAATTCTTAATTATTGGTAGGAAGCCCCTAATAGTTATTTCACAAGGACTCCCCTTGAGATAACTTAAGATGACGTACTGCTGTGTGTTTTATGTACCTTGAATGAGTATTCGTAGTTTTACTGTTAAGAGTGACATGATAATGAAGGGTCCCTGGCGATTCCATTTCTATTAACCAATGTGCTATCCCATTTCTTCTTTGTTTGTTAAATAATATTAGGAAAAATAATCAAAAACAACTATCTGGGACTGATTTTCAATACCCGTACAGGATATGTATAAATGTTATGGTACCTTCATTATTTTTTGTCTGATTTTATATGTGTGGTTGAGTGTGCTTTGAAATCAATTATCATATCATACAGGGCTGCTTGGTTTTAGGCCCCAAACTATGTTTTGTGATTCCCACACATTTATTTTCTGAACCTAAACATTCCATTATAGGATGGTGTGAACCTTAATGGCAAGGCAATTTATTACAGGTCACTTACATGCACATACCCGGGCCATACTTATTCATACTAGAAGAACCTAAAGGCACCAGTTAACCTAAACTGCACATCTTTGAAATACTGTAGATCAAACTGAGGTTCCAGGAAAGAACCATACAGACACTGGGAAGAACAGGTACACAAGCAACATCAAACTCAAATTTTTTAGATTGCGGCTGAGGATGGATCAAACCCAAATATTGGCAACATTTTTTATAGTGTGTCTCAGGTGGAAACTTAGTTATCATGTTAAGATAATATGTTCTTGGAAAAATCAATCAAAGGTCAGGGTTAAATATTCATACTGATTGCAGTAACCATTAATGCTAAATATCATATTTAAATCCAGAGATAATTTAGCTAATTTACAGGCTGTGTCACCATTTGCTGTTTGGCCCCTTACAGTAAAATGGGTATGCAGTGCACACACATATCTCAAACAGCTGTTTAAGGCTAAGTACTGGATCACAACTAGCAGCCTACAGTAGTTTACCAGCTTGCCCACATGCATAGTAAAGAAAATACCCTAAGGACTATAGGGGCACTCTTGACTTATTCCTGAACCCAAAAGATGAAAAAATATGCTACAAATATTAAAGTAACAGGGGTTAAATGATAGCAGGATTAAAAGCAAGAGGGAAAATACAAAGTACAACAAAAAAAAAATACATGACCTATGTGTCACTTGGTCTACCTATTCAATTAACAACTCATATTTATTACATAGGGTGGCTGGACCAGATACCCAAAGTAGCCCAGCAGTCACTTCCTTCTCACCCTCCACTGTACTACTCTGCCCAATCTGACCTCTTACTTTAGTCTACCATATGAGGCTGAATCCAAAATGTAAAGCTATACTAGTTGGACACATTCATAAAGTACTTTTGGATAAACCCTCAGAATCACTTCTGGGGTCCTGAGCACTGTGTAAAAATGATTAGGGTTTCACTTTCAGATCACTTACTAGAAGCCTCAAGTGGTCCTGCAATTTCATACCATAGATAGTGCCAGAAGGAGTCACAGCAGGCTGCCCTCTCCACAGCTGTATGGGGGTCTTGTAATAATGCAGTGGGACTCCATTTTGTACCCTACCATCTTAGGGATCTCCAAGTATACAAATAGACCTTTATATACTTAAATGTAGAATGTATACAACCACTACCCTTCTTAATATTATGACCTTTTGTAAAACATAGCTTTTTCTTTGTTACTGTGATTATGTGCAACTTACATACTGTATATATTTTATTTCTTCATTTACTATGTTTAATTTTCTATTTAAAAACATTCTACATGTACACCATAAATCTGCAAACATAAAAATCTTGCATATATGCCTGTGTTATACTGGGATGTATATGTCATGTTTTTTATTAATTGCAATGTTTAAAATATTTTTGAGTGGATGCGTTCACACCATTTTAATCCAAATATCGTGTATCAGACTAAACGATTAAATTGATTTTGAAGATGTCTTATATATAACTGTACTTATTTATAATATTTTTGATTTAGGCTCTGCAAATAATGAGAACTAAAGAAATTAATGTAATAAAAATTATTTAAAGAGTGCAGCATTCAGTGCATATTTTGCTATGCATTGGCTATGTATTCTTTCCAAATGGTTTCAACTCATAATGTTTGCATTTGAAAAGATATAGAACTAGACTTTTCATTACAGCATCATGCTTAGAGGACAGCTAAAAAGAATTTTTTTACTTCATTTGCATTACCTGTAGTTAAATGTTATAAAAACCATAAGCATATGATGTACATGTGTGCAAGGTTTACTGCAAAATTCTGCCTTTGCAGACAAATCAGTGTCTTCATTCTTCTTGCACAGGATAGCAGAATTAACATGCAGCAGGGCTCCTCTGATAAATGGATTCTGTTAGGTCACCAAGGGGATGCATGTGACATTAAGTGATTTACAGTCCTATACCTTAATGAAATTGTTTCAGCAAGATGACGCTGAGAGCCTTTAATGGATAGCTTTTCTTGATGTAATGAAATTGCGTTGCTTTGGCATTTAATATAAGGTGCAGTTATTATTTACTGGAGCTTTTCACGAGCTGCTGCTGTTTTTTTGCTGTTAGTTTAGAGTGAAACAGAGATTTCAGTGGCAACATTAGGGCCAGAATGCTGTGTGACAGTAAGAGCTGTTTGACTGTAATCTCCGAGTTCCTTTTAGTCAGCCTGGCCAGGCATCATACAGCCTGCTGGAGGCTTTGTGGCACATATCACTGCAAATGTTCTTCGTCTTCACGCTCATCCTTCTAATCTGTTTAACAGGCAACTGGATTACAACCAGATCAGCTGTATCGAAGATGGGGCATTCAGAGCTCTGCGAGACCTGGAAGTGCTGTAAGAGGTTTTTTTTTTTTTGCTTCTTTGAAAACATAATGGCATAATGGTGGTGTTTAATGGGTGTCTGCAGTATTTTTTAAGGGTTTTTGTTAAGGGCTTCAGGTCGTAGGACAATGCAGCTAAGGATACTGAAGCAGCATGCTTTCATTTACAGGAGCCTCTACAAATTACTTTAATATATTTTTTAATAAGAATACATATTTAAATATATACATTTTTAATTCTTTTGGAAGGTTAAGGAATAGTCAGTTCTCACTTAGAAATCACTGTTTTTAAATGTTATGCATCCAATGGGTATAAAATTAGACATGCCACCTTCTAAGTTAGGCTTGCACATGCCTGCATTCTTTAATTACTTATTAATATTCCTTCAAAAAGCCTTACATGCAAAAAACTGCAGAAACACTGGAATAACATTTAAATATATTGCCAAAATTATAATGTTCAGATTCAATCAGTTATTTGATTGGAATGGTGTGTATTAATTTAAAGAACATGGTTTAAACATAATAAGCTTAATGCTTTTTTGTAATGTTTTTTCATTGTGTCAGCATAAGTGACTTAAAGAATTAGGCTGAAAGTTTTCCCTAAAATGGAATTACCTTATAATAATTTGCAACGCTGTATATATAGTTTAAAAATTAAAGTTAAAGGCAAAACTATAGTTTATATAATATCCTTTGCTTTTTACTACATTACTAGAAGTTCCAAGACAAGCATGTGTTAATATTTGAAGTCAATAGGAAATTAAATTGCAAATAATTGTTAAAATCCATATTGTGATACTTGCGTCAAATTAAGATGAATCCTGCCAAAGTCCAAGATCTTCACCTCCACTCCACCCCTTCTCCTTTGAAATGTTTCCCTGTTAAGATCATCATTTTTCCTTCTATTCTGACCAGAAGCAATTTTTGAGCCAGGCACAAAGACATAATGCCCTTAAAAGAAAAAAAAAAAAAAAACTGCAACACATTCATAAAGCTATGTTAGATTTTTGTATAATCAAATATAAAAAAAATGAAAAGAACTCTAAAATACTTCAAGAAATTGCATATAATCATTACAAGTTGAATGTTCGTTTAGTACTGTATTTGTGTGTTGTAACAGGAAACTGATCGGCTTCTTTTAAATTATTTACATGCACTAAATTGAAGAATTGCAACCTGAAATGTCTGCTTACAATGAAAAACAAACAGCAAAAATAAGCTAAATTAAATATCACAATACTTTTAGACATGAAAAATTGTAAAATTCATATTTGTACCAATAAGCTTATTTTCTTATACAGATATTTTGCTCATAAAACTAGCCTCTGCAGCACTGCAGTACTAAATGTTCCTGAATGAGTAATATATTTTGCTCTATTAATCAGGCCTACCTTTTATCCTACAATATGTAAATACTTTTATTTATATTAAAATGCTTTTGTTTTATCTTGGGTCTTCAGTAAAGAGTTCTGGTTATTGCCTGTGCGGTGTAAACGTAATTTTTTATGACAAAGTACTAGAAAATTTTAAATGCTGTACTTCAGTGTATAAAATTATTTGCAATTAGCAGTTGTTCTCCTTAAATTTCATAAATTATTCTTCAGAGTGCACATATTTTGTTTATTTTTGCGTTTATCTCCAGTATATCTATATTGACTATGTTCAGTATGGTATGGTAAAAAGATCGAAATTATATTTAAATTCTGTGTGTCACACATTAGCTATAGTCTTCATGTTAAACCAAAAAGAAAATAACAATGCCGAAATCAAATCTGTGTGCTTCATATTTCATTTTTGTTTCTTTTTCTGTTCAGTACACTCAACAACAACAATATCACCCGTTTGTCCGTGGCAAGCTTCAACCATATGCCAAAACTCAGGACCTTGTAAGTCTTTATTTTAGTCTTCAGCAAGTAATGATGTTTGTAGATATACATGCTAAATAGTTACTGTAGGTTTTATGCTTTGTATGCAGTGTATGTAGCTACGCTGTAGACTTTTTTACTCATAAATACTTTGTGTTATATAAGGCATAGTGGCTGCTACTTAGTAAATCTATTAAAATGAAATGTGTAGTATATATGCATGTGTGTACAATATATAAACGTTTGTGCTTTTCCCTTAATTTTTTGGTAATGCTTTGTAAGAACTATTTCAGATACTAATGTTTCATTGTAAAATAATTTGTAGAATTCTTTTATTTGTGTTATTTTATTTCTGAATGTTAAAAACCTAATTAACCTTGTCTGGGTTTCAGACAGTCTGCATAATCTTAAAATTAACATTCTACTCTCATTTCTCAGATTTAATATCCATTACAATTATTTAGTTAGGATTGAGTGCATCAGCCGAAAGAGTCTAAAATGACATTATCCCTTGACAGAGAATTCTGGGAGTTAGTCTGATTTATTGTATTGCTTGTCCTTTCTTTTACTTTGATGAAAAAGGAAGGGGTAAAAAGCATAAAAGCCAGACTGGAGTAATTTACCTAATTTAGAGAATACATTGGTCCGATATTTTATTAATGGCAAAGTGCTTTTTGCTGTTTGGAAAGAGGCCATGATCTTGTGAAGGTCTCTGCTAGCAGAAAGATGGCTTGCTTAATTTTCCCACTAAGTGCTATGTGTGTCTTTTAATTTTGTGGATTGCATTGGCTGTAGATCCCATGGGCCCAAAGGTACTAATCCCCTCTTTCTGTGATTAAACAAAAGAAAAACAGAGCAAAAATCAGAAATGGAAAGTGAAATAAGAGTTGTGTGTTGAATTATTATCCAGTCAAGTTCAGCAGACATTAATCCATCTGTTTAAAAGGATTTTGTTAGTAGTTTCCATAGAAACAAAGACTACAGTTAATGATGTTTACAATTTGGGGATTTCTGTTAAAAATGTTGCCCACATATATTTGTTAAATTCTATTTAAAGCTGTCATGCTTCCATCTGCTAGGGACAGCTGTAATATTTTTTTTTACCATGGTGTTTTAATATTTTCATTTACTGCCATTACATTTTTGCTTACCCTGCAGTTTGACTAAAGGGATGATAGGGGGATTGATTTTATGATGGCTCATTCCACATTCATTAATTAATCTTGAAGTAAAAGGCTGATGTCAAATTATTGTTAACTAAAAGGAGCAAATACATGACATTTAGAAATAAAGCCTACAGATTAAAAGACAGATTCATCATTAGGTCTTTTCTTTTATGTGTTTTGGATTTCTGAAACTCCACTTGCATTGTCTGTAATTAATACTATTGATGTTTTTTTTTTTTTTTCTTTTTTTGTTGTTATTGTTTAGCCGCCTTCATTCAAACAGTCTTCACTGTGACTGCCACATGGCTTGGCTTTCGGACTGGCTGCGACAGCGACCCCGTGTTGGACTTTATACTCAGTGCATGTCACCCGCCCACCTAAGAGGTCACAATGTAGCTGAGGTTCAAAAGAAAGAGTTTGCTTGCTCAGGTAAGACTCCATTTGTGGCCCCACTTTCATATATATCAGTAAAGATCTATGCAGAAGTTCCTTCATTTGTACTTTTCTGGTGACAGAAAGATATAGCCCCCTGTGTAATATTCAAACACTAGAGACATATTCATAAACATTCTATATTTGTTCAAAATGTTATGAAGTTCATATTAGGATTATTTTGATGAGGTGGTTGTCCATATGACATGAAATTTAGATATAGGTCTCTGTTGCTGTACTTCTCATAAATGGGGATAAAAGTTGCTGGCTTATGCGGGTCAATATAGACCCTCCTCAAAGCAACCCTTTGTTAAGTAGTACAAGCATGGATAAATTGTAAACAGAATTTTGGGAACCTGTCCATATCACAGTTTGCAAACATAGTTTATAATGTTTTTATTCCTGCTGCATTATTGAATCCAAGTTTGCTAACAAACAAGGTTTAGGAATGATAGTCATTTAAACTATAGGAGTGACTATAAGGATAGCTACATTACTAGGAATGCAGACAGCATGACAGGAAAATCAGGGGGAGTGCTGGGGATGCTGAATAGGTGCTTTAGATATAAGAATATTAAGTGGGATTGGCGGCAGTTAAGTATTTTTGGCTAAGAATCCAATAATGGCACTACAGCGATTGGTATGATTTGAAAGTGGGTGATGTGATTGAGGTGAAGAAGGTGAGCAAATTCATTATATTACTGATCTGTAGTTTTTCAAAATAAGGTTGTTGTTACGTAAGAATGTGCATCAGCTCAACATATATGTACCCCAGGTATGAGAAAGTAATTTTGGGGATTGTTGTTAAAGGCATCTATGGTACAACTAAATGAAAGGATTCTATGGAACATTATTGAAATAGAAATGAGTGAATGCAAAAAGTCAAAGAAAAGAATAAAAAGATGGACTATATGTTAGGGAGAAAGGCTTAGCTAATAAAAGATCCTTGGCCAGAAAATTAGAAAGTGTAGGAAGAAATACTGTATATGCCAAAGCAGATTGTGTGAAGGCTGAATGTAGACCATTTAAGATGTAAACTGAATAAGACTATGGTACACAGAGCAGTTAGGTTTTAAAAGCATCTGGTGAGAATTTTATATGGAATGTAGTAGAGAATATATGGATTAAAAAGTGGAAGAAATGGTGGTAGTGGAGGAATGACTTCATAAATTCAATTGTTAAGAACAGGAGTAGCTTTAAATTCAGGCAAAGATGATCTACAAGGAAACAAATTGAAATGTTAATAGAACCGTGGCTAATGCAAAAAAATGCAAAGAGAAGAAGTTTTCAAGTCTGATAAAGAATGAGGGATAAAAGAGGAATGTGTTCAGGATAGAAAATAAAAAAGATATAGCTGATTTAAATTGAGGTTGGAAATTCTTAGAACAAGTATAGTGATTGAAGGTAATATAATCAAAAACAAGTACATGGATATTTGTATGAATGATAACAAAGTAAAGGATAATTATGTATTATTTGAAGCATCTACTTCTAGGCTGTGAAAAAGGAACTTGAAAGATTATTGAACACATTGAAGAGTAGTAAATAAGATGGTCGATCTGCCATAAAGTTAGAAATATTAAAGGCAGCTGAAAAAGTGAATCACTAAGAGATCTGTGCTGTTTATTTAGGAGGAAAGGATGGATTCTGGAAATCTGGAAAAGAAATTTACACTATGCAAAGGAAAGCATCAGACATTGATTGTGGTTTTTTATGATAATCTTTTGGAGCAGAAAGTTGGCAGATGGAGCAGGTGGCTGACATGGTTTTATAAATAAAATCAGAAATCAAGTGAAGATTAGCAAACCTAATTTAATTTTATTGCCCTAGAAAAGAATAACACATTTGCAGTCTTTGTTGTAAATCACAAGCAGGATAAGTATTTAACAAACAGAAAAAATGGGTTTTATGTATGTGTATCTATTTGTCACAAATTTGTGACAGATATGACAGGTTAGGTGTAGGTGAATGAGTAATGCCTGCAACAATAGTAATTAAATAGTTGTTAAGATGAAATATGGGTATAGTTAAAGTCTTGAGCTACTACAAAATTGGCACTGTTGCCAGATACTAATTTTATAGATTGTAATTTTGTTATCAACAATGTGTGTTACTTTCAAAAATATAGGAATGTTTTCTGTTTATGTGCCATGTGAAATATCTTTGAAAGTGTGTAATCATGGATGGTAATGATGAGATGTACATGGATGAAGTTTATGAATTGTCTTACATTCAGACTTCTTTCTTGTATTAAACTGACATTTGGACTTAGAAGTATCCTCTTGTTTGACTTGACAGAGTTTTTATGTTTATTGTGAAAAATCAAAGAAAAGATATTTAAGGGTAAACAAACTATCTGGCTGAACTCTAATGATAATCATAGACTTTTTGAGTTGACAAGGAGCCTCATGTATAAATAATGCGTACGCACAAAAATGTTGCAAACGCCCGTTTCCATGCTCACATTGTGATGTATAAAAACTAAACTTGGCATAAAGCCACGCACATTTTCATGCCAACTCAATCCCAGGCATACGCAGGTTCTCCGCTCAGTTTTGTAAACTGGCGGCACCCAGCGTCAAAACAGTGCTCTTGTTTCAGTGTGGTTTCCCTTTCTTTTTTAGATGCACATCCCTGACTGCTTTATCAAGTACACTGAAATTAACACATATTGTTTATTAGTTTAAGACATCTGATTGTAATTAACCCATAACAATATAATGGTCCACAGAATGGCCAAACTATTCAACATACCATAGCCGCTTTAGCGTTGTTACTCTCAAGTATGTATCCCACTGTATCTGAGTGTGGAATCACAGCTCTCAAGCAGCTGATCGGAAAGAGAATTATCGGGATACAGCATCAAGCACACGCTGCCTCAGCCATGTGCTCTTTGAACTGCCCCCATACGGCAAACGCTTCAAAGCCTTTCCTAGAGACCTCGCGGTTTAGAAACAGTTTCATCCCAAGAGCTCTAAATTACCTCAATCAGTCCATCAAGTGCTCCTTATAGATCTGTTTGTACTTATAAGTACAATTACCTCACTGTAAACTTGCGATACAGTTATAATATTGCACAACCTGAGCCACTTTATAAAGTGCATATTTACATATGGTGACAATATCATTTTTAAGATGAAATGCAGCAAAATATGTTTTTTTACATTATACAGATACAATTTTAACATCATTTAAATAATCTATATTGTTAACAATTAAACATGTGAGGTTCAGGGATTGTTCCTGCCTCACGCTGTATTCTTGCTGGGACTGGCGTGACACTGGATGGATAGATGGATAGAATAATTAAACATGCACTATGAAGATATTTCAATGTTCCTTAAATGTTTTGAAGAATCTGTGTCCTAAGCTTACAGATGGCTTGACATATATTACAGAGCTGATTGTGTGATGATTGGGTACTTGGAGAAAGAAAAGGAAGGACAGGAATTGGGGGTTAGTGCATTTGACATAGACAGTACTGCTGCAATAAATTATTTAATCAAAAGTATTACACGTCGCAGCAAGCATGCGTGAGGCAGGGACAATCTCTGGACGTGGCGCCAGCTGGTCACTTTCACTGCGCCACCGTGTTCCCATGTTTAATAACATGCTTTAATTCTTATCTTCATGAAAATGATATCAAGTATACATCTCAGTATTTAATTCATTCAGAGAGCTGTAATATCATGAATGTAATGGATTCTGTGTCCTGTCGAAGGAAGAGAAAGCTTGTTTAAGAAGCACGTAATGTTTCACACATATAGAGCACATAGAGAAACAAATACAATACAAAGCATTTAACATGCTACTTTAGTTACGATGGTGTTTGAGAAACTAGCAAATTAAACGATTGTAAGATAAAGTTTATGATGTTCTACTTTAATGACAAAATAAACTGTGATTAAAGTGGAAATTTTGAGATTAAAGTTGACATTTCGTGCTTTTTTTGCCGCTGTGTGCCTATTTTTTCTCTTTTCTCTGTACTCTAATAAGCTTCCATATGACTCTCAGATGGTGGACACTGTGCGACTTTGTGAACTTAAACTTTCGAGTCTCTCTGACATTCCATGTCACTCGATCAACAAATAGTATGTTTTTCCTTGCCTCCACTTGGTATTCACTGAACTTCTTCTATTTTCCTCGTGCTTTTGCCATTGTCTTTTCAAAGAACACTGAGCTTAAGGACTATTTATCTTGATTTGCATATTCAAAGAGACATAATTCTGGGAGGAGTTGGGGAGTGGCAGCAGGCATGTGCACGTGCGTTACTTTTCATGCTGACCGGGATTTATGTAGCGGAAGAACGTGGAAGTTGACGTATGCATAGATTCATGCATGTGGATTTTTTGTGCGTACGCACATTTCCGCTTTTGTCCATACGCCATAATTTAGTGAGAATTCTACGCACGCTGTTATGCATGAGGCCCCAAGTGTTTACTGTTGGTGTAACCACTTTATTTTGAAATATTACAGTTTATTTAGCTTCATATAGAGATACTAAAACCCATCAAGATATTTACAGTATAACGTTAAAATACCTGTATTATTAGAATTTAGGATAGTAATTATGCCATATTTCTAAATACCTCAATGTAAACTGATGTAAATATTGTCTCTTTCATTTCTTTTATCTGCTGCATAGATGATGAAGGCAAGTTTAAATTGTTTACTTTAACCAAGAATATTTTTATTTATGCATGCTATTGTACTTTCAAATGTTCTAGGGTGTTGTACCGTGTTAGCCATTATGAATGTAGAGAAAAGCCAAGCAAACTGACAAGCGAGCTTGCATATTGTAATCATTTTAGTTAGCCAATAAAAGGTGTCATTTTGCTTGGCTTTCCTCTACTTTCAAATGTAAATTCATTTTATGTTTTCAACCAATTTCACTAATGTTCACTATTTCATTCTTTACCCTTCTGATTGTATTTAGTGTGTTAAGTTGTTTTTTATTATTATTTTAATATGAATAGTAACAAAATGTAAACATTAAATGTTTATTCCTTCTCTGTAGTTTCTTTAATGTGTTTGCCATGGGGCTGTGCATTCAGAGTAATATTTAAACATTGTATTTAAAGTTAAATCAAATTCTCCCAAAAAAACTTTTGTAGGACTATAAAAAAAGTTTTTCTTAGAAGATGCAAGGAACTATCATGCCAATGATTGCATAATAGACGTACCTGCCCCATAAAGCTTTCATTCAATTTTGTCTTGTTACCACAAAACCTTTAACACTAAACCCACCATTTTTTAGGTATGGTACCAGTCAACAGTACACCAAGCATTGTTTTCATAAATGGCCCATCAGCATCATGGTATTACATGGCAGAGCATTCCCACTACATTGCCCCCAAAAACTAGCACCAAACATGAAATAATTTTTTTCCATATATTTTCAATTGTAATGTTAGCATACATTTTCAATTTGAAAAGTTTTTAGATTCATGTTGCTGCTTTGGTATTAAAATGTGCAAAGTAAAACATTACATTTAAATAAACTTGGTACATAAAATAACAAAATAGATATTAATATCTTTCTGTATAAAGTGTGTATTCTCACATGTTTCATGGTATGCAGTATGTATGTTATGAGCAAGAGACCTGTTGACTGATCACAAAACAGTAGGCATCAGCAGTCCACAGAAGTTCCTTGGAGTCATTTGGGAGCAGCTCCTACCCACAAAACAGTGCCACTCTACACTGTGCTCCTTTGTTTTTCTGTGTATGTATTTTTACACCTGATATTATGTCTGCCCCTCAGTGGCTACCACCTTGAGCATCTCTCATACTGCCTTTCACAGGATTGTGGAATCTTTCTCCATATGGGGAGTAATTTATGTTATATTTGCTATTTACATCAGGAGCTTGACATGTACTGGCTAAAAGAACATTGAGATTGCATCAGGGATGAATGCTTATCAAATGTTTGTTTTACTCGGGCTTAGTAGTTCTACACAAAAGTGTGACAAGTGTCTCATATAGCAGCAAAGCTGTCAACAGCCTATGAGGCGCCATTTTGGGATATAAATTATATAATTGGGCACACAACTGTGATCGAACCATTCTGCCTGTATATGATTCAATATTTTCACAACCATAGTGTCTGTATGTGATACAGCTGTACTCAGATATTATCTTTGTTCCCAAATGGCAGCCCAAATATAGTCAAGGCCTATGTTGCGTGAGGGTAAAGTGTTGGATGTGTGTCAGCATTTTCATGACACACAAGCAAAGAAAACTGGCTCTTTATTTTGTTTTGTACATTGTAAGGTCTGCTGTGTCAGTGAACGTTTTGTGAGTAGGTTGCCTTATAACACTGGGTCTTGCTCCAGCGACGTTCACATAGTGAAAAAATGTGAGTGATTGTGTGATATTTTGTGGTTATTCTCTAGGCAGCAATTCGCAATGGGTACCAATGTTCAATGGTGTTGCTTGTGGCAGTGATTGGGGGGGGGGGGGTCTTTCATGTAAGAATATTAAGAAAATATTGCCGCTCTCTTCTTGTGAATGGAGGTTTACAGTTACAACAACATGGATAGTTGTAGTGTACCTATTTATGAAAAGACATGGAAGGACAGAAACATGACAGACACTCTAATAAAGTAATTGCAAATTTTAAACACAACACCCATTGGTGTGAAAAACATTGCTTCTAGTGTTAATGCACACCACCAACACTATATTATTGTCTAAATAATGAAAACTCACAAGATCAAATCTGTATTTGTCTGATAGCAAAGTAATAACTGTTTAATGTTTCCCTTAAAAATAGCTTGGAGGAAGCTGTTCTTGAGGTACCACATCTCCTTTTTTCTTGCCTGACTCGGTGAGGGGAAGGGAAATACCTTTTCTGAGCAAAAATGAACATTGTTGTGACATTTGTGCTCTGCCTTCTTTTAAAGTCTTCAACCACTTTCTTTTTAGAAAAACAAGCGTATACTATTTATGCAGCATGTTTTTTAGGAATTCAAATACCGTTCATTTTTCCATTTTGAGTACTTCTTTAACAATAAATATTCAGTTATTTATTAGACAAGGCAGTCTTATTTTGTCAATGTTAGGAAGAATAAATTTCTGTTGAAGTCTATTTCAACAGAAAGAGAAAATCTTGAAATTTAAATGTAATGTCCTGTTCATGCTTACTTCTTTCCTATTTACCACAATAGACTCTGACTCCTCCTAACTTACCTTTGGACTAAGTGCTTTATTAAAATTAAAGTAATTTACTGTACTCTTTTACTTGTACTAATGTATGTAATGTAATGTAACTTGTCCTAACCAGAGCCTTCAAGTCTCTAGCACTATTCTCTGTCACCACCCCTCCAAACCACATAGTATCAGTGGGCTACCAAGCAATAATGATACTTCTCCCCATACCAATATTGTATCACCATGAGTTTCTGCTCTTTGTGCATTAGCTTAGCCAGCAAGTAATACATTTTGACAAAACAGAAACCACAGTGAATATGAACATTTTTTTTACCAAAACTGAACTTTTGACATTCCCCACTTTACCCTGGCCTATTTTTAGTGCCAGAGCAGTGGTTCTCCGAATCTACTATAATTCATATATAATATAGAAGGATATTGTATTAAGATAATAAGACAGCCTTTCAGATGAAACTTTATATTTTAAGCACAAAACAAATAAAATACATTAAAAGTGAACACATACTTATACTTTTGGAATATAGGAGAAAACATATACATTATATGACCTGGTATGTAACATTGCAATCAAGGTAAACAAGAATATTCAGAGATTCAGGCAGTATGGAAGTGAAAAGACTGAAATGAACCCTGCTACATACTGTACAAGGGTGGAGTGGTGGCTCTGAGGCTAAGGATCTGTGCTGGTATCCCGAAGGTTGCCGGTTGCCGGTTCGAATCCCTGTCACTGCCAAAAGAGATCATACTCTGCTGGCCCCTTGAGCAAGGCCCTTAACCTTCAATTGCTCCTAGGGCGTTGTACAATGGCTGACCCTGTGCTCTGACCCCAAGGGGTATGTGAAAACTAACAAATTCCTAATATAAGAAGTTATATAAGGTGAAATATTGAACAACATACTGTATCTGTATATGTGAAATAGCAAATGCTTTGAACTTGCATTTTACTGAAGTTTATGCGTGTGAAGAAGCTGATAAATTCCCAGAAGTAGCAGAGACTATTAAGGAGGTACATAATGATTTGAAAATTGTAGAGTGCAAAGTATTGCTTGTATTAGACAAGCTCAAATCTAACAAATCACCAGAATCAGATAACATTTACCCCAGAGTGCATAGTAAGGACGTTAGTAGTTACATATATAGTATAAACCCTTGACACGTATTTTTTAAAAACTCCACACACTGGGGAAATTCCTACGAACTTGAGGCTAATAGAGAGTATCCTGGTCTATGAAAATGATTACTAGACTTTTTCAAGTAACTAAATAATTAATAATAATAATAAATAATTAGTGGAAGCAATTATTAAGAAAAACATTCAGCAATACATGTCAAGAATAGGTGTATTATGAGATAGGGAAATTTGTTTCTCAAATATGCTGGAATTCTATGAGATAACAGCAAAAGAATACAATAAGAGAGGTGCATCTGATATTATATATATCATCATTTTCAGAAGCTTTTTAATAAGACACCACATGAAAGATTAATGATCAAACTACAACAAGTGGGAATTCAAGGTGCAGTGTGTATGTGGATGCAAAGTTGGCTCACACTTAGGAAGATAAGATTATGGTGAGAGAAACTTTTTCAGAATATGGTGATGTTAAAAGTGGTATTCCTCAGGGATCTGTGGTGGGGCCACTTTTCTTTTAAATAAACAAATTATCTAGACAAGAATTTAATCAAGTCTGCAGATGATACCAAACTGTGTGAAAGGGCAGATAATATAGAATCAGCTAAATTGCTACGGAGGGATGTGGACAGTGTTCAGACTTGGTTAGATCTGTAGCAGATGAAAATTAATGTAAGCAAATGTGAGGTGTTAAACATAGGAGGTAGAAGGGTTAGGTTTGAATAAACAATGGGCGGTCTGAAACTTGAAAGTACACTATGAGAAGGATCTAGGAGTCATGATTTGTATCAACAAGTGTACATAAGCAATCTCTGTAGGCAAGAGGTTTGTATCCTTCCGCAGTGGATAATTACCCACCATTATTAATTTAGCTGGCTTCCATTGATTAACCATGACTTAATGGAAATAAAGCGAAACATAAATTGAAACAAAACTCAAAAAGTACTATATGGAACGTGTTGCAGTCAATCGTGCTTATATTATCAAATTCTGGCAACATTCAGTCTGGGCTGAAATCTGTATTGTGAATGTTGTTGGCAGTGCTGGGTAGAGTGATGTTTACCAGGAAGATAAATAAGTCATAGTTTAATTATTTATAAGAAATTTGTAATTTCCAATAAAGAGAATTAATATTTTTCTATTATTCCTGAATAGATAGTCAAAGATGGAAGACATTCTATAAATAGAATGTAATATTTTTTATTGTTTTTTGTTTTATTTTTATTTTCTTAATCTATACTAAGCACTGTACATTTATTTTATTGTCTTAGGTCATCAAACATCTGCATCATGCAGTGTGTTACAGTGTCCAGATGCATGTACATGCAGCAACAACATTGTAGACTGCCGAGGCAAGGGCCTTACAGAAATACCAACCAACCTTCCAGAAACCATCACTGAAATGTGAGTCTTTCTTCTTATTAATATTATTAGTTATTATAAACTCATCACCAAGAGACCCAGAGTAATATTTAGAGATGATAGGGCACAATGGCTGTTTACCATCCATATTATTTTTTTGGCTACATCAGTAACATTGATATAGGCACTATGACTTTCAGCTTTTATTTAAAAATTATATTTATTTGCATTAAACCTAATATCAGCAAATGCAACGAAAAAATAAAGAATTATACAACGTGGATGGCTCCATGCAGCCACCATTGAATCCCAGATGACAATTCCAGGTGGCTTCATGTTAGTGAATCTGAGTTCTTTACATAAGAGTATAAAATGCAGCAACTGAACTAAATGTTCTTTTTGAAAAATGTGTAATAAAAGGAGGCCACTGTCTGTCTCCATCTTGCATATACAAAATACCTGGATTACTTCTTCATTAGCAGAGCATGCTGTAACCCGTTTCATTTTAACAAAACACAGAAAATGTTATTGAATCATTTTCATTAGGCTCATGGTTATTTCCCTGTGAGAATCAAAAGTTACATAATCTGACTGTGCAAAATACTCTGAATTCTGCTTTACCTTTCAGCTTTAAAAGAATACACTGCACACCTTTTCAGCATAACAAGACCTTAGGGCTAAGGCCTATCAACTACAATCTGTCAGCTGAAATTGTTAAAGTATGTCCCATACAATCCTAATGCTAGAATTCTAAACTGAAATACACATACAGTATTTATGTTACTAATTGTCATGCCAACAATTAACAATGTAATCCCTGTAATGCTGGGCCACCTTAAATTCCTTTGCAAATCTTCATCAGGGTCTTTGTTTTGCAAATGTGTCAATCAGCACAAGGGTGTTAGGTGCCTGGAGTTGTATTGGGTAAATAATATATTGTTATTTGGAATACATACATTTCATGTGTGTTCCGTGTCTATAACAACCTGGATAAATGTAGGATGGTAGGAAATGTGAGGCAAGTAATGTTGAACACATAAAAAGAACTTTTTTTCCATGTTATAGTAACAATTAGTAAAATGTTGATGTGAAATGTATAATGTGTGAAGACTGAAGTTCAAATATCAAATACTTTCACTAAAGGTATAACAAAACAAGTGCACCTTATTCAAGAATATAACCTAAGAAATTATTCAATTTACATGTTGTTTTCAATATGTAAAAACCGAAGCCCATTCATCAATTGCATTGGTGGGTTAGAGATAAAAACGGTTACCTCTAAATCCAGAGGTTGCGGGTTCAAGCCTTGGTCTTCCTGCATTTTCCTTTTGAGTAGCGAGCTGCTATAATTATTACTTTTATAGAATAAAAACACACATTTTATTTGAGTCTATAACAGCTGTTGTAAATTTTTGCTACTTGTAAAAGTTAGTGTTTTTTCTTTATTGTTCAGCATTTTTCTATCAGTCACGTTCATGTGGTACAACGAACTTGCTTCTGTGAGTTGATAGCATTTATCTCCATTTTTTTGACAAGAGCAGCGATGACCACAGTTGGTGCTGTGGTTGTTGCCTGGTCAAAACTATTTGTTGTACTGGCAATCAAAGATGCCAATCAGACGATCACATGGCATTTACACTTTGAGAACAAAGACACCTGTGCAGAACATATGAAAAACAACAGATTTGCATGTGCATGAGCAAATGTGCAGTGTGTGCATGAGAGAGGCAGAGACAGATGTCATATCATTCAAGTGGTTACTGGAATATGAAATAAACACTTTTGCAAAAGTATAACGAAACAAATGTGCTTTTTTCAATAATAAAACTGAATAAAAAAAACATTAAAGTAACAACAAGGTTTCTTGTTTGTCTTAGTGTCCTCTGCTTACATAACCACTGATTTTGGACATTTTAGTAATATTTCAGATATGTGGCAATACTGGAGTTACTCACCTAAGAATCCAAAATAAAATATTGGACCTCCTGCAAAGTTTTATATTTTGCTTGTCTTTTATATGCCTGTATAATTTAGAATTTACCAGGATAATATTTTTTTAACCATGGAACCTTTAGAAGTAGGAGTTCAGTTTTTCAAGAAAATTTTTCATTACTCTTTATCATTAGTGCTATTTTTTTTATCTAAATGATAATCCTTCCTTTGAAAGTACTTATTATAATATAAAAAATTATTCTTGTAAAATCATAGCTTATTCTCATTTACAGGGTAGACAGAGAAATAAAGCAATTTCTTTATTCATGCTTTATTTTCTTAATTTATATATGTTTTACAGTCGCTTGGAGCAAAATGCAATTAAGGTCATCCCTCCTGGAGCTTTCTCACCATACAAAAAACTGCGAAGAATGTAAGTATGCACACTTGATTCTACAAGAGTCCATGTCTTTGTAAGGTCAACAGTGCAATTTAAAATTCTTGAAATTCTTGAAGGCAAAAGAGGTTTTGAAAATGGCTAGACTCAGAAGGAGTTAATGAGGAATAATTTTGAAACTGTACTTTAGCTAATTATTACAAATCAGTAATTTCACTTTTAGTGCAGTAAAATAAGAAGTATTTTCAATTATATTCCTTGTATAACAAGTAAAGCAGATATGTTGGCCTTTTCATGATAACAGATTGTTTTCTTAAATTTTAACTGACATCTAATCTTGTGCACTTGCTGCAAGCATTTTTGATTCCTTTTAACATTCACCAGCTCTCATTTTCCTTCTATATTTGTTAATTTATGTACAGATTTTGGTCATAAAGTTGTATTTTTTTCCTTTCATATCTCTTTCGAACCTTTGAAGCAGTGATTTTCTGCATTTATTCATTTAAAACACTGTAAATATTAGGTGGGCAATTGCTGATTCAGCAAACTGACTATAGAGAATATTATATATCAGCATTACATTATTACAAAAACAATGTATTCAATTTTGTTAATGTTGGTTGTAATTCATTATGACTTCAAATGTTTTAGTGACGTCATGTTTCATTTTTTTGGGACTTGATGCATTCTAGGCTTTTAGTGTTCATGTAAAAATATAAAAGTAAAATTAAGGCCTTACAAAAATGACTTAACACCATAGTTAAAATTTTTGACAAAAAAGGCCTCTCTCTATTGTTTTAGGAACAGAAATATTGGGGGTGGTTGTTATAGAATGAGACTTTACAGAATTATATGCATATGTCTGTGTTTTGTATGTTTGTTCTGTATATGTGTGTTTATCTTTATGTATTATGTGTTTCTGTGTGGAAATTGTAGTCCCTACTGAGGTGAGATGACAGTGTACTTATTATTGGGTTAAATTGCCATGGGTGGCTTTACAAGCTATTGTACATTGTAACATGTAGTTAAATAGGTGCTGAATGGCATCCTAGAGCATGTTCAATTCATTATGCAACTGCTCCTAATTAAAGACAATATTTTAAAGAAACTACTAGTAGACTTTAGTTTGTATTCCAAAATACCAGATTGCTGATGTCACATACTATATGCATTCCCATTAGATAGTGAACATATGTGATTAAGTACTATGTTTTGGGAAATGGTACCAGAATGGTCTGCTACAAAAGTCATGAGTAACATGATCTCCTCACTGTATTATTAAATGGCCAAACTGCCATTGATAAGTAAGGGAAATGTTCCATGAAGTACTGGTGTAGCATCCAAGAATTTTGTCCTTGACCATTCAGTATCTCTATATGATATAGCCCATTTATCTACCTACACTGGCCATGGCACATTGACAGAAAAAGGTAGAGGAACTGTCTTCTGTCTCTGTTCTTGGTTGTTTGATGTTGTCCGGATCCAAGGAATTAGTAGTTGCCTTGCAAATCTATCTAATAATGTTTGAAAGATCTTGCCTGAGACAACCGAATGTGATGGCAGTGTTCAATAGGATCCTTCTTCCTTCATCACTCAAGTAGTACAGGGTACAAGCAACCTTTGTCTATAGGTGATCTCATTTGTGTTTTCTTTCTCTCAATATAAGGACATAGTTTTTTGCTGAGAGTGAGCATAGACGTCATAAGTATGAGTGTTGCATCATGTCTGCTCTCACCTACCCTGCTTGCAAAGATTCTACTTTTTCTCTGTTGAACTTCCATGGTTTTACAATCTTTTTGTTTCTCTAGTGGTCATGCAGTCTTTGCATATGCTAGTTTCCCTGCCCTTTGTTGTCAGTATGTATGTAGCCACAAGTTGGAATGGGTCAATCTGCTGCCTTCTAGAATCTTGGTCTTTTCTTCACCCTGTTTCTTACCCCTGGAAGTTTTACAGCACATGAAACCATCTACTGCAGTCTTTCATTCCTGGCTTTTCAAATCTCCTTTATTTTTACTTGTTTTGTTTTCCTTCTGGATATTTTGAGAGCTGAGGTGGTTATTTATTTTATCTGAAACTGAAACCTAGCCTTACTGTTGCATTCAGTTTCATTTAATGAGCAAAGAGAAACAATATTAGCATTTTTAAAATTTTTAACACGAAAATGTGTTGAACCGTATAACCTTACTACTACAACAAATACAGCAAATTTACCAAGACTATTAAAACATTTTAAAAGATTTCTGTATTTTAAAGATTTCTGTAGTCTGCTAAATCAAATCATCTTGACTTTTCAAAAAGCCTAATTTCAATAAAGTATTCAATGAGGCTTGAAAATTGTGACTGAGAAATATTAAAACTCTCATGGTAGGCCAAGGCATTATTGAAATTTTTTTAGAATGCAAAATCGTCATGTTTTGTTGACTGTATTGTATAACAATATTGTTTCAGAAAAATAAGCAGATTGTGCTTTTAATTATAAACAGAGCTTTCATTGTTGCTTTTTTGCATTTTTTACAGTAAGTAAATGTGAAAAAATGAATATAATTTGCTTTGTTATGCTTTTTAATTTCATTTGATTTTCTTTTTAAATTTTTTTTTCTCCATACATGGCAATATTACTGATAAGTGTTGATATGAATAAATGTCATTTTAGCTATTTTAGTATACAATTATCAATATTGTGGGTAGTTTTGGACAGAATTGGCTTTATAGATATCATTACTGTTTCAAAATATTCAAATTTGGTAAGTTAAAATTATTTTGCACACTATGTAATGTTTTTCTGTCAATTTTGAAGGGCCAGTTAATTCTGAGTCTCACTGCTGAAGATGTGCATAATATCTATGTAACCTGTGGTCCTATTTTTCAAAACAGGAGAATACCCCAAGGACAAACGCTAATCTAATTATAATGTAATAATGTTAAGGCAACATTTACAAACTATGAAAAAGTGGCTATAATTACATCAAACAGTAATACATGTTTCCTTACAATTTATTAATTATAATTCCAGAGACTTGAGCAACAACCAGATATCTGAACTAGCACCAGATGCTTTCCAAGGCTTACGTTCCCTCAACTCACTGTAAGGTTACTTATATTTTCCTTTTTTTGAATGCTACCAGCATTTACTAATTGACAGATGTATTTCTGTTATATTTATATGCATTTTAAAGTTGAAACGTGTATACTTAAATACTAAAGTAAGCATTTTATGTGTTAAATTCTATAAAGAAGATAATGCTTCATGTGAACTTTTATTTTGTCAGAACTGATTTTTTCCTTTGTCTTTGCATGAGTGCTTGGCCTGAAAACTAATCTGGCATGAATTAATATAAAAAAGGACTTTCCATTCTTTCAGGCTGTGTTGTATTGTTAGCCTCAGGCTGGAGGTAAACTGCCAGATGCAGAGTTCATTCTCATGTCTTTTTAAGAAATGACCTTGTGATGTTTGACATTTGACAAGCAAATGGGAATTCTTTGTCACTTCCAGGCTAAATCGCTACTCATAAACAGTACTCTGAAATTAGTATATGACATGACCGTATTATCATTAATACACACTTCTGTTTAATCTGATAATATTTTACCACTACATATAAGCACTCTATTTTATTTTTTTGTTTTTGGTGGCGTTTTTAATTATTATAGTAGTTTCAGGGAAATGTCTCGACTATTTTGACTGGTAGTGTTGCTTGATAGCAAATATGGGCTATGAATTTCAAGAATACAACTTCAGTATCCAAAATTTCTCTATTGTTTAATCCTGAACAAATGATGTACTTGTTCTGAAATTGTATAGGGTGTAGTCATTTCTAATACTTATTCTGCCATTGCCTTGATGTAACTGTGGTTAAAAATTGACATCTTTTTAGAAATGTAGTTTATTGTACTTACCTATGACTTTCCATCATAGTGCATTCATATTCTGTGTGTATTAGACTTTATTTGTTTGAGATTTTATTGTACTGCTTTTGATGGTAACAAATAAAACAATGCAGATGTAAATCAAACAGTGACAGATACCAAATATAGTGTTTTATTGTATCTTTTTATTCATTTTTATCTTTAGAGTGCTTTATGGAAATAAAATTACAGAACTTCCTAAAGGGCTTTTTGAAGGACTCTTTGCACTTCAGTTGCTGTAAGTATAAATAAATATGATGCATTGGAGTTTCATTAAATTAAAATTTTCAGAACAATTAGAAAAAATACTTATGGGAAGTGAAAAAGGAAAAAAAAACAGAAAACTATGGCTTAGAGATGGATAGGAGATGGTGAGAGACCCATGTTTTTCTAATCAAAAGGAATAATGATCCAAGCAATATATGTGATTTATTTAAGTAACCCCTGCTTTTCTTGCAAAGAAGTTGTTTAGTATTAGCCTGAATGGTCTGCCTTATTATTGCATTCATTTTATATTGTATGTTTCAGTCTTTTGTCTTTTTGCACAATGCAGTCATGCTCCAATTTACTGATGAGCAGGTGTGAATAATAGATGAGCTGGTACTTTAATTTTACAACCAATTTCTTCAGTTCCACTTCGCTACACAATCTTTTTTCAGTGAAGCATCAATAGATGGCCATGAAGCACCAACAGATGAACAGCAAGTTTTCCCTTTGATGTTATGAACACCGGGAAGCACCAACACATAAATGACGAAAATGTAAGGGTCCCCCATGAAGTAATGTTGATCACTGTGAAGCACTGACTGATGAGCGATGAGCAGTTTCCCTGTGGTGTTTCAGAAGCACATCTGCCCGGCACTTCAAAACTGCTGTGCCAGAGCAGGAGTGTCCTGCATGATCACAGCTGACAGGCAGTTAAAAGGTGCTATGCGGCCTGAAAAAAGGCTGCTAACTCTCAAATATCAGTTTGTGCTGTTCCATACCAGAAGTTATAGTAGTTGTATCGGTGACTCACACCAAACCCAAAGATCCTCAGTGACCTGTACACTTTGTGACATACAGCCAATATAACATATAGTGAAATGGCTGGTATCAAATGGTGCATGACTCTGTTTCCTTGTTTAAAATTCCAGAAACGTGTGGCTATATTAATTATATATGAATTAACATAAGAAAGTTTAATATAAAAATGTCCATTGTGCTCATATGTGATATTGATTCTGTGTTGGTTATTTCATAATGCATTGAAATAGTGGAATACAGTAATACTATAATACCTCAGCTTTTGGTATAAAAGTTAGTATACAAAGAATAATAGTTTGCGACAGAATTCAGATTCAAGATAAGGTGAAGAAAATTGGATTCAAATGCAAAAAAGACAGCACACAATATAAATTTAGAACAACATCTTTTTATTGGAAAGGGATTAGCAAATCAATGAGTTAAGAAAGAAGGGTCTAGCGCCTAGAGAAAACGTTTGCATCCAAAACCAGTTTTTACTAGTTAATTTCCCTGACAGGTATCTGCCAGTGTCCCTGCCCCTGTATATTACTAGCAACTTTATTTGATATTATAATTTTAAACTATCAAAAACCTGAAGAATAAATTCAGTACAGTATAACATGTCAATCACTGGAGTGTCTTTCAGTAGTGTCTTCTAATTTCCTCAAATATACATATTAGGTTATTTCATGACTCTGAATTGTTGAAATCTGAATCAGTGTGCACATATATATGAAGGTGACCTAAACAGAATATCTTCCATCAAGAGTGGGTTTTTGACATATAGCATGCCTGATGCAGAGAAACAGAAAAAGGATGAGATGATCTGTGTATCTGTGCTAAATGTGTGTACTGTATTATTTCTGTGTGTGTAAGTGCAATTCATAAAAGAAAAAGTATTTCCATTACATTTAAGAGCTAGTATAATGCATCTTTTTCACTGGTGCTTATGGAGTACCTACCAAACTCAGATTGCATCATACCTGTTGAGCTCACCAAACTGCCATAGCATATTTTTGTAATATTCTGATATGTCAATATGCATGGTGAAACATGATACAAAGCACAGCTTGCAGCTTTGCTTTCCATCCCACCAGTACACAGTCATGGATTGTTTTGCACATCTCTGTGGTTACATTATCAGTATCTCTGTCTCCATTAGGAAGGTATACACAATATTACATTACAGGAACAAAAAAAGAAAGAAAATGAGGAAATTATATGTATGATAATATATTGCTTACAATTTTAAGACATGTGCTGAATTAACATATATAATTCAATATTAAAAATATGAATAACAATATAAACATCTACTATATATATGTTGACTGACTGACTGACACACTTACTTGTCAACAAAAACACTGCTTCCCATTTAGTTAAAAAGATAAAATGTGGCAAGATTCTACACCAAAGGTACTAGGAGTCCACTAAGAAATTAAATTTCCATATACCAATATTTAGGGGTAAAAACCCTACAATAAAAAAACTAAATACACCAAAATCTCAGATATCTGATTTGATTGAAATTTGGTGACATTAAGAAAAAAGAAAATTAGCTGACAGGTGTTTTTGTTTGTTAACATTTGTCCATAATAATAATATAGCAAGTAGGCCAATTTAAGGTACTCCATCTTTTTTCCATTAAGCGCAGACAAGCTACCGGTTGAATGGCACCAGCATAACAATGCCACTCACCAATAGCATGGATAGACAAGTGAACAAGTGACTAGAGAAAAAAGACAGGATGATATGTGGTGTGACCCCTGAAGTGGAGGAAGTAAGATTCACTGAAGATAAAGTAAGATGTGGTGACACATTTGTAGTACGCTATGCTACGCACCTCAAGTCCAGCTTCCAGGAAGGTAGAGACAAATATAGGAGGAGATGGATTCCTTGTGCCCAAAACAAACTGCAATAGATGGAGCTAGCACAGTTCAGAAATGAGAGGTTAATCAACACTATATGTAGTGCACACTCTTAACACCAAGAATGACCCAGCCACCTTTGATTTTTTTATTCCCGAAACTGCACGAATGGACCACCATAGTCTTAATGTATAGAACATCATTGTCAGAACTCCGATATAAAGGTTTAATATTTACACTTTTGCTTGGGTTCCAAAATGTTAGCTCATATACTGACTGTACATGTAGTTCACAATATTGTTTCCTTTGTATAAGTGTTCTGAAACTAATACACTTCATGTTGTGCTAGTCAATAATCAACAAACTTTATTAATTTTGCCAGTGTTTTCATTCTCAGATCAAAAAAATACACACAACATATGTTGATATTTTGTCTCACACACTATATACAAACAGTTACTGACTTCACTGTAACAGACCTATAACAGGTAAAAAGTTTAAGAATGTTGTGAATTTATGTATTTTATGCTGTAAACTTCCTGCCAAGCAGCATCTAGGTGTGAGCATCTCTCCAATTCATACTACAATATGATGTACAAATAATATCATCACATATATTATTCTCTTCATAACACAGAAAAATCTGTTCACTGGTATTTTACAGATGTGCTCCATTAAACATAGATTTGTATTCCATTGCTTTTTTACATGTAACTCAATTCTCAAAACTATTGGGCTCCTGGCTGAAGGAGTTGTGAGGAATGTATTTAAGTATGCCAGATATGAATTTTAGTTTATAATATTAGCATATCAAGCATTAATTTTATGGCATAGGCCACCTAAATGTGCAGCCTGTAAATGTCATTGCTTTTTGTAATAAGTTAAAGTAAAACATAATTCAGTATTAAAACTTTATTGTCTGGCTATAACTATGGCAAAATTGAAGTTCGAATATATAACTGTTGAAAAACATGAAAAGAAATACTTATGAGGATGATGTAAATCATTTAAATTTTTTAACATTTAATAATAATAATAATAAACTGTATTCTGACCAAGGTCACAGGGAAGCTGGAACCTATCCCAGCAAGTATAGGGTACAAGGCAGGTGGACATAAATACTCAAAAATCCTATTATTCAACTTTTTACTTGTTTGAACACAGAAGAATAGTTTCCAACATTGTGGCTCACATTGATTATCAACAAAAGCCAAAGTCAGTCACTAAGAAAAGCAGAACTGATCTATGGCAGGAATGTTTTACTTGTGGCCAATTGTATGTAGCATATTCAAGGGTAAGGAGTGCGAGCAAACTCATAATATTGTATTCAAAAAAGTACTTAGTTACATAGTACTTCTGATACATCTGATTAAGTGACAGCACTATAGCTGATGCTCATTGCCTTAGGCAATTTCCCAGGTAAACCCTTATAACACAGATAGTTACTCATAAAACCCAAACTCAAAAAAGAACACACACTAATAAAACATCATTAGCCAGGGTTTTATATAAGAGCCAAATCACTTAGTATTTCAGAAAGATGGTGTTTTTCTAGTGGTCTAGGTGTATCTGCCACAGCTGTTGACATTTCCAAAAACACATTTTCATTAATATATTTGTTGGCCTGTATCAAAAGATCCAGCTTAGCTCAGAGCACAGCAATGTTATGCATCACTGAAAGGCTAAATTTGTCCACCAGGCTATCTAGAACCTCTCAGTGATCATTTTTGAATCACTGTCTTATATCTTTTAGGCTTGTCCAGCTCTAAACTTAAAATGAGTATAAGTCAGCTGATAAGCAACATTTAATGTAAATTTTTGAAGCATGCCATTTACTGGCATACATTGTTTAAATGCAAGAGGATAGTGAAGCAAGTAAAAACGTTTTAAAACGTCCTATTGAAGAATTTTGGTAGACTTTTCCCCAGTGAAAAGTAAACAAAAAAAGTCATTCATTAAAATGTAGTCCATATAAAGCACTGCAGCAGTTTTACATTTTTTAGAGAAGGGGAAAGCCATTTGCAGTTTTGACTAATGACAGGAAAAGCATTTTTGTATAATCCTGAAGTGCTGACAAACCATACCAAATCTGCACAGGTGTTGCACTACATGTGTTGACTGTTACACCAGCATGCCCATGGATACAGATATTGCTTGTGTTGAAACAGGAATGTTTGTGATCATATGAAAAAAAAGAAATGTGGAAGAAAAGAAATAGCAGAAGTTGTCCAGAATACATTCTTTTATTATGTGTCATGGGGTTATATACTGTTCAAATTTTAACTTTTCTGCTGATTGGCAATGTTTGTATTAAGCTGTTGCAGAATGTGGAAAGGAATGCTTCCATTAAGTGGGTATATGGAATGTGTGGGTATAACTTTAGGCACAACCAGCATAAAAATATCTTTCATAGGTTATGCAACATAATTCTTGTTATGCTGCCACAATTATTAACGTGTTAATACTTGAAATGTTCTTCACTTAAATGTTGATTAGCATGTATGAGTGGTGTGGAGAGGTTTTAGTGGTCTTTTTTTAAATCATTGTTTTTGTTACAATTATCATTGTCATCAACATTATAGTATTAAGCTGCTAAGGTACATTAACATATCTTTTAAACCACATGTCATTTTTCTTCATAGTTTTCCACAATAATATAACTTAACTGTACAAATAATATAAAATAAAAGTTCATATGCGGATATGTCAGTAGAAGTATCTTAAGAAATTTTGAGCCAGCATTAGTAAACCACAAATATCTATTGAGTAATAAGTTTCTTTCCCTGTGTTACGATAAATGAATTCTCCTCTAGTGTTAGTAAGCAGTTGCTGATTAAAGGTATCTTTGTAGTCACACATATAATTTAAATGTATATTTGTAACTGTAAATAACAAAACCTTAATATTTCAACATAGGAAAAAATGTTGTTACAAAATAAACATTAGTATGTAGTATGTACAAAATTCTAGAGATACAAATGGTCAGTTTTCCATCCATTTACATCCATAGGATTCCATCCCAGCCACAGGGAGTTGTAGGGCAGCTGCATTAACCACCATGTGTTAGTTACTGTACATATTCACGAATTATGATTTTGCTGTTTCCTGATTGATTTATTTTTAAGATGGAATTAATGTAATTGTCTATAAACATAAATTTTGAGTACTGCAGAATTTTATGAAATGTTTGCCTTCATTGTTTACATGTTTTATTCATGAAATGTTTTTGTCAAAGGACTAGAAACATCTATATATGTATGGAGTCTGTAAATGGTGATGTTTACTATTAAAGAAACTATTTCGAATAACACCCATAAAATGTGTACACTAAGATAACAAGATGAAAATCACTACACATACTGGGAGGAGCTTGCAAATTAGCAATGTGATGTAGCATCATGGAAGTATGACTGGAAAGCAGTGGGTTGCAAAGTAATCCCAATTATTGATTCATCTGTGCTCTTTTGCTTTGAGCTTAATCTGCATCTTAAAATTTCTTCAAATCTCCCTGCTAATAGTGCCAAGTCCAAAGATGGCATATTATATTTTTACTAAACTAATCTTATAAGCTCTGCAAAATTTACAGATTGCTTATGATTTTCCTCGTAGCAGTTTACAATTTAACAGACTGCTGGTCTTCCATATCAGAATATCACTGCAAAATCCATAGTCTCCAAACTGCTTTCTTTGAGCCCTTTGTAAAATTACTGAAGTGTAAGGTCTCCAACTCCATAACCTGTAGTCTCCTTCTTGTTCTGTATGTGTCTTGATTTGAAATGTCACTCATTTAGCACAGCGTTATCTACATGTACCATTAGCACATGTGATGAATGTCTTTACTGAATTCAATCAATGAAAAAGGTAGAATTCAAATTGCAAATAAAATGAGAACAAATAAAAAAAAAATCAGGTGTCTAGTGAAAAAGGCCTTGGTGGTACAAACACATGTCCATCACTGAACTATACCCAACACTTTGTTTACTTCCTGTTTCTCTCTTTACTACTCTGTTATTAGTGTTGATCAGCGAAATTTGCCGCATCCGTTCTTGTTTGTCCAATTATTTACTGATAATTTGGCCAGTTTAGGAGATTTTTTTTATTTTTTTGATACCAACACCCCATAATGCTTTGCGAGGTCAGTGCGACATCCTCTGAAGCTGTAAGAGCCAACATTGATGGGACCACCGTTTGGGTATATAATGCTGAGCATTTTCATTACATACTCTGTGGGACTAGTTATTGGTCCTTGTAGCGAAATGTACAGGGCAATCTTCAAGTTCCACATCAACGTAAGAGAAGGAGGAATGTGCCCTATGCATGTACAGTACAGGCCAAAAGTTTGGACACACCTCCTCATTCAATGTGTTTTCTTTATTTTCATGACTGAAGGCATCAAAACTATGAATGAACACATGTGGAGTTATGTACTTAACAAAAAAAGGTGAAATAACTGAAAACATGTTTTATATTCTAGTTTCTTCAAAATAGCCACCCTTTGCTCTGATTACTGCTTTGCACACTCTTGGCATTCTCTCGATGAGCTTCAACAGGTAGTCACCTGAAATGGTTTTCACTTCACAGGTGTGCCTTATTAGGGTCATTTAGTGGAATTTCTTGCTTTATCAATGGGGTTGGGACCAGCAGTTGTGTTGTGCAGAAGTCAGGTTAGTTGGACGATCATTTATTTTTCTACAGGACAATGACCCCAAACACACCTCCAGGCTGTGTAAGGGCTATTTGACCAAGAAGGAGAGTGATGGAGTGCTGTAATTGGTCATGAAAATAAAGAAAACACATTGAATGAGGAGGTGTGTCCAAACTTTTGTCCTGTACTGTATAATAATTAGTCACGTGGTACGGCAATAATGAAAACAAACCTTGAAGAGCCTGAAAAAACAGAGGATACTCTGTGAAATAATAATAATAACAAAGAAATTTTGAATATTTGCAAGATTTTTGATAGAAGAAAAAGTGCAAAGCATAGACATAAACAGTTCAGAGAGCATTCAGTGTGACTTCAAAAAATGAGCCAGCAGTTTCAATCATGACATGCCACTTTGAATTTTCTGCCTTCAAAAGACCTACATATTTACATTTCTGCTTTGTTTTGATGAAATATATGAGTGCGCTTCTTTGACTGTGTTGTTTCTTCTTTGATGTTACAGAGGCACGTTGGTACAGTGGTTGGCACTGCTGTCGCACAGTTCAGGGCATCTTTTTGACCACAACAATCTGTCTAGTATAATTGGCAGACATTGCCCTAGGGTTCAGGGACACTTTAAAGATGACTGCACTATTATAATCCAGTCAAATCTAGTTCAGTTAGTCTGTCCTCATTGACTTTAATGCAGTTTGGCGAATATTGCAAACATTTCCGTGATTTCAGAGAGCTCACCACAAAGGGAACTCGGTATTGTTCGCTCATCACTATCTGTTATTCAACACCCTTGCGTCTCTTGCTTCAGTCAGCGGAGTGATCTTCTACTTTGCAATCAGTGAGCTCCTGGCTGTTGAGATCTTTAAATCCCATGTTGCTTTACTTTCAGCCAAGTCCTGTAATAACTTAAGGGTCTGGGGTAGCCTTCCATTTGCTCCAAAGACACCAGTCTAGAACTTATTCTAGCAGCTCCAGGTGTCCCTGCATTCCTGAGCGTTCAGTTATTCTTAAGGGGCTGGGTCTGCAGAGCAGCTCTTGTATTAAATAGATCATGTGACCTCTAGCAGCTTGTCTGCATCATATCTGTATTTGGAGTGCCAGCTTATTTTGACCTGAATTTAAAAACTCTGCCAAAAAATAAAGAAATTAAATACAGAAAAAGCAGAAAAGGATTTAGGGATGTCAATAAAAAATTGTCACAAAAATCTTGTCAGGGTCAGAAGGAAAAAGTAAAAAAATAATGGAAAACAAAATCAAATCATCAGTCAAAAAAAAAACTACCTAGAGTAGTTTGTTTTTATGTGTGACAATGTGCACCACCAGCTTAAATGCTTTTGATATTGTGAAATCACATACAGTACAAATGTGCCACAGTCACATGCCTGACAACCAGTTGTTAATTCTGAATTCTCCTTTATTTTGTCCTGGGTTTTTATTTATAAGTAAAAATCAAAAACATTTTCTTTTAGGGTTTTCTTAACCCAAGTAATCTAATTCTAGTATTAGCTTTTGAGTTACTGACATATATAAAAGCACATTTTGTTTCTTTAATTGACATTTTTCAGAGTTTTTATGCTGTGTTGCCACAGTAATTTGCCATGATTCTTTGGGAGAGGTTAGGAGCATGCGCTGATACTGCCGCACACACCACATGACAAACCAACTCAGGATCCCAGATGCCCAAGTGCAGTCATGCATGGGTGACACCTCAGCACCACACTAGTTAAGATGGAATAGGACCAGTGTGAGGTTTTTTTATGGTGGTTGGAGTGCCAATTCTGCCACCAACCCCCAGGTTTTTCCCTGCAGATTGGAGGGCCTACATGCAGTGCTGGATGCAGATTAACATCATACCCAGGATGGAGCAATTACAGGTTAAGGGCCTTGCTCAAGGGCCCAAAGAAGTAGAGTCACTTTTTGACATTTATGAGATTCGAACTGTCAACCTTCTGATCCATAGCCTCAGAGCCACCACTCCGCCATTCTTTGGGAAGTGTGCAATTAAGTATGTCATGTTGCACAAGGGTATAAAGAACCACCATGGGACTTTATTCCCTATTCAGGATTGGATAAAATCTGACCAATTCATGCGACTTTCCTTCTGACTTTGCTATTGACCTCTGCAATTATCTTTTAACTACTATTGTGGTTTCTGTTTTGGTTTTGACAATTATTTTCCAGTATTGACCTTACTTTGCTTTCCTTACTAAGGTTATCTCATAGTCCTTTCATAAAAAAATATATTGACTAGCTGCTAGTTAGTACACCAGTGCATAAAATGCCATTATGGAAAGCAAAGTTAAGTTTTCACAAAAATATCATATGAACAATTAATGTGTTTATAACTTTACTGGCTTATATGGATACAACCTGTCCTGATGGTTTTACTGAGTGTGTTTGACCAGAGATCATTTAGACTTATTTGAGGGCCAAAATATTACTCTTTCAAAGAAATAAGTGAAAGAAGGATTTGAAATCTTTTAGACTAAGAAGAGACTTGTCTGAATATGACAGGACTAGGCAAAGTTGATGGCATCTTACTTTGTCAGATACATAAATGTATATATTTCATATGCATTGATTTAAAAAAAATATTTATACATAGAATTATAAGTACATTAAAAATACTGCATTTACCTGGCAGTTTTATTCAAAATAGTATTTGGTATTTATCAAATTGTGTCTTAGTTCTGATTTAGTAAAGCTGTGAAGCTTAAAACTGATAACCTTTGTTGGACTTAATGGCCTGTTCATCTCAAAAAAAAATTTAGATTCATATGTATAAATGTATATACATTTTAACATTGTGTACACTTTCAGTGAAATTATAACAATGTCCATACATCTGTCTGTTCAGATGGCTTTAAAACCACTCATTGAAAGGTTATGAAAGGCAATGTGCTGATTTCAATTGTTTTTACTTTACAGGCTCCTAAATGCTAACAAAATTAACTGTCTAAGAGTGGATGCATTTCAAGATTTGCATAACCTGAACCTGCTCTCCTTATATGACAACAAACTACAGACTATTGCCAAAGGCACATTTGCATCTCTTCGGGCAATTCAGACTCTGTATGTTTCATTTCTTTTAATTTAATAATATAATTCACCTTAAGCAAAATAACACTGCCTACATATTTTTATAATGTATCTTGTTTTTGCAGTTTTAAGAAATGTTCTATTTATCATATGTAATCTTTATTTGTAAAAACAGTGTTTCAGAATTTTTTACCATAGAGGTTGTATCTTTTACATTGTCATTTTAACCATGTGTTATAATAGCATTTTTAAGTGAAGTATTTAATATTTTCCTTCTAACAGACATATTTATATAATTCTCTATTGTCTGTATGTCTGTCATTTTAAAACATGTAAAATGGACCTATATTTTTTGAAAAGCTTTATACAGGAGTAATGGAAAATATTTTAATTTTGGTTTAACTCACATTTTAAAATCTAATTGCACTCGGTGAATGAATCAGGGTAGTTTTTAGCAGGAACCCAAAATTCAGCTTATTCTTGTAATAACACCAGTGTATACCTATGATCAATAAAATATAAAAGTACCCTTCTGAGCCCACCAGAAATGATTTGTATCAGGGTGGCAGGGATAAAACAGTAATGAAGCATACAGCATGGAAAAACACCTATCTAAAGCTATGTTGTGTTTGTATTTAGCATTAGATCCCTCCTAAGTTCTCCACAAAATTTCACAATGATGCTCAAACTCAATCAGATAAACAGATGAAGCTGTATTTGGTGCACTTAAGCTCTGTTCGAAATACATGTAGTACATGTATTAGTCTCTTATAAATATCAAATGCAAAATATGATTATTAGACATATGTATGAGATCTAAATATCCTGTAGTCTAATTATGAGCTTCTGGGCCATTTTCTGACTACATTTATATTTTTTTCTTTGTATTGTCTAACTAACAAAACTAACTTAAAGGGAATAAAATGTGTACTATTACCTTTTACCTAGTGAAAAGGGAACTTTAAAAAATGATTACTTTGAATGATAATAAATGTTGCCAAACATAAAAGCTGCTGCAGCAGTAACCAGCTCTGCAGACCCAGACAGAACACATAAAGGAACTGCATTTAATGCACTGCTACATTCTGCAAGAAAATAGAGGCCATTATTCAAAGAAAGGGAGAGGTGATTTTTTTTATAACTATGAGTGCAAGAATAACCTTAGGAAAAATGGTAAGCTAGAGAGAAGGATGCATCATAGAATTATATCTGAACAAAACTGAACTACGAAATACTTCACTCCAAAGAAATGAACATTTGATGCAGGGTTGAGGGTCTTTATGCTTATTAAAAATGTAAACATTAAAAGGCATTTAATTTAAAGGCCCACACAAAGAATATTACAATTTTTGCTTTTACAGTACCTAGTACAAGCAAAGTTATAATCACCTCTAGCAAAGGTTCAAAAGGTGTCTTGTCTGATATACCACTCAAACCAAAAAAGAATTATATTGCTTGTTTAAATGTCTTGTTGAAACAGAATTCATTCATAAATGATACTTGTTCACGTTAATAAAGTAAATTCTGGACTTAGTTACTATAGAGTAACATTAATACTTTTTCACAGTTTTAATAATGTTCAGTACTTTAAGAGGCTAAAAGTGAAGAGCAAACCCTGAGTTTATTATATATGACTCTGAGAAGATTAAATAATCAATGATGTGATACCCATAGTTCTATCACGTCATAACATGCTTTTATATATCTAAATTTATTTTAAGATAGAAAAACATAACTGCTTCAGCTTCAGGGTTCTGTGATATTTATACAGTATGTAACTCTTTACCTCTGGATCCATGATCTGCATCTGAGCTCAATAACAAATAATTGAATGTGTTATTTAATGAGTCAGTAACTTTTATTACTATATTTATATCTTTATTTTTCTTCCATTTGCTTCTTTTTATCAATCTGAGAGAATTTTTAGTGGAACTCAATATATAAAAATATCTACTGCAAATATATCTTATGATGTTCATATCCAGTATACCTTGCATAATTTTAAATATCGAAATAACTTTATTCTGTTAAGGCACTTGGCTCAGAACCCGTTTATCTGTGACTGCCATCTGAAGTGGCTTGCTGATTACCTTCATGAAAATCCAATTGAGACAAGTGGTGCCCGCTGTACAAGCCCAAGGAGGCTGGCAAATAAAAGGATTGGGCAAATCAAAAGCAAGAAATTCCGATGCTCAGGTAAATTATTTCATGCTGCTATTCTCTTTGTGTTCTGCATATACTGTGTGATCGCTGAACTTTGACACATTTACCTGTTAATATAACAAACAATAACCCTTGACTGCTGAATTTATCATTTTCTCTTGTACTTTATCATTAAGGCCATTTCACTTGTAAATGCAATATAAAATTAAATTGGTGATTCAGAATTATGCATAGGTAAGGATTAACTTAATTGACTCACTGGTTGACTTCTGTTCAGCAACCCACATAATTCTGGAGTAAATGGAACCTGAGTGAGTTACTACAGTATATTTAAAGGAAAAATTTCAGAAAACGTTAAAAAATCTGAGAATCAAGGCAAATCCAGGAAATCAGGTTCCAGATAAACTGGAGTGTTACACTTTTGATCTGGTGTCACTCAGAAAACCTTAAAGAATTTATGTGTAACTTAACAAAAAATCAGGAGTTAATCCATTTTAGATGGTCAGAATTGGTGAGATTGAATTTTTGTGATACTTATACTTTGTTTTTAAAGAGGATCTCTGTTATCCATTTGTAGATTATTGACTAGTATGTCAATTGAAAAACACAGTAGACTTGTTTCTCTAAAACAGCCCCATCTGCACACTCTCTTGCTAAGTTTCCCATTCTGATCTCTATTGTTAACAAGAAAAATCTTGTACTTTTTCTTTTAAAGAGATGTTCATCAAGAAAAGAGCTAACCACTAATGTCAAATTAACCTGGTGACACTCTACTTCTACACATTAAATAAATTCCCTCCTCCATCCCTTTCAACACCATTAACACCACTGTAGGACATTTCTGCTTTGAGGGGGTGAATCAGGACATTGTGATTAACACTAGGTTGTTGACACATTTACTCTTTCCTTATGACCAGAATTTCTCCCCAGCCTTCATATTAATCAAATGTAATATGGGATAGATGAGCTGTACAAAGTATTTTCACACAAATTTGACCTGTACTTTTCTGGGACAGCTTAAATTGTTCACCAAGGTGGAATTGGCTTCAGGCTTAAAACATGTTTTAACTAGCGACTGGGAGCCCAATTGAATCGGGCTACAAATTCTACATTTGTGAAATCCATACTTTCTCTGCAAAGAATTATTTGTTTTTTTAAGTCCTTGAAATGATTTTGTTATCATGGCACTGATTTGTGCTTAAAATAGACGTTTTCGCCCGATGTAATGAAGAGCTTCCTGTTTAAACGGGGCTGCGAGACATGAACTCAGCTTTTCGGCTCACCTCATTTGATTTTTTCCGGCAAGCAAATTTTCAAAACAAACCGTATTTTACGACTCTAATCAGAGTCGGAGTAATAATTATGTTGGCGTGGTCATTTTAGATCTGAGATCGGCTAAAATTTAAACAATGACTGTTGTTAATACCTAGCCGTCATTACTCAGTTTGCCCATAGATGTCAGAAGGACGGATGCCAAAACCAAACTGCCCAAAAATAGATTTCGACGTACCAAGCAAATGGTGATACGGTCTAAATTACTTACGGTTCCGGAGCTGTCAAAGGGTTTAAGTCAGTCGACGATGTTAGTCCTGGAAAGTACGCCCCTCCAAACCAACGTTCCAAAAACCAACCAAACTTACTGTTATCTGCTCAAACCAACACCGACTTAATATACTCGGCCATCCAGCAGCTCACTGAAGCATTTGTGCATTCTTAGCCAATCATGCAATACTGCGTCTGCGTTTGCCACGTTATGTTCTAACTACAGAGGCAGAGTCCCATCGCATGGTTCTAACTTGTATTGAGTCGAGGTATTGACGCGAACACCATACATATGGGGTATTAACGCAAACACCATACATACGGGGTATTGTCGTGAACACCATACATACGGATAGTATCAAATTATATATAAGGATAAACCCTTGAAAAACTAAGCTGTGTCCTGTTTAAGACCAAAATATTGAGAAGGGATTCCCCTCAAGCCTCGCCACTGAATCAAAGACATTGATTGAAGAGGTGTAATTGAAACAGAAATAACCTTGAAAGGTATTGAAAATAATTTTGAAAATCATATAATGGATTCCAGTAACAAAACAAAATGAACCAAATGCAGAAGAAAAAATTACAGTGTCATGTTCAAAGCTACAAAGAGCGGTACACTTGTGCATACACCCACATAATAGCATCATTCTTTACTTGACTGATACTTTTAAGATTTAAGATGGTCTACAATACATATTTCATATTTATTTTTTCTTTATTGGCTATTGTTCACATTAAGAAGTAGCCTGGGGAGAGTTATGCTTTTGCATATGTAGTATTTTCAGCATATTAGTTTGATATTCTTGGTTTTAGAATCTGTTATAGATAGTCAGCTCAGGTTTTGACTGTGAAGATTCAGATATCCAGTTAGGTTGTGATATGCAGATGAGTTCAGAACTGACTGTAACATTCAAAACAGATTGTACATGACATTTTTTTTGTAGCGACATCTCTTGGCCCCCAAGGGTGTGCTTTGACTTTATCGAAATACTTAGTAATAAAAATTAGGTAGGTAATCTGTTCTCAGAATAAGCAAAATCACTACAGATGAATCTGAAAAAAATGCCAATTTGTGTTGATATTGGGAGAAGGATGTTTAATGTGAATATTGCTTAGTTATTCACATTGGTTGAAAAATGGTTTGACATAATTACAGAATTGACAGATCTTGAGTTAAAAAATAGGCATATGAGAACAAAATGTTAGTCCTAGTGAACTCATCATTGTTCATAACCAGACAATATACAAAAAGATGTGATGTATTGGATAATGTATTTGAGGTACCGTTAAATAACTCTGCACAGATGAAACAAAAAGTCTGTAGGGACACAAAGAACCCAGTTTATTGCTTGGATTGCAGTGTGTGACATAGACACTTAACTGCTGCCAAGAGACACTATCTGCTTATCCTTTGGATTCTCTTGCTGAATGGAACCTTCCCTTATTTTCTTCATAGTCTTTCTGACTACATTAATAGACAGTACTTTTTATAGATTGATTAGTGAATATGGTTTGATTCTGGACTTAACATTTTTCTTTCTGGTCTGCTCAGATGTTAATGAGGTTCAAACAAACGAGTCAGTAACGTTATAGCATAAATACTTCATCCCTTCCTGTATCCCCTTAGTACTAGGGTGTTGTTTCATACCATTATGAATTTAGTGAGAAGTCAAGTAAAATGACAACTTTTATTGGCTAACTAAAAAAGATTGCAATATGGATCTTGCCTGAAGAAGGGGCCTGAATTGCTGCAAAAGCTTGCATATTGTAATCTTTTTTAGTTAGCCAATAAAAGGTGTCATTTTACTTGACTTCTCACTTCTTCTTTTTTCGGCTGCTCCCTTTAGGGGTTGCCACATCTTTCCATATCTTTCTGTCCTCAGCATCTTGTTCTGTTACACCCATCACCTGTATGCCCTCTCTCACCACATTCATAAACCTTCTCTTAGGCATTCCTCTTTTTCTCTTGCCTGACAGCTCTATCTTTAGCATCCTTCTCCCAATATTCCCAGCATCTCTCCTCTGCACATGTCCAAACCAACGCAATCTCGCCTCTCTGACTTTGTCTCCCAACCGCCCAACTTGAGCTGACTTGAGCTGACCCACTAATGTACTCATTTCTAATCCTATCCATCCTTGTCACACCCAGTACAAATCTTAGCATCTTTAACTCTGCTACCTCCAGCTCTGTCTCCTGCTTTCTGGTCAGTGCCACTATCTCCAACCCATATAACATAGCTGGTCTCACTACCATCCTGTAGACCTTCCCTTTCACTCTTGCTAATATCTGTCACAAATCACTCCTGACACTCTTCTCCACCCATTCCACCCTGCCTGCACTCTCTTTTTCACCTCTCTTCCACAATCTCAAGTATTTAAACCTTCATTCCTCTCCCCTCTAGAGCATATCTCCACCTCTCCAAGGTCTCATCAACCTGCTCCCTACTATAGCTACAGATCACAATGTCATCAGCAAACATCATAGTCCACGGGGAATCCTGTCTAATCTTGTCTGTCAACCTGTCCATAACCATTGCAAATAAGAAAGGGCTCAGAGCCGATCTCTGATGTAATCCCACCTCCAACTTGAATTTATCCATCACTCCTACCTCAGACCTCACCACTGTCACACTTCCCTCGTACATATGCTGTACAACTCTTATGTACTTCTCTGCCACTCCCGACTTCCTCATACAGTACCGCAGCCCCTCTCAAGGCAACCTGTTATATGCTTTCTCCAGGTCCACAAAGACGCAATGCAACTCCTTCTGGCCTTCTCTAAATTTCTCCATCAACATCCTCAGAGCAAACATTGCATCTGTGGTGCTCTTTCTTGGCATGAAACCATACTGCTGCTCACTAATCATCACCTCACTTCTTAACATAGCTTCCACTACTCTTTCCCATAACTTCATGCTGTGGCTCATCAATTTTATTCCCCTGCAGTTTCTGCAGTCCTGCACATCCCCCTTATTCTTAAATATCGGCGCCAGTACACTTCTCCACTTCTCAGGCATCCTCTTACTTTCCAAGATTCCATTAAACAATCTGATTAAAAACTCCACTGCCATCTCTCCTAAACACCTCCATGCTTCCGTAGGTATGTCATCTAGACCAACGGCCTTTCCATTTTTCATCCTCTTCATAGCTGTCCTTACTTCCTCATTGCTAATCCATTGCACTTCCTGATTCACTATCTCCACATCATCCAACCTCTTCTCTCTCTCGTTCTCTTCATTCATCAGTCTCTCAAAGTACTCTTTCCATCTGCTCAACACACTTGCCTCGCTTGTGAGTACATTTCCATCTTTATCCTTTATCGCCCTAACTTGCTGCACATCCTTCCCAGCTCAGTTGCTCTGTTTACCCCAGCAGTACAGGTCCTTTTAGTGTCCACCCTCTCATGCAACCCATCATCCGCCTTTTCTTTAGCCTTCGCCACCTCTCTCTTCACCTTGTGCCTTACATCCTTGTACTCTTATCTACTTTCTGCATTTCTCTGACTATCCCACTTCTTCTTTGCCATCCTCTTCCTCTGTATACTCTCCTGTATTTCCTTATTCCACCACCAGGTTTCTTTTTCCTCCTCCCTCTTTCCAGATGTCACACCAAGCACCATTCTTGCTGTCACCCTTACTATATCTGCTGTAGTTTCCCAGCTGTCTGATAACTCTTCACTGCCACCCAATGCCTGTCTCATCTCCTCTCTAAACTCAGCCTTGCGGTTTTCCTTTTTCAACTTCCAACATTTGATCCTTGGCTCTGCCCTCACTCTCTTCCTCTTCTTGATCTCCAACGTCATCCTACAGACCACCATCCTATGCTGCTTAACTACAATTTTCCCTGCCACCACTTTGCAGTCTTCAATCTCCTTCAGATCAACTCTTCTGCATAGGATGTAATCTACCTGTGTGCATCTTCCTGCACTCTTGTACATAACCCTATGTTGCTCCCTCTTTTTAAAATACGTATTCACCACATCCAAGTCCATCCTTTTGGCAAAATCCACTATCCTCTGACCTTCTTCGTTCCTCTCTTTGACACCATACCTACCCATCACCTTCTCATCTCCACTGTGCCCTTCAGCAACATGCCCATTGAAATCTGCTCTAATCACCACTTTCTGTCCCTTGGGTACATTGTTCATCACTTCATCCAACTCACTCCAAAAATCTTCTTTCTCACCTATTGCACACCCAACTTGCGGTTCATATGCACTAACAACATTCATCATCACACCTCCAATTTCCAGCTTCATAATCATTACTCTGCCTGACACTCTTTTCACCTCCAAAATACTCTTGACCTTCTGTTCCTTCAGAATAACGCCTACCCCATTTCTCCTCCCATCCACACCATGATAGAACAATTTGAATCCACCTCTGATCCACCTGGCCTTACTCCCCTTCCATTTAGTCTCTTGCATGCACAATATATCGACCTTCCTTCTCTCCATCATATCTGCTAACTCTCTCCCCTTACCAGTCATACTGCCAACATTCAAAGTTCCTACCCTTAGTTCCACTCTCTTTACTTTCCTCCTGTACTCCTGCCTCCGGACATATCTCCCCCCTCTTCTTCTCCTTCTTCTTCTTTGGCCAACAGTAGCCCAATTTCTGCCAGCACCCTGTTGGCTAAAAGTCCTGGTGGCGGTTGTTGTTAACCTGTGGCTCGACCGATCCGGTATGGAAATTTGTATTGTTGTCCGCATATTGATTTGGCAAAATTTTACACCGGATGCCCTCCCTGATGTAACCCTCCCCATTTATCTGGGCTTGGGACTGGCATGAAGAAACACACTGGTTTGTGCATCCACTGTGGCTGGGTTACTTGACTTCTCACTGTATCCCCTTAAAAATTCCAGAATATCGGTCAACTCTATTGATTTGCACTATGTAGAATTTAATTAATTGGAGGTTATATCAAGTCTTTACATTGCAAAAGCATTCTGTAACAACGTTTGAAAAAGTCCAAAAAAGTATTAAAAATTATTCCTGAACTGTTTGGCTAGAACTATGACAAAGGCCTTAACGAACTGTGTTTCTTCAAGTATGCAAATTAAAACTAAGAGGAACACATTTAAAGTTGATAAACTATGGTTATACTAGGTATTAGTTAAAAAATAATTTCTTAAAAAAAGAGATGAATGCTGGCCAAGGCTAAAATTTGGCCACCTAATAAGTATTTGTTTGTAGAAAGAATTCTATATGTATATAGGGAAAAAATGTACCAAGTAGTCTAGTGGAATGTACCTAGACTTTTATCACCCTGGCTTTAATCCCCAAGACCTCCCCCTGCCACTCAGAATATTGTCTTTATGTCAGAGTACAAAGCTGAAAGAATTACTTTTCTGTTTTTGAAACAATAAGACATTGGCACTAAGAGCTGAAGTACCTGGTAGTACCCTTCAGTCATGAGGCCTATGGAGAGCGGGGAGCTATAACCTCTTTTCATCTATTTAGGTCCTTGGTTCAGATAGCTCCTTAGCTTGTATTAATTTATAAATGATTTTAGTAAAATGTGTTGGCTTTTTATTACAATTTTTCATTTTTAAGAGGTAAGTCATGTTATTGTTTAATTTTTTTCCTGAAACATAAACCACTTCAAAAAAGGTAAACTGATTTTTTTTCCTGATTTTCAGTGAAACTGCTACAACTACACCTGTCATTTTTTTAATTTCCCCATGTAAACTTTTTTTCTAATTGAATAATCTTTGTTTGTCTTCTTGAAGTTGTCACTTACCTCATTGGACTGCAGTGCGAAATTAACCAATGACTATCCATCCCTTTCTTTTGCTTGCCTACATTCAGTTGCATCTTTTCTACTTTTTTCTCTTTTCTGTTTAGCAAAGGAACAATATTTCATTCCAGGTAGGTCCAGCTCTGCAACAGGGTTATCCAATTGTAAATTGCAAACCCCCTCCCAGCTTGTCTTAGGGAGTCAGTGCATGCTCTTTAAGATTAGACGACTGTCTCTAGAAGCCGAGATTTATTTCTTACCAAAGCAAATGTGTTTTTTTTCCACAACAGGGTGAGCTCAGCATGCAGCTCCATGTTGTTTTATATGCCTTGTCTGTACTTTTCAATAGGATTTAGCAAATCTGTGTTCTCTAGCCTTACAGATGCCAGCCTTGGGCCTCTATAAACTCTTTATATCTTATTAGAGCCTGTTACTTGGTCACAGTTTTACCACTGTATATATGTGTATAAATATCCACAACTGACTTAAACAGTATATGCTCATAAAATAGGAGATTGTTTATTTGTGACCATTTTTTACCATATTGGTTAAAGCTGGCATCTGTGTTGCTAGTGTTTTCTTTAATATTTTGATTGCAATGCAGTATCTTTCAGATTATCATGTTTAATATGCAGAATACATTACCAGTTTTCAGAATTTTTATCCACTTGCTTAGAAATGTAATTTATGCTTTATTTTATGTAGTTTGTTTTTTGCAGTTACAGTGCTAGTTACATTTTCTTTCATATTGTATTTTATAATTTAATTAGAGGTAGTTTAAGAGGCTTGCTGTAGGTCTCAGATTATGCTATACGCATTGTTTGAACTGCCAACCTTAGAATTTAAAGTCCAGTGCTGTATCCACTAGATTACACTGCACGCATTAAGAAAGATGCTTCATTTTAATTAAATGTAAGTCTAGATTAGTATTAGCATGACAAAATATTGGAAGATGTTCCTGTTTTGAAAGAGTGCATTGTGCTGTGTAATACTGCAATGGAGAAAATAATGTAGACTGCTCTTGGATTATAATGCAGTGTTCCTCTCTGTTAAAAAAAAAAAGTTAAATATGTTTATGACAAGTGCACATTTTACAGTAATAAGGATTTCATAGGGTTGCTCTCTAAGGTACAGTTAACACAAATAACAAAAATATATATTGCACCATTGAGTATGCTGAATTCATTCAATTAGAATGAGAAATCATGCACCGAAATAGAAATGCTTATATTGATGCTTACCTACCATATTATATTTTCTAAAGTAAAGGGAAGCATTTTCTAATTGAATTCAGAATTACTTTACATGCATATCATAAAGCAATGCCCATCATACTGTACATAGCCAAACACATTTACACATTTTTTCAAACTTTTGTGATAAAATTATTCTTTGTTTTCTTTATGGCTGTCTTTAACATTTTAGGAGTTCATCATTTTGGCTGTGAGTAAAGTTTGCCACCAAACCAGAATATGGCAAATTTCCTGGATGTGCCGAAAAGGCTAAAATGACCCCATTGTTCTTTCCTTTGTCTTTTCCCTAGCAAGAAGGATCTATCTATCTATCTATCTATCTATCTATCTATCTATCTATCTATCTATCTATCTATCTATCTATC
>JANRMT010062808.1:29722576-29757383 GCA_026402145.1 Polypterus bichir lapradei | reverse complement strand
ATCTATCTATCTATCTATCTATCTATCTATCTATCTATCTATCTATCGCCATTCCCAATCAGTTTAATTATGTGATAGGTTTCCTTAGGTAGCATAATGGGTACTTTGGTTTCTTTTTACCTTATAAAACTATAAACATACTAGATGTTCATACTAAGTTGATGGGTGATATCAATCTGGCTCTGTTAGAGTAAGAGATTGGCCTGTGATTGACTGGTGCTCTGTCCAGGGATGGTTACTACAAAGATGGAAACCAGTCTATGTAACCCTATATTAGAATAAGCTGGACTGAAAAATGACTGAACTAATTGTTAAGTGAATTTGTTTCTTTGAATAATATAGAATTTATTCAGGGTGGTGGCTTTTATGACTCTTGGCTTACTTCTTCTTGCACTTAAGACAATGGTGGCTCTTGCCTCTCCGTAGATTATATTCCTGATTTTTTTCCCACCACTGCTTTACATACCTCATCCAAATGGCTCTCACCTGCCTTACACTCCCTTTCCCACCCACTAGTCCTTCCATGTTCTTTTCCCTTTCCCCTTTGCCTAGTGGATGAAATTCAGCAGGATTTTCTGTTGTGCTTGATCTAACCATGTGGTTGCGAGGTATGAGTAAAACATGGTTCTGTCAAGCACCATGGAACGCCTTGCAGCTTTCTACAGCATGGCAAGTTACCAGAGAGAGCCTTTTTGTTTTTTCAGAAAGGCAGCTAATCCTTGAAAGTTAAGAATGAGACCAAAAGTACTGCTAAGCATTTTACTTATTAAATTAAAGTTAACAGTTAAATCTGTAAAATCTGTAAATATATATTATAAATAGAAATTGTTGGCACTTTAAAGAATTATTGGCCTATAGAGAGAGATAGATCTCATTAAACATCGGAAGACATAATGACGAGAAGGCTCCTCAATAACACTGCCTTTTTTTGTCCAGGATATTCTTATTTTATTTATACTAAAAAAACCACAAGGCTTGTAACAGGTTCTGCAGATCTTGTCGCCCTTTTTGGATCTTCTGTGTTTTCCCTTATTTGATATGTGCTCACCTGTCCTATCACCAAAATGTCTTCTTATGCTGTCACCCCACCTCCTGCTGTCATATTGCCATATTGTAAGCAGATTTGCAAATTAATGATAATTCCCTTTTCTGATGTTTACTTTTTCATAGGCACAGAGGATTACAGATCAAAGCTTGGAGGTGATTGCTTTGCAGATCTGGCTTGCCCAGAAAAATGCAGATGTGAGGGAACAACAGTGGATTGTTCAAACCAGAAGCTTACCAGAATTCCAGAACACATTCCACAGTACACAGCTGAGCTGTAAGTTAATAGATACAATTAGCATTGTGGTTTACAACAAACTCATGTTCAAAAGTAAAGCCTGAATAAAATGCTGCTTTTGCTGCAACACCCTTTCAAACCACCATTCGATGCTAAAAAATATACTAGCAAGAACCCATCCAGTCATATCTGGTATATGCTGGTATTGCTATGTAAAAAGGATATTAAATCAAAGTGAATTATGTGACTTAATCTATTTGTCAGCAGTAAACTGTAAAATTTCAGACTGTAGTCTATTAGTATTATTTACCTAGCCATTGTACAGGCATCACCAGCTCACTTAATTCTAATCTCGACAGGTGCAAGATAGATGTAAAAAGACCAAATAGGAAGTTGCAGCTAATTTTAAGCAGGATTATTCTTCAAAATATGTTGTGTGTCCAGTCCTTTGCAAGAAGACACTAAAGCGGCCCATCATTTTTCTGAGCTATTCTTTATTCACATGCATAGAATAAATTAATAAACATAAATTTTACAATCATTGCTTATGTAACACATTGAATTGTACTGTAGATCATTAACAACCATTGAAAATGCTATCATATGGGTTGGGTGGGTTAAGGGGAGAAAGATTTCTAAGCACTTATTGATTCCTTAAGGTTGGGCAGTGTGAAAGTTTAGTACTGTTCTTCATCCAGTTTATCAGAAATGGGATTGTGTCTAATGAAGATTGTGGGACAACTTGCAGCAATTACGGATTGACATTCTCTTGGTACATCATTTTCTGGTAAGCCTGAGAGTGTACTTCACACAACCTGTGAAGTGGAAGGGAACAGTCCATAAAGTACAGATTTGTAGAAATAAGTGCTGCTGGGTACACAGTGGAGAACATCAAGAAGAAATGACAACTTATGGGTAGCACAGTCACAAAGAGAGAGAAAGCATCAAATCAGCTTATGAATATCATTCTCTTCTCAACTTACAGCTTTAAGGTGCATCTTCACCATTCTACTGCCTCAGAAATTGTCCGTGTTGCTGGTTACTACTGTGCCATCATGAGATTTAGTTCTCTTTGCCGTCAGCTTCCAGTTAGAAGGGAGAAAAGCATGGATGTGTTGCAGCAGTAAACTAAACTTTATATAGATTAAAGTGATCTTTGATTTATTCTTAAATTGTTTGCTTTTTATAAAGAAAGACTAAGGGAACTTTAAGATTCCAAAAATTTTAAACATAATACTTCTATAAAGAACTGTGCAGAAAACTTTTGGGAATAATGAGTCAGTTCATCTGCATGGCTTTTTCAGTTAATAATCACAATGTAAGGCCCTGTTGTAAACCCCCTGATTCAACTTTAAGCAAGTAACATGTGCAAATGCTCATTTTAGAAATAATGCACAGCTTTCTGTTCTCTTTATGTTATTGGTAGCTTTGATTACTAGAAATGGCAGGTTAAATATAGTTTGAAGAGTCCTTACATTCAAAAGACAATCACTATACTCTGCTTTAAGAAACAGTGAGAATCTTTCAATAGAAATCTCTTTCGATTGTTTAATACTGTAGAGAAGGAAGTAAAACTTGTAAGGACTTCTTCTAAGATGCGTTTTTCTATTCTCCAGTCAACAGTAACTTTCAAAAAATTACTACCATTTAGGATTTTGTTCACTCAAAATATTGAACCAATGTTGATTATTTTTTATCACTGCAGTCATGGCCTACTTTCTTCTAACAAAAACAGCTACTCTGCTGGTTCTTGTACATATAACTCCTTCTGTACTGTTATATAATGTATTCACTTTGCATTAAAAGGTTATTTTGTTGAAACAAAATAAGGCTTGGGATTTTACTCATATTATATGTACCTTGTTTTATATGTCTCTCTGGACTGGATCACCAGTGTTGATTTACACTCTACACTGGCTTGTGTTCACTGGTACATGTTTGCTTTTACATGTACATGCTTTGAAAAAGTTTTAATGTAATTGTTAGCAGAAAAAATAGTATTGTTGCTGTACACAAAAAATATATATATTTTTGTTATTTGATATATGAAATTTGTAAAAGTACAGGTTATGCAAAATTATGAAAATAAATTATAGATATAAATTATTAATACTATTATGAGCTTTATGTTTTCTTTCTCTCCTTGTTTGCTATACAGGCGTTTGAACAATAATGAATTCACAGTCCTTGAAGCAACTGGGATTTTTAAGAAGCTCCCTCAGCTCCGCAAAATGTGAGCCACACCTCTGAAACTCAAAAAAATGACATGCACTTGCTCATAATCTGTCTCTCTCTCTCCCTCTGCAATTTTGCAGCTTTATTAGCAGAAATCTCTGAAAGACATAATTTAGCATAGCGTGTAATCAGTTCAATGAGCTGTGACAAGCATTTGGCCTGAGCAGTGAAGCCAACCAATTTTGGCAGATTACTAGGCACCGGGGTCTGCTTGTGTCACCAGCAGCTCCTTATGCTACAGAAGCATTGGCATCCACGACTAGCATAGAGACAGTTGGTCTATTGTGCAGCCACAGCAGGAATCCACTTTTCTGAGCCATTCAAAAGAATGTTGGGTAATCCCCCATAACTTGCTGTACTATTTTCAAAATCATGCTGTTATGCCTCCAATAGCGCAAAGGAACATGTCTTTGACTTTTTGCTTCATTAAACAGTTATTAGAGAAATCATAATGAAATGTTGCCCATCTGTACTAAGTAATTTAAACAAGTAAAAATTCCTACGAATACTACTCTTGACCTTTCCAGTATTTGAATAATAATGTTTACGATATTAATAGAGTTGATGTTAACTTTTTTAATGTAACACCAGAGAAAAATATGCTCTTAAGTGATAATTTTGAGCAGTTTTTCAGTATACACTGTAAGTGAAATAAGACACGTGAGTTTTAAGTTAAAAAAATTTTAAATATTTTTGCATCTCAATATGAATGAATATGTAACTAAGTGATACAGTGAAAATTCATAATCTTAATTTAAGCTTGTCAAGGATTTTTTTTTAATTATTTTTATACATTGGAATCCTTAAGAATGGCTATAGAACTACAGCCTTTTAAACTACTTATTTAAATGTGTTGAAGGGTAGTACAGTTTTTGTTATGATTAGTGTTGCTACCTCACATCTAATTAAATCCTGTCTGTGTAGAAAGTGTATGTTCTCTCTGTGTCAGCGTGTTTTTTTTTTGTTCTTCCATATCATAAAAGTAATATTTTAGTTTAATTTACAACTGTGAATTCTCCTGTTGTGAATGAATGTATTCTTTGATAGATTGGTGCTCTATTCTGTGTTGATTCTCATCTTGCACCTAGCATTGCTAATGTCATCAGTAAATGTAAACAGGGTGAATGGTTTAGTAAGTGGATAGACTGAATGCATTCATTTGAAGGTTTGACAACAATTTTTGCATATCTTTGGTAACCCTTTAAAACTATTTCCAGGGCAACTTTCAAACATCAGAAAAAATAAGTTCAGTATATGTTACAAATCTGGGTTTTTCAAGAGGCAGTAATAATGAAGCAGACATATCTGTTCATTTTTTTTGGGGAAAAGCAATACTATAAAACTAAAATTCTCTTATTTATAGCTGAATTATGATCTACTGTTTTGCTCTTTTATAAGAAATCTAAGCAGCAACAAAATCACAGATATCGAAGAAGGAGCTTTTGATGGAGCAACTGGAGTGAATGAATTAATTTTAACCAGCAATCGTCTAGAAAGTGTGCACTTTAGAATGCTCAAAGGCCTTAATGGACTGAGAACCCTGTAAGTAGACACTGTCTAATTTTAGCACATACAGCATAATCATGAAACGTTTTGTGTCCTTATGATTAGAGTGATCCTGAAACAGTCAATGCATCATATCAATGTAGATGCACTTAATGGCTCCATATTTTCCCATACCCATGTGTGTTTAAAGTTACTGTGCAAGTGGTATTTTACTGTATTATAGATAACATACTACCACCTATTTGTAAAAGTGTTTGGAAGTAATCATCTGTGCAACAAAAACATTTAATTTTTTTTCATTAATTTTTTAGCTTTTATATTTAACTATATACAAACTGTAAACAATACTCTTGTCTCTCCTTAAGTAATACTGATTTTACAATAAAGATTCTAAAGCCTTTCTTTTTTACCAGGATGTTGAGAAGCAATCGAATTAGCTGTGTTGGCAATGACAGCTTCACTGGTCTGAGTTCAGTGCGTTTACTATCCTTGTATGACAACCAGATAACCACCATGGCACCTGGAGCTTTTGACACCCTCCATTCACTTTCTACACTGTAAGTTAAAATTCATTATGAGGCTGAGATCAAACAACTATTATTGTGTAGAATGTGTTTCTGGAATGTTCTTCTTTTGAAAGGTTTTCCACAAGTATTAAGCCAAGGCATCTAATTATAGTTTCTAAAATTTTCATTCACCGTCTTTCAAGCATAACTCTATCAAGACAGTTGAAGCTCTCTCTTTGAGTGGTATGCAGAGTGACTCTAAACTCAGGTCCTTGACTCTCCCATTTTATATGCTAAAAACCCATCCCCTGGTGAAACGTATTTGCTACTTAATAGTTTTACTAAATACATTTAGATATATCACTCATTTTGTACAGCTAACAATAATTTAACATTGAAATAACTAAGTAAAAGTAAAATTTAAAAAAAGGCATAAATATATAACTAATGTATAACATACAAACAACCATAACATTTCATATCAGAACAGTTTTGTTATGTTCTATTCTTTTTTTTTATTTTATTGATTTTATTGAAATCACACAACATTCCATACAAATAAATCATTTTTTACAAAAATAAGATCGAAAACAAATCAACCCCAACCCCTGAGAAAGAGAGCTGCTAATAAAAAGAAATAGATTAATTAATAAGTGAATAAAGATAAATGGAGAAGAAAAAAAAGGGGAGAGAATCTGCTTCCTCAGTGCTTTAAAAGCATATTTTAAATTGTTATTGATTAGATCCTGCCAGGTTTTGAAAAAGTTCTGCACAGAACCTCTAAGTGAAAATTAGATTTTTTTCAGTTTCAAATAGTATATAACATCAGTTACCCATTGACTTAGAATAAGAGAGTTAGGATTCTTCCAGTTGAGCAAGATAAGTCTACAAGCCAATAATGTAGTAAAGGCAATTACAGTTTGTTTGTCCTTCTCCACTTTAAGCCCATCTTGAAGTACACCAAACACAGCTGTTAATGGGTTAGTAGGGATTGTGACACCAAGGCTGTCTGATAGGCATTTAAAGATTTTGGTCCAGAATGGTGTTAATTTGGTGCAGGTCCAGAACATGTGGCCTAGTGAGGCTGGAACTTGATTGCAACGTTCGCAGGTTGGATCTTGCCCTGGAAACATTTTGGACAATTTTAAGTGAGACAGATGTGCTCGATATATAATTTTGAGTTGAATAATTGTATGCTTTGCACATATGGAGCTCGAGTGGATTCACTGCATTGCTACCTTCCACTCCTATTCTGAGATATCGAGTGAGAGATCCTTTTCCCACTGTCCTTTTGGATCTTTGAAAGGGAGGGACTGTAAAATGGTTTTATATATTGCAGAAATGCTGTCTGAGTCCTCAAGACTTATCAATATTTTTTCCAGCATCAAGGCAGGTGGGAGGTGAGGAAAATTGGACAAGTTCTGTTTAACAAAGTTTCTGATTTGAAGATAGTGAAAGAAGTGTGTTGCTGGAAAGTTGAATTTGGAATGGAATTGTTCATAGGATGTAAACACATTGTCTATGTACAGATCTCTAAGTGATTTAATCCCGAATGTTTTCCAAACATTAAAAACTGCATGTTTAAGGGGGTGGAAAAAGGTGGTTCTCATGCAGTGGTGCCACGGTTAAAAGCTTCTTTATCTTAAAGTGCTTCCTACATTGGTTCCATATTCTGAGTGAATGAAACAGAATTGGGTTGTTAGTATATTGGCGATAACTTGCATTTTTTATTATAAAGATTATAAAGAAGTGCCACATGATTTTATTTCTATTGTGAACCAAGCCTGTGTCTGTTTATGTATTTGTGTCAATGTCTAGGTTTTTATAGCTTGTATATTTGCTGCCCAGTAATAAAATTGAAAGTTAGGTAGAGCCATGCTGCCTTCCACTTTAGGTCTTTGTAGGGACGCTCTTTGGATACGTGGATGTTTTGAATTCCAAATAAATGAGGTTATGGTTGAATCTAATTTCTTAAAAAATGATTTATTGATGTACAGTATATTGGAATATTTTGAAATAAAAAGAGCTTAGGAAGGATATTCATCTTAACAGTGTTAATTCTTCCAGCTAAAGTGAGATGAATGATTGACCATTTATGCACGTCTTGCTTAATTTTTTCCATAGAGACAGCAAAATTTTGTTGATAAAGAGCTTTATGTCTCCTTGTGATATTTACCCCTAGGTATTTAAACTGATCTGAGATGATAAAAGGGAAGGTGTGCAATCTAATATTGTGTGCTTGGGAATTCACTGGAAAGAGCACACTTTTAGTGAAATTAATTCTGAGACCAGAAATCTTTTGAAATTTTGTTAGTATGTTACGACTGCAGGCACAATATTTTGTGGATCTGATATATACAGTACCATATCATCTGCATATAGAGAAATTTTCTGTTCAAGTCCTTTTCTGATAATCCCCTTTATCTCATAAGCATTTCTACAGTGAACTGCCAGTGGCTCAATGGCGATTGCAAAAAGTAGTGGTGACAAGGGGCATCCTTGTCTGGTACCACGTTCTAGTTTAAAGTAGTCTGAATTAATGTTGTTAATACAAACTGAAGCTTCTGGACTGGTATACAGTAGTTTGATCCATGCACAAATGTTCGGGCCAAACCGAAATTTCTCCAATGTTATGTTATTTTCCAGTTCAGAAAACTGATGTTCCTCACCAGTATGTTTTTTTGTTATATCATAAATTCATCTATTCATCAGTCCCATTATCCTAGTCTTAATCATATATACTAAATGTTTCTCTTACAGAATATGAGTTAATTAATAAAACAGGAAATCTGCGTTTACTTTCCAAATACTTATTTTGTTTCCCCTATTGTGTTAGTATAATCTAAACAAAATTGTTTTGACTTTGCTTTCTGTGTACTTATTTGTTAATTACTCTTTGGAAAATGATCTTGTGTTTAAGATAAGGTACTATATAAATAAGCATTATTGTTATTATTGTTATTATTATTATTATATATAATTTTGGTCTTAGAGGAAACAGAAAGAGTAGTCAGTATTTTGAACAAATCAGAGAACATGTGGAATGCACAAATGACAACACGGTTGTTAACCCAGCATTAAACTTATGATACGTTTTAATTTTACTGTCATTCATGTTGCAGGTTAAGCAGTTTTAAATTTAGATTGATATACTGAATTGGCACTATCCACGCATGAAAATTAAAAAGCTCATTAAGTCCAGTTTGAATAATTATGCTAATAAAATATGTTTGGCCGATCTGCTTTGTCAAGCATAGTCAGAGATTCTGTTTTATTCAAAGTCTTCTCTTCTATTTAGAAATCTTTTGGCTAATCCTTTCAACTGCAATTGCCATTTGGCTTGGTTGGGAGACTGGTTAAGAAGGAAGAGAATTGTAACTGGGAATCCACGGTGTCAGAATCCTTACTTTTTGAAGGAGATACCCATTCAAGATGTAGCAGTTCAGGATTTCACCTGTGATGATGGTAAATGTTTCCTTTAATAACAACATTATACTCTGGAGGCATAAAAGTTGTTAAACCTTTTAATTGTATTTCTTTTAAGGCAGTCAAATTTCACTTTTCTTCCTTTCAGCTTGTAATATGCTGATACTGTATTTTATGTGGTTCCTATACCAGAAAACACAAAGTGCTCAAAGTATGTGCAGTAGTATTCCAATATTAAGCATTTTCTTAGGTGATCATTCATTATGCACCTCCAGTAAAATCTGTGCAATCACTGAAACTATACTAGAACTTAAACCAGCAATAACATTTCAAAAACATTTGGAAGTCACTACATATTTGTATTTCTCAGTAATGAAATTATACTTGAGAAATGTAAATTACTTTTAGCAGTAATGACTGCATTTGTATTTTGGTTTTAAAACGGAATGTGTATAGTGGGAGCCATATATAATGCTGTTCAGAAACCTTTTGGTTTATAAATAAGACCATACCCTCTAATGTCTTGACATTTACAATGTATGTAAAAAACACAGCAAATTAAGGTGCAATTGGTGTCTTAGAATTACTTAATTTAAGGGAACCTGTAGCAGGTTTTATCAGTGCCAATACCTAATACCTTGGAGTAGAGCCAAGACACAGAAATTGCTGTTTAATGTTTGTCCAATTAAATATGTATATAATTTTGACATAAGGTATTTTCCAGGACCTTTCTATTATCTATTAATAATATATTACTTAACCCTACTGATTTTGGTACTGAAAGATTTCTGCATGCTTAAGTCAGTGCTTCTTCTGAACAAGAAAACTGAAACCTAGTAATAACAACACATTCTTTGGAGAGTTATTATATTACAACTAACCACAGAACATCTCTCCAAATCCTAACATTATTTATATCAATTTGTTGCTAAAATATACCAGGTTTTAATACTGTGTTGAAACAGAATGCAGTGGTGACACAGTATTTACCCCATACATCTTGGGCCCTTTTTCAGCTGCCAGGTATGTTCTTCTATGTAGTGAACTAGTTCCCTTTTAAGGGTTAGTTTCTCTTTTTCACTCAATGCTACTGGGCTAAGCACTGGCATCCCCAGTGCTTTACTGGAATAAGTAGGTGCAGATGATGGATAGATGGACTGATAGATGGATGGAAGAATATTGAATGGATGTATAGTTTGCACTTGTGACAGCAGAATCTTTATAATCATACCTTGTGATGTAATATACACAATGTCAGCCTCATTCAATGTAGGAAGACAAGGTTAATTTAAACATTTGAAACACACTTTTACATAGTCAGTTTTCTTTTCTCTACCAGGTAATGATGACAACAGCTGTTCACCCCTTTCACGCTGCCCTAATGAATGTACTTGTCTAGATACTGTAGTGCGTTGCAGTAATAAAGGACTCAAGGCTCTACCCAAGGGTATCCCTAAAGAAGTTACTGAGCTGTAAGTAATAATAAGGCAATATATTAATTATATGTTTTTATTTTAAATGTGACATAAAAAACTATAAATTTGTCTTTTTGTCTGGTATGTATTTTGTAATGTTGTGTTGACATAAACAACAGGGCAATTTTAATGTTCAATCTACTTAATCTATTTACACTATTTCTTATAATTCCAAACTAATATGATCATTTTGTTTTGTTTTTTAGTCTGTTGTAACACTGAAGTTTGTGCTTTGTGTACTTTTTTGTTTTAGCTATTTGGATGGAAACCAGTTCACCCAGGTTCCCAAGGAGCTGTCTAATTACAAGCATTTATTACTCATGTAGGTGTTTTCCAATCGAGTCTTTAACTTATTAAAATAATTTGAACTTATTATTTTACCTTCATGCTGTTACTTTGAAAAATGAAATAATTTTGCCATTGTTTGAGCCTTAAGGGAAATGAAAAAAAAAAACATTTAAAATAGCTATTTTCAAGCAACTGTCTGTTTTGTTTAGGTATTATGAAAAGTATTCCCCAAACTGTTGGTATCTTAATGCATTATTGTATCTACAAGCTTTTAATTAAATAGAGCAGTTAACAAACATACACAATGTGCCCCTTAAAAATGACCGATTTTAATATAAAATTATTTTAATCATTTAATGTTGTGTTCTAAGTAGTTTTTAGGCTTACATTTTTAATATTTATTTTTTAAGTGCTGATCTCTTGTTAATTAATTTTAGACAGGGAGCATGTAGTACTTTTTGCTTAGTACACAACGCACAAGAAGTCAAAAGAAAATGAAAATTAGATTCTGAGAGCTTTTAACCCATGATGTGTTTTAATTGTATGTGCTTGCTAGTAAGTAGCCCAGCCCTGAGCTTAACATCATAAATCAAAATGCCACATACTGTAACTGATATGGTGGTGCCATAAACATAAAACCATCATTCAGATATCAGAGTTTCCCTAGTCTCCAATGTGATCAATTATTGGTCACCTGGTAAAAATCTTGAAGTTACTGAGTATTTACTGTACTGTCACAATTTAAAGAGTCTACTCTTTGGCCTACTAGGGTTTGAAATGTGCAATGCCTGAAATGAACATGTTATCTCACCCACCCCATCCTACTTGTCATTTACTCAGATGAGTGTAAATCAGGGTGACAGTGAGCTGAGACACTGTGCAAAAGATTTACTTTTACCGGTACAGGAACAAAGCTGGATTACTGGAGCCTTTCAAGGGTCTTGTGAGGGCCAGTGGTTTCTCATAACAATGCATTGGTTAGCTAAAGTAAAGGGACATATTTGTAAGATGTCAAATACACTGATTTAGTTTTTCCCAACATTTGCTTAACATTTTTTCTTTTTTAACGGTTGCATTGTGTTTAATCCATTTCAGAGTAACTTATTAAACTATAGCAACTGGGCTTAGTTATCAGTTACAGGGGTCTTAGAAAAAAACTTTTAGACCACATTTTACTTACTGATACTACATAACAAAGAAAGTTTTTGAGGGGTCGTGTAATATAACATTAAAAGTTAGAACTGAATCTACTTAATCTTCTGTTTCCTCTGAACACAGGAAATAAATCTTTGACAATGAGGTAGAACTGGCTATCTGAATATCAAGAATTTAATTATATGGACTTTTTTTCTTGATTGTTATCTTGTCTAAGGTGTGAATTTTACAGTCATGTTTCACATAGCACATTTTCTCTTTTATTACTTTGTACCATAATGTTTCATTATTAGAAATAAAGGTTTTTATAATAATTATATGACTGCTCATAGAAAACTGACATGCTTATGTTTGTGTTTTTCATTTTAGTGATTTAAGTAACAACCACATCAGTACTTTGTCCAATCAGAGCTTCAGCAACATGACTGAACTGCTTACCTTGTAAGTTGGATGTTGATTGTTGTTTAACAATTTATGTCAACTTTTATTTCAATTTTCTGTGGTATGTAACTTTTCAGTGTTTCTTAACAGAATTCTGAGCTACAACCGACTGAGATGTATTCCTGTTAAGGCCTTTGATGGACTGAAGTCCCTTAGATTGTTGTGAGTATTAACTTTTGTTAGCGTTATTCAAATTAAAGGTTTAGTTTCAAAAGGTTTTTTTTTTACTGTAACTGTATTTTGTGTACTGTGAAGTAAATATTTTTATTAAAGAATATTGAAGGCACTCTATAAATACTGATTAAGTTAGTTACAATGTCTGGAGCCTTGTTTTTGACATAATGCCTCAGTTTTCAAGAGCTAGTTTGATTAGTGGCAGCATCTTATAAATAACCTCAGCTGTATTTTTTTAAAATGCTTCCCTTTTCAGAAACTGAAATTAAAACTATAGTAAAACTAATTACAAGACTATTTTAATTGAAAGTTACTATTAATACTGAAATATCATTTTAATGGTAATGTAGATAGACACTACACTAGGCTAATGCTGACTGGAATATGCAACATGCAATTCAGGGGGTTGAATTCATAGACACATTTTTTGTGTTCATAAGAATTACTTGTGAACGGTTTGAAATTATTTTACTTTTTTTTGGGCTGTCACCTCCTGACTCACCAATATGAGAAAACTTCCACAGGTGATACATTGTTCAACTCATCTTGATGTTGTTGTTCTCCTCTATTTTATGCCTTCTAGACCCCAAAAAATAACAACTTTTTTGAGGCCAATTTTGGACCAAATTTTTGCAGGAAATTACACCCTTATGATATGGAGTAAATTACCCTTACAGTACAGAGGTGTCTTCTGCAAAAATGATTAGAAAGGCTTGAACTTCTAAATGCCACTTCAACCAATCCCAGGGGTTCACCCTTATTGAAGATAGGGGGTTTCAAGTTACTCCTTTTCACAAAACTTCGGGAAAAAAAACTTGGAAAAAATGGGATTGGTAATATAGGCATTTGGGATGTCATTTTATGCTGTTTCTGGTTGCTGATCACAAATATGATAATATTTTTGATATTTGATGCTTTACTACTGGTCCTAGCCTTTTTAACCACTCCCAGAAGATTAAAAATGACAAATTTCAATCATAAGGGTATCGTTTTAGATTTTTTTCAAGGTCAGTGATTATGAATATGATGCTATTTTTATTTTTGCTCCTTTACTAGGAATCTAGCCCTCTATGGACTTCTGTAAGAGGGTGAAAATGACACATTTCTATTACCGTCAACTACATTTAGTATTTAAACATTTAATTTGAAGGACATGTTTTAATATTTGAAATATCTGATGAAGTTGTTTATTATGTACTTCTACCTCATGAAGTAAATCATTACAGTTCTTATGAATACCCCCAAATTAGGGTGGCTTACACTAAATCATTCTTTTTTATTTTCATATTTATTTACTCTTTGTGCTCTCACTTCCATTGAATTCTTATATTCTTCATTAAACATTTCAGTATACAATAAATGGCAGTATAAATATGGTATAAATTAAACATTGACAGACTGTTCTAATCACTACAATTTTTTTGTTGAACAGTTCTTTTCCAGCCTTGAGTTATGAACATTCCATTTTTTATAGTTAGTAAAAGCTTTTTGGTAAAATGTCTTTAAAAGATTTTTGTTTTAATATTATATTGAGCTAGCATTTTTAGCTGTATAGTAACAAACTGCATTTAAACTGTATTATCAAAAACCTGGATACATACAATTTAATTAAAAGAAAACATTAATATGCATATTTGTTTTGTTCTGCAATCTTAAGTCAGTTAGTTCTTTCATAACCAAGCCATTTATTTTTAGTATTTGAAGTTTTTGATAGATATATGACATTTTATTGTATACCTGGTAATTTTTCGAATTTTTTCTCCACCCAAGGTCTCTACATGGTAATGACATCTCAGTTATTCCTGAAGGAGCCTTTCATGATCTTTCGGCACTGTCACACCTGTAAGTATGCATGTCAGCAGGAGCCTTTCTGCACTTTTGAAATAACATAAAAATATTGCTATACAGTATCTGAATTACATCTTATTTTCTCTCAGAATGGTACATCCAACTCTCAAGGTGACATTACCTGGTGAAAAGCAAACATAAAGAATAAAACTTTGATGTTTTAAAATATCTGTGTGCTACACAGAGATATATGACTCACACAGGGTTTCAGTGTAAATATTGATATATTTATATTGAAAGGACTGATATCATTTCTCAGTGCAGTATTTACTAAATACAATCTTTTGCTGTAAAAATATACATTTATGTATATTTATAATAAAATTAGAGTTAGGACAAAACCTTTTTTTGGAACTCATTGTAAACAATAATACAAGGATGCAATAAAAAGTAATACAGTTTAATTTAAAAGCTTTAAATGCTATTATGATTTCCTGCTGTTAGACTGTTTTCACAAAACAAGCAGTTGAAAATGTTTGATCAAAAGGACGGAGACAATCAAGTTTTCATCAGATTAAAATAAACATTTTAAGCTTCTACAGGGCCTTGATTAATGTAGTTAACTGTTTCAAGAGTTAAACACTTTAGTAAAAGATATTGCCTAGGTAGTATTTTAATTTTACCACATAAAGATTACATGACAGGGTGGCATGCTGGTGCATTGGTAACACCACTGCCTTACAGTAAAGAGATCATGGTTCATGTCCTGGGTCCTTCCTGTGTGGAGTTTGCATGTTTAGTTTCTGGTTAAGGTTTGTAGACACAACATTTCTTTTGTACTTTTTTAAAATTCTTAAATCTTTAGTTTATGTTTGTTTATGCTTATTGTAGAGCTCTTGGTGCCAACCCCCTATACTGTGACTGTAACATGCAATGGCTTTCTGACTGGGTGAAATCAGGGTATAAAGAACCTGGCATTGCTCGTTGCACTGGACCTGGAGAAATGACAGACAAACTGTTGCTCACTACTCCGTCTAAGAAATTTACCTGTCAAGGTGAGGAAAATATTCATGAACTTTCTACTTTCAGTTTCATAGTATGTTATTTATACTGCATCATTTCTTTCGTTTTTTTTTTTAATATAATATCAAATTTCAAAACATTTAAAGGTATACCAAACCACACAAATAATCAAATGTAAACTACTACAAAAATAAGTAATTCAACATATGCAAATATAATTAAGAAGATGCTTAAGAACATCACCTTTTGCCTAGATTTACAGTGCAGTACTGTCATATAATAATGCATCATGCTATACAACCATTCATTAATTTTAATGATTTCTTCAATATCATCTACATTTGGTGTTTCTGTCTCTGACATTTGCTAATTAACATCCTGCCTCTAGATATTCCAGGGCCATGTGGTTTTCTTGTGACAGGTAAGGCAAGCAAGGACCTCTTCAAGTGAAAAAAAACCCTTTTGTACTCTCATGATGTTGTTAGCCCTGATAAACTTTTCCACCAATAGTGACCATGTTTGAATGCACTGCTCTCCCCAAACCCTATTCTTCTTTATGGGTCAGTAATGATAGGTGTAGTTTGGGTTTCTTTTTTTTTTTTTTTTTTTTTTTTTTTGCTTCCTTAAGATTTTGTACCCCCTATTTAGTGAGCATGTGTTTGTATAAAATATTTATTAAAAGTTAAAGGTGTCATTTTTTTCTCTTACACTGTAATTTATTCACACAGGACCAGTTGATGTCAGCATTCTTGCCAAATGCAACCCTTGCCTGTCAAACCCCTGCAAAAATGATGGTACATGCAACAATGATCCTGTAGATTTCTACAGATGTACATGCCCGTATGGATTTAAGGTTTGTTGTCATGCAAGTGTCATTAAATCATTCTCTCAGTATATTTTGAATGTTGAAATTTTCTAATCAGTGTTCTTTTTTTTTTCCTTTTTCTCAACATTTAGGGTCAGGATTGTGACATTCCTATTCATGCATGTATTAGCAGCCCATGTCAAAATGGAGGAACATGTGATTTAAAGGATGGGGAGAAGGAAGGATTCTGGTATGTTGTTCAATTGATAATTCAATTAATAAGTTAACATACACAAGTCTAAAATACACACAAAAGGTCATTTCACTTTACTTGACTTTTACTTTTATGTTTAAACACTTTATGCTTAACATATAAAGTGTTAAAAAAAAGTTAATGCTTTCAGGACACAAGTAATAAAGTTAAACAAAACACCATTTTGTAATATTTATGCAGTATGCGAGTATGTAATTATTTAATATTTGTCTCAGTTATTCTAATTATGTTGACTTGTTGTATGAGGGTGCAGTTGCTGATGTTACTGCAGAATAGCTCCAGAGACCACTGTTAAAATCATACTGTTAAAGGTATTGTTCATGTGATGTTTACCCATTGTCCTGGTGTCTTATGTGGGTTTTTATTGAGTTTTCTGTTTTACTCCAACATCAGTAAAATGACTGGGCTTTGTTAATTGGTGACTATTAATTAGCCTTCAAGTGTGAGAGGAGGGCTCACACAGAACATAGAAAAAGTCCTGAGTTTTTGCCCACCTTGTGCACTACATTGCAAGATTAGGTTCCATCCTCCTACAGACCTGAATGAATAAAAATAAGTTTTAATAAATAAGTCATTACTTTCTTCAAATTCTCTGACTTCTTAATACCTAATCTATTTATAAAAAGATTAGTTTTATCCTGAGAACAGACTCCAGCAGTGAATTTGTAAAATTACTTCTATTTATGTCACTTTCCCTATCATGCATCTGCAGTGATATTCTAATGAGACAGATTCTGGCTTTCTCACACCAGCCAAGAGCCAAGGGATCTTTTCGATTTTGGCAGCTGCTTATAGACTTCACACTTGCATACTAGCTCTATAGCCAGTTACTGGCACTTCAGCCATTTTTTGTGTGTGTGTGTGTGTGTTACAAGACTTTAAGGACTTGTTGTTCATTTTGTAATTGGGCTGGTTACATTTGATATTATATATCATATAATTAAGAATTTCATTGTATTCTGTCTACCTGACAGTAATCCTGTGCATGAATTTGAGCATGACATTAGTGTCTCTGGGGTCTATAATGACAGAATTTGTCACCTAATAATAAACTGTTTCAAAGATCCATTCAGGTACTATACCTCCTGACACCATTTACTAATTCACAGTTAGATATCTTATTTGACAGCACTTGCTGTAGGGTTTTCTGGCAGAAGTACCTCCATAATTTAAGCACTTTTCTTGGGTGTTGTAGCTGATTGTATAAGATGGGAATACACTTTGTAGTTATTGTTTTGATTACCTTGCAGTGTTAAGGCTGTCAGCAAAGTATTTATATGCACAGTACACTTTAGCCATTTTAAGTTGCTAAAAATGAAATGTAGAAATTGAAAATCACACCATGAAATGCTCAGAGTTTGCTACAGAATATAGAATAGCTTCCTTCTACAAAGTCCAGTCATTGTATACCTTATATGTAGATGTGACATTTAGTTTATGTGCTGCAAATCATCACTGTTTTAAGACTTTTTTCTTTAAGACACTGACATCTGAGATGTAAGTAAACTGTTGTAAAGTGCTGGTTACAAAGAACATAACATTTGATTTATTCATTTGATGAGGTCTTTATAGACTTGATGCACTCTACTTTTATGATACCTGGTAAACTAATCAGTAGTACCATTTGTTTTAGCTTTTTAGTGTACAAGCCATAGTGGTGTAAATGAACTTTGAATCATTTTAGATAGCTCAGACTGTAGATATTTTATAGCTGTAATGTACCTGCCTTTGGAATGGAGACACCACCATTATGAAACATGCTTATTTCATTTCAAAATATTATACTTAAGAGGTAGATCGTTGGCATTCATTTCAATGTAGAGAACACACATTTCTGAGCAGGAATAACCATTTGATTTATTATCACCTCAAACTAAATTGATTTTTAAAGGAATATTGGATAGCTCTTATGGTCCAAACAGAATTTAGTGAGATTTCTGAATATTTTTTTCTTACTGGAAAGGAGCAACACCATTTTATTTGTATTTAATATAGTTAAAGCAATTTTTTGCAAGAGTAAAATGTCTTAAAAAATTATACTGCTTAAAGTAAAAACCTTATTTTATCATGTTATATTTATACAAAATGAATATGCCTCAGTTTCTCTGATATGCAGTGACTCACAGGATTAAGGATTCATTTTCCAAACTGTGCATCTCTACATGCTTTGAGCACATTAACTCTGAAATTAGTTAATCAAGAAGTAAAATGACTCCAGCTGCACTTCATGAATAATAAAACATGAAGCTCTGTTAAATTACCTTAATAATTCCACATGAGAATGGCAATCTTCTTATCAAGCCTATTAAGATCGAGCATGAAATGAGAAAGTCTTTACCCCCCTGCACTTCATTAACAAATTATCAGGTCCTCTTAGCTAAACTTTTGTCAAAAGATTAATCAGATACACTCTCTTGCATGTAAAATATTTAGTGGAATGCAAAAGCAGGAGATGAAAACTTATTAGTATGTCTCACCAATTCAGAATTTAATCATTTATATAACAGATACTAAATAAATATTTTCAATCTTCATTTTTAAATCAAGCTTCTTACTGGTATGGAAACATAATTTGTGGCTACACTGCATGGGTCATACAGGTAAACTATTTAATATGTCAGTATTCTCTAGTTATAGTTCTTCTGCCAGTATTTGTCTGGAAAACTCAATGATAAGACTGAATTGACAGAGTGATTCATATAGCATATAATTGAAGTTACTTTCTTTTAGGTTTATAGAGACATGTTAATTGCAAGGAGGTGGTAGAACTGACTACTGTTTTGGCACTTTTTTGTAAAGCATATATTTTAGAATCTTTGTTGAGAGTTAATGTAGTTTAGTGCTGGTGACAGTTTTACAAGAGAAAATAATATTTGCTACGAAGACATCAGAGAAGAGCATATCACACTGAATATATTAAATATGGCCCTTATTTGCTTCTCTTTTTCTATTGTTACAATTTGGAGAACTATTTTATTATTACAGTACAGAGCATAATCCATTTTCTTAACACTTTCACTGCAGGGTGGGTCATACAGTGCAGAGATGCATTAGAAGCCTTTCCTTTTTGTTAATTGTAAAGCTGGTTTTACTACACTGGAAACAAAGTGTCACCCAGAAAGTACATATTAAGTTTACACTTTCATAAAAAAAACCTAGGTCATACTAGGCTATAGTGTAAAATGTGTGATAATGAATTCAGTAATGTAAATATTGATCTATTTGTACAAACTCTAGCTAAAGAGAGGGTTACATTACATTGTTCTAGTTGCCAAGTCAAAAGGTTTCACAGTGGTTAGGGTGTCTTTTATTAAAAAGTTAATTACCTGTTTAAATTATAAATCTTGAAATAAAAATATGTGCAGTGTTGCAAAATAATATTTGTAGGTAAAGTGCATCTCCAGGAAAATAAAAAGTTGATGCAGACTTGTGTTTTTCTCTCTGTAAATTTTGCTCAGTTTAGATTTTGCTATGACTTAATACTTATTCTAAAAATAAGGTTAGTGCCCACAAAGGTTAATTTGTTTTTCTCATTGCCCAAATTATTTAAAGAAATATTAGAACAAAGTATTTGATCAACTATCAATAGCTTCATAATAATGATACAAATTCATTATGCTTCTGAATAGTGTGCTTGAAATGATGAGCAGATTAAGTTTGATACTGATTTCATCTGACACAGTTTAAAATGCTTTTTTCAAAAATGTAGTTTAATTACTAGAAAAAAACTAGAATGTGGGAAAATAATAATGTGCAATTTTCCTTATAGCATATCTACATTCCTCATTGATAAAAAAAATATATTGTGTGCATTTCTTTTTTTCACTTTTAAATTGCAAAAACAGAAATACAGTTTATGATACTCACCTGTTATGACCATGGAATTCTCCTTTAAATTAATGTTATCAGGTGTCCCCAAAAATACCTAACCTTAGTAAATTACAATCATTTTGGTTTGATCAAAAATATGAATGTACATTTTTAGTATATACTTTACTCAAAACTAAGAGTTATAACTAAAACAGTGCATTAATTTAGTAGAATGAATATCAAAATTCTATACACCTGAAATCAGATGTCCTGTCACAATTTTTCATTTTACTCTTAAGTGAGAAACAATATGGTTATTTTTAGGAAAAAACATTTTTGAATAAAATGCCTTTGATATGTTTTATATCTCACTTCTGATACCTTTCAATAAGATCCTGTTGAATTAGTCCGTGCATACCATGCTTATCTCTGAATTATGCAACCAAGAAATTGTCAGTGAAATCTTACAGGAAGAGCTCATTTTTATTTATGGCTAATCAGAATTACTTCAATTGATGTCAGATTAAGACAAATTATCTTTATACGTGACTTAGAGTCTAAATGGTTAGATCTAAAGCAGTTACATCAAGGCATTATCATTTGTTCTTATTTTTTTTCTAAAAATTATTCATTTGTTTTTACTTAAATCTTATTAAAAGTGAAATGAGTCTGACAAGATTTCCTTCATTATATCAACAAAAGCTTACATTCCAGTAAAACTGTGTAGATTTTGATATCCACTATATGCGAAAAGTTAGGAAAAACAGTGGTAAACTTGGATGTTTAGATTGTGTACTGTAAAACCTTTTTGTTCTTGATGTAAAATATGTTCTGTACGGAACTCATGAGGGGACATGGTGTTATTTTTTTTTTTCTGGGAAACTACCGGTATCTCATGTGCACCACTTACTATGTCTTGCCCACTACCACTTAACTATGTTGTTAACAGCACTCACTGTCTTGCGCTCACCACTTTCTATATCTTGTGTACACCACATACTATCTTGTTCGCACCATGTACTACCTCATGCCTACCACTTACTATATCCTGTGCACCAGATACTTTAAAGTCGCACCAGCTATTATTGAGTGTACACCGCATGCATTCTGATTACCACCAAATACAATCACTTGACTGACTGTACATCATTTTTCTATGAATATGACATATTGCTTAACAGTTTGATGTTGCATACACAGTTACATTCCACAGATGCGCCCTTCTTAAAATGAGATGATTTTTGTCTTACTAAACTTGAATATCCTAGTCAAATCCACTGGTAAACCTGGCACACTGGGTCATCCATTGCACAGTGCAAAACAAACTGCGATATTTAAAGGGCACAGCAGTGAGCTAAGTCATGTTGCAGTCATTTCTCTTATAAAGTTTTTGACTAGTGCGCATAAAGGTCATATTTATCCATGTGACTAGGAACCCTAATAGTAGCGTGAGCATTTTATTTATAAGACTTTCTAGTTATGATTTAAAGCTTTTTATTCTTTTGATTTTATTTTTGATATGGTTTGTGTTTGAAGACTGATTGGTTTTGATTTTTCTGATTAACAAACCCTGCTAGAATTTAAATAACAATTCATCTGATGATCTTTTCTCTTTAAAACTCTGCCTCATCATCTCTGTGGCAATAAATTTGGGACATTGTCTAGAAAAGAAGATCTTTCTCAGTTACATTTAATGCACTGCTAGAATAGCACATTTAACTAACGCAAAGCAATATAAAGTAAACACAAAGGGCAGATATTTAGTTTTCTTGTTCAGTTATGAATAGACCTTGTGCTCACGCAAAGGGCTAAACATGCCAGCTAACATTATTAGTATATATTTATATTATTCACAGTACAATACAGTTTCTGTTTAAGAGAAACAAATGCACAACATATATTAAAGTAGATAATTTAATTCTATTACTGGTTTTCCATTCTACCTTTCAGTGTAAAAAGTAGTTTGATATAAAGTTATTTTTCAATAATATTAGTTAATGCTTTTGGGTAATATTCTTATAATTGTTGTCTTATTTATTTTCTAAGTGTCATATCATGTTATTATCTAAACCACTTAATCCAGAGCAGGGTTGCAGGGGAGCTGAAGCCTATTCCAGCTAGCATAGGACTCAAAATAGGAATAAACCCTGGACAGGGCACTCTTCCATAGTAGTGTGAACACGCACACATCAGGCACACACTAGGGCAGTTTACCCTCGCCAATTCACTCAACCTGCATGTCTTTGGGCAGTGGGAAGAAACCAGAGCACCCAGAGGAAACTCACACAGGCACAGGGAGAATACGCAAACTTTGTACAGGGTGGACCCGAAAGACAAACCCCAACCTCCATACTGTGAGGCAGCAGCGCTTACCACTGCATCATCATGCTGCACCCATTTTATAACTATAATTATATAATTATTGAAATTATTAATTTCAATAATTAATAATATTAATTTTTTTAAAACAAGGTGTCTTGATTTACTTTATTTGTATATAACTACAGAGGGTATGATCCAACATTAGGTTATTTGCAGTAGTTAATTCCATAATTTTAATGTACTCTTCCCAAGATAGGATGACTGCGTAAAATATTGTTTAACCTTGAATTAAAAACTTAAGACATTATAGATTTCTGTCATTGTCTGATTGCGGACTCATCCCTGACTCCACCCATTTTTCTTTTCATTGGGTCACTGTTCTCTTAGCCCATGTCTGTTTAGAATATTGGCTGGAGTCAAATGAGGAGATCTTCTAAGTAGTGTATAGCCCTCAACTCTTACACATGATATACCTTGTATTTACCTGAGGGAAATTAAAGAACTCATTGCTGCCTCAGCCTTTTACTTTGGAATTTACTTTAGCACCCTTTCTCACAGAGTACGTCTTCTTCTTCACTTCAGTATTGTTTTCTCTGGTTTAGACTTGATATTGTTTAATGGTAAATGTCTAGGTTGCTCCTCACATCTGTATTTCAGTTTTTCCTAGTTTTGAATCTCAAATAGAGCAATTATGTTAAGTTTTTTGTGGCTTTGACATCACATTTTGTCTTTAGCATTTTTCCATTGAGCTTATTATTTATTTATTAGTTCCTTTCTTGGTTGCTCTTACTGTATATTAAAGTATGAGGGATATCCAGAAAAAAAGGTTACAAGTGCCCTGGAGGGTGCAGGGAATTTCTTTTTTTGAAGGTTGGCATACCTGCGTGTAGGGGGGTCCTAACGGTCAAAATAAGCCCGGGACCATTCTACTGGATCTTTCCCTGCTGAGGTCCCAGCTTTGCCTTTTTAATTTAATCATTACCTTATGAATTAAATATATAGCTGGTAGTTGATTTGTTTTCTTTTATATATTAATAATTTAAATACAAAAATTGATTTACAATAATATATAATTATCAAATTTGTATTACAGTAGAAACTTAGGTGTTTTACTTTCCCTATTTATATTCTGAGCACCTTATTCAACACTGGTGTCTTTCATAACCTGACAAAAGAATGGATATTTTGTTGGCTTCTCTTATTTGCATTATTTCAATGCCTCAACACTATGATGTACCCATTAAAGTATATTTATTGGACAAAAATGAAAGATAGTGACATAAATCACAGAATACAAACAGCTCCTGCCCATTGTCCATGAAGAAACTAATGATCAGTATATCACCAATATAATACCACATTTTGATGATTTTAAAATTAAAAAAGCAAAAATATTTCTTCATAAAATAAAATACTTTGGGCGACACAGTGGTGTAGTGGGTAGCGCTTTTGCCTCGCAGTTAGGAGACCCAGGTTCGCTTCCCGGGTCCTCCCTGCGTGGAGTTTGCATGTTCTCCTCGTGTCTGTGTGGGTTTCCTCTGGGTGCTCCGGTTTCCTCCCACAGTCCAAAGACATGCAGGTTAGGTGCATTGACAATTCTAAATTGTCCCTAGTGTGTGCTAGGTGTGTGTGTGTGCCCTGCGGTGGGCTGGCGCCCTGCCCAGGGTTTGTTTCCTGCCTTTTGCCCTGTGTTGGCTGGGATTGGCTCCAACAGACCCCCGTGACCCTGTAGTTAGGATATAGCGGGTTGGATAATGGATGGATGGATGGATAAAATACATTATAGTTTTTTTTTTAAATAAATAATAATAAGTGAACAAAAAAAAAGAAGAAGGTATAATTGTATGTGTGCTTAATAATGGAGACAGATGGCAGGTTACATAATAATTGGTTCACCAGCCTGTTGAATTATGTGCATTTAGTACTGCTGTTTATTCTGTTATTGTCACGTTTTATGATTATTAGGAAAACAAGATTCAAACAATAAAGCACAGTTCAGTCAAAATAATTCAATATAGTAAAACAGAATGTGACACTTCTGTATTAAGGGCTAGTGAAAAGCTAAGTAAGTTATTATTGAAATACTTTTAAAAACACTCAACTTTGCCTTCTTAAGCATTTTTTTTTTCAAATCAATATTATTTGCTCAATGTAATTCCCTATCTAAAAAAATATTGCATTTTGTAATATATGAAAATGTCTTTGTGTTGGATACTACAAGCCTGTGGGGCTAGATTTATTGGCCCTACAGTGTTTGAAGTTTACTCTTTGGTGTGTATGTACATGTTCAACCTGAAGTTTGAAATTTAGCAATGGGGCTTGAAGGATACAGCTATTTATTCTCAACATTAAAATGAGGAATACCCCTTTTTCTTTTTCTAAATACCCCATTGCACTTCTGGCTCAAGCTTTTCTCAGTTAAGGATATACAGCACAAGCCAGCAAAGAGGTATGCATTGATCACAAGACATTACACTAATCAGAATGGGGCAGCATCTTGATCCTCAATCTTTGCTGAGGAGGACTCCCTGATGGTGTTAAATTTGAAAATGATTGTCCTTTTTTTCCTCAAAGCCATTTGTTTCAAAACTGGAGGTATAGCTATTTCAATTTGTGCAGTTCATAGCTGGTATATTTTCCTAGGCAGCTTTTAGTTTGCCAGTATTCCATTGTTTGGTTTTGTGACATGAATGGTGCATAAACTGCACATCCAGCTGTTCATTAACAATTGCAATCACCCAAATGGGCCTTGAATGTTGGGGCTGATAATATGAACACAAGTTGAGATACAAAGGTTCAGATTATGGGTAATTAAGGGAGAGTGTCCACACCTGTAACCTCTTTGATTGTAATCAATGTCAGTGTATAAATCATCAATTTAAATTCATGCAGAATGGCACTTACTTTGTTGGATACCAGGCCACGGGGAAAGCAAAAGAACTGTCAAAGGACCTGTAAGAAAAGGGTGATTTGTATAAATCAGTAAAAGGATATAAAATGAGATCTGAAAATGCCTGTCAGTAGTGTTCAAACTTTGATAAAAAAGTGGAAAGTAAGGGGTCCTGTTGTTACCAGGCCAACGGTTAGGGAGACCAACCAAAATTTCAGTCACAACTATTACAATCAAACCCACAGACCATGTCAGTTGAGATAAAGGCTTCTCTGAAAACAAGTTGGGTTGCTGTTTCAAGATGCACAGTAAATACTTGAACAAAAATGGGTTGCACAGTGAAATTGGAAGAAAAAAAAACTTTTGCTGTGCCAACACCACAAAACAGCCCCCTTACAATATGCCAAACAGCATCTTGACAGGCCTCAAAACTTCTAGAATAAAGTCCTTTGGAGTGATGAGACCAAAATTGAACTTCATGGTCATGATCATAAATGCTATATTTGGAGAGGATGCAACAAGGCCCATAACGAAAAGTACACCATCCCTTCTGTGAAGCATGGAGCTGAATCTTTGTTGTTCTGGGGGTTTGTGAGCTACGGCAGCACAGGTAACTTAGTGAAAAGTGATTGCACGATGAATGCAGCATGTTACCAGAAAATACTGGAGGACAACTTACATTCATCAGTCCTGAAGGTATGTATTAGACATACTTGGATCTTCTAACATGACAGTGATTGAAAACACAAGGCCAAGTTGACCCTTTATTGGCTACAGCAGAGAAGAATGAAGGTGCTGGAATGGCCATCACAGTCTCTTGACGTCATTGTCATTGAACATATTGGGGGAGATCTCAAATGTGCAATTCACAGAAGACAACCCAAGAATTTACAGGACCTGGAGGCTTTTTGCCAAGAAGAATGGGCAACTCTTCCACCTGAGAAAATCAAGGACCTCATCCACAACTATCACAAAGACTGCATGCCATCATTGATACTAAAGGGGACAATAAACAGCATTTAGAACTAAGGGTATGTAAACTTGTTAACAAGGACCATGTCATTATTTTCCATATTACTATGTTTTGTTTAATGGTTTTGCTATTCTGTGATGCCTTATAGTTTAAGTTTGATTCCATTAAAGGTAAATGAAATGTCTTTTGCCTGATCAGTCATCTTTTCTTACAAATTCAGCCAGGGTATGTAAACTTATGAGCACAACTTTATGTCAGAATATCATAAAATGTTTAACTGACACATGGGGTGTCTATTTTGGAATAGTATTAATAATTTATTTTCTGATTATGAAAAAGTTATTGAATTCTGCTTCACACAGAGATTTTTTTTCCAGTTTAGGCAATATAAGACAATACTTTACCATTGAATTATGGTGGGTTATGATTCTTCCAGTTAAGTAAAATGAGTTGTTGTGCAACCAATGTAGTGTAAGATGTCACACTATAGATTTTTAATTGCGTAAGTGTCCCATCTTATGTTATTCCTAACATTTCTATTAGATTGGGAATAATTTTAGATCAAAGGCTATCTGAGCGGTACGCAAATATTTTAATCAAAATGTTCCAACTATAGTGTACTTGTCTAAAATCATATGATCTTCTTGAAGAGTCATGTTTACTACTATTAATGTATGGTAAACACATATTAGTCTAATAATCAATTATAAATCATTCCTTTTTGAGTATGTTTGTTAATGACTGGGCTCTGTGACAATCTGGTTCCCCATGTAATATATTCTGCCTTGTACACAATGATATTGTGATTGTCTTCCCCTCATACCCTCCAGAATTGGATTAAGTGGGTTTATGAATGTATACATGTATATACAATGTATATTATATTAATGCCATTGGTGTAAAAAGAGGTAGAGTAATGCTAGTTGTGACCGTGATATTAAATACTGAGGTATTCGCCAAACATTGCACTGGGCAATTCATTTATGGTGCTTCTGACTAGGCAGCAAAAGAGAGGATTAAAACATTTGCAGCTTTGTTCTGGAGAGTCTTTAGCTTAATAATTTATAAACACATGTAGAATTACCTTTTGGCAGTTTTACTAACGGAATTCACATACTGTATTGGTTGGCCTCTTATTAATTCAGTGCTAGTACTTTTAAAGATGCATAGTATTTTTGTAGTATTTATGATTTTGTGATGTATTATTTCATTTAAAATTTTTTGAAATAGGGAACAAAAAGGGTTAAATGACATATAATCATAAAAAATTTCTTTTTAGTCTAACTTATAGTAGAGCGGTGGTGTACTAAAAGAGCAAGAAGGTAGTCTAATGTTTCTTGTGTTTATTTTTTCAGGTGTACTTGTGCAGATGGGTTTGAAGGTGAATCGTGTCAGATTAACATTGATGATTGTGAGGATAATGATTGTGAAAACAATTCTACTTGTGTAGATGGAATCAATAACTATACATGCCAGTGTCCACCTGAATACACAGGTGAGTCATTGTCTTTATTCGCTAATAAAAAAATAAAACTCCTTTTTTTGTTATTGTTTAGATTTATAATCACACTGCTACGGTGGGCTGGCGCCCTGCCCAGGGTTTGTTTCCTGCATTGCGTCCTGTGTTGGCTGGGATTGGCTCCAGCAGACCCCCCCGTGACCCTGTAGTTAGGATATAGCGGGTTGGATAATGGATGGATGGATAATCACACTGCATGAATTGAGCAAACTATCAAATTAAAGGTGTTGAGTAAAGAAGACATGTGACACTATTATATTATTTTGAAAGAAATAGCACATAGTATTTAAAAAACTAAGTTATAAAATAAGTAAACTTTTTAAATAAAAAAGACAAATGATAAACACTTTGAAATTATTAGTAGTTTTCCATTCTGAATATTTTATATTAAATACACTATTTTTCAACAACACATCCATTCTTCCATCCATCAATTTCCAAAACCTACTTAATCCAATTAACAGTTTGTTGAAATGCACTTAATTACTAATAATTGTAAATTTGCATAAAGTAAATTATTAAACTAATCTAGCACATTAAATCCCTCATAATCAGTTTCTCTCCGACACACTTGTTAATTGTTAAGAAGTTCTTATCTGGGTAAAGACTGATTTATACTTCTGTGTTGAGCCTACATCGTAGTTATACGCAGAGGCTACACAGTAAGTTATGCTATCAAATGCAGTTTATACTTGTGCACCACACCACACTGCAGGTACATGCCTGAATATTAGTTGTTGGTGTTTGTAACACACAAGAAAAGCAAATGATCCATTAAAATGCAGGCAGTTTTTACTCTTCAGTATCAGTATCTCTTACTACACATTTTCTTCCATAGGCAAATGCATTTGTCCCTCACATTTTTCCATTTTTTCATACATTTGCCGACCTACAAACCAGAAAACAAACAGAAAGAAACATGTTTTAGGATATATGTAGTTACGAAATTGACCAATCAAAATTGTAGGGGTCTGCATAGTCACATTTTTGAGGCAAGCAACGGCATAGTAACGACATAGGCACAAAGCAGTAGTATAAATTAGCCAAGTGTCGTGCAGTGGTCACCAGGCAGAGCACATTACATTTATATCATGGTAATTCAGAAAATGTAGACAACTCTGATCAATACTGTGATGTATAGCTTGATGATATATATTATTCTTATGATGAAATCCAGTATATAATTTGGACTGTTGCTAGAAATAAATTTGTTCTTATAAATACAAATTTGTAATGTTTTCACAGTGTTTTCTTTAAATATATTAAAGAATAAGTATTCTAAGGTTGCAACTATCTTTACTTTGGCAGTGACATTTTCTATATCGCAATTAGTTATTGATAGGAGTACAAAGAAAGAATGGAAAGTATGGCTACAATAAAGAAAAACAACTCAGCGGAACACCAATTGAATTGTGTGTCTGCGTCTCCAACCAACAGAAACAACTCATACCTTCATGACACATTACTTAAGTTAAATCTTGTTATCGTACCTCATGCCCACTCATGTTCCCAGCCTCTTGAAGCCTACTGCTCAGCTCTGAACATACAGGTGATTTTCAGTCACAAAAGACTTAATAGATATTAAGGTTTGGGAGTACCCACAATGCCTTTATCAGAGCCAATTCAGCCTAAAGGCAAAAAGGCAGGTTTAGTGGTGGATGCCTACTGAGTGAAAGTGGATTCGTGTATATCCATTTACACTTGTAACTGACTCCGAGACAGCAATTGCACTACATCAGCGAACTCACAACATGGTGGAACATAATATAAGTATATTGATAAATATGCCCAGTGGCATCAGATTTCCACTTGATGCTTTGTGATGGTACTGTGTGCAATACTGCAGTACCTTCCCATGATGTTCCCAGAAGCTCCCTTGCCTAATAAAAAATGGAGGAAGGGATAGAGATTGAAAATGTGAAAAATTCCTGATCTTATATCAGAGGGTATATACCAGGCTGGTCAGACCATCATCATTACTGTTTTAACACAATTATATATTTTTTCATAATTGATTTGCATTTTAATTTGCTTATTACTTAGGTATTCCATATATTAAATTTTGAGAAATAAACACATCATGCACAGTCTTAAAGAGTGTGGGAATTTTAACATACGATGGAATTTATTTACACATTTTGGAATAATAACCAATTATAAAAATTAAATATATACACAATCAATTTGCAAAATTCCACCATGCTATCCATGTAATGTCCATGTGTCTAAAGAGAGTAAAGTTAGGTTGTGATGTGCTAGTACTTCTTCCCTACACTATTTCATCCCACTTGTGCTTCCTCTTACTGCTGAAAGGACTATCCCACCCATTAGTCAATAGTAAAACTCTGTTTTCACCCCAGAAAACAAATTCTTCTCTAGAAATGTGTTTTCGTTAATGGCGTGTGTTAGTCATTTCTTTTATGTTTGTCTTAGAAACTATATGTGCCCAATTTTGTGTCAATTTATATGCTTTGTCTTAGTTATTAGCAACTTGCGCATGGGAAAGGCACTGTATATATATATATATATATATATATATATATATATATATATATATATATATATATAAAATGTATTATTATTATTATAATGTCATGTTTATCTAATGTTACTTTTCACAACTTTATGTCTTTCTACCGAACCCACAATAAATTGACAAAAATGTCAGTATATATAGTGAAAGTACACACATCAATCAATTGTCTTTCAGTTCACTTATGATGTAGGGACACACTTAACAAAGTAGTGGTATATACTTACCTATATAGTGGCCAATTAAAAGGGGTTCTGGGAAATGCACAAAAAAGTATCTTGTACATTATGCACATGTATCACAATGTTGCTCATTAATCTCTAAGAGTCATCATTTTCAGTACAGGCTTAATGCTTATTTAATACTTAACAATCAAGTCAAATCAAAATACACTTCAATTTGAATATTACAATAGATGATATAAAAAGGTATTACTTATAGTTATATATTGTAAGCACTAAACAGAAGAACGTATGACTTAATATTGTTAAATATATTAGGAAATGTGAAAATAATGAAGAATAAGATATAATGAACACAAGAAATAAGAAATATTTCATGTTTCAAAGTCTGCATGGTCACTGCTGCGTACACTTTTTTATATAAGACACATACCTTTACTATGTTAAGGTATCAGCTTATTTAATATGACATTTCATGTTTTTTCAGGTAAATGTGTAGCTAGAATACAAATTACAATCAATATTTAATATATTTAACTGTGGTACTACTTTTTTCCCTTTAAAAGAAATTAAGGAATAGTAATATTACACATTACAGAAGGGTGTGGACTTTACCATTGGGTATCATCAAGAAGAGTGAAATGTTGACTTTTAAAAGCTTTCCATGTTTCTGATGCAATATATTTTAATTACTGTTAAACTGTATATAGTTAACCTGATATTAGCCTTTATGCCATGTTAACCAGTGGACATTCAATCCATTGTGTACTGAATGCAAAATAAAAGAGAATCTTTGGGACAGTTTTAATCTGGTCTTTATTCCCATTGTATCCTTCTCACTGTTATCTAAGCAAATAAATGTGAAAAGTATTAACACCTGTTCAAAAAAAGTACTGTATCTGCTACTGCATCATTAATAATTTCTTAGTTATCAAAATGACTGGCTGAATGAACTATCTGATTCAATGAGGAGCTTCTTTAACAGCTTGATTTATGTCTCCTGATGAAGCAATAGCCCACTCTCACTGCAGCTACCAAGGACCATCATAAGTCCCCCTATGTCTTAGGCACATCCTAATATAAATGAGCATTAAATATATATTATTCATATAAAAGATTAAGATCCCTGAATAGCAGCACTACAACCAACAACTTTGAATATGGTATATGTTAAATTTCTTTTTGACATAATTATTGAAATTATTTATGTGCTCTTATGCTCAAATATATTACAGTATAACAGTGGGCTGGATTCTAGATAACAGTCAGTGAGAGTTTCACTCATGTTCATCTCACTAGTCCCTCACCAAGGTATTTCATATGTTTCTTGAAGACTTGCAAGAAGACTTATAATAAGAGGGAACCTTACACTAGTGAAATGAAACAATGCCTGAAAGCAACTTTCTTTTTATGAAAAATAATGTGTAGCCATTTAAAATAAGGAATCAACATGAAGCAATGCAAATTAAATAATGGAATAATAAAGACATTTGAAATATCAAAGTAGAAAATATACTAATACTTGAAATATGCATAAAATGTAAATGAAATGTGAATGGCATCTAACAATGTAAAACACTACATGATTAAAATGTTGACATATTGAAAATATTGTTAAAAGTTTATAAATAAGTAATAATGCAAAAAAGGGAGGTGTTGCAAAGACAACTGTATGAATAACAGGCAATATTTTTTTACTAGTGTCAAAAGTCAAAAGTTCAGGAGTACCGTAAATTAGTGGTGAAGGTATTGGAGCTAGGTGAAACAGACAGTGGTAGGAATTAAGACAGTAATGGAAAACTGAAGAAATACCGTCAGGTGGAAAAAAAATGAAGGACTATAGCCACTCTGTAGTGGCATCCCCAAACTCACACAAAGCTCTAAAGTAACTTTTTAATAAAACAATACACATATCAAAACCTTGACATGTCCATGCACAGTCCATATTGCACGTCATTTGCCAAACATGATGGGATGTTTAACTATGAAGCTCACTTCTTTCTGCCTGACACTTTGTATTTCCCACACACTTGGACATAACATGGTTATAACATTCCTTATAATGAGCTTTCTGTCAAAGACGATTTGCACATCAAGGGAAGGATATCATTTTTACTAAATGCTCTCATTTTCCATCTCTTTAAAATAAAGCCATCCTTGCACATCCAATCAACACAAAAAAAAGCTACAATGTTACGGTAAATCTAGCTGCAGTCGTATACATAACTTATAAAGAACATTTGAATATTAGACTTGCAAAACTAGAATCACTACTACAATATTTAAATTAACGTTTTATCTGTAAAATACAATCCCACATTATGTTTTAATGGCTGCCAGTCCACTGCACAAACTAGTAATTGAGCAGTTTTCTGATTAAGTACCCATTCTAATTGCATCCCCCACAACATTCTGAAAAGAGCCTCCAGGATGGCATCTTAGAGTAATCAAGACTTACACTTCTGTTGTCTGGAGAAAGTGCATCTTCTTTGCCTTTTAACAGAGGGATGGATTATAAATGTCCTGATTTTAAATAATATATTTTACTACTTAAAATCTTCTATTAGATTTTTGTATTCCATTCTATTTGTGTTGTGTGGTTAACTCTGTTGAGGAATATTTCACTGTTTTAAAAAGATAGCTTGTAGTAAAGTGACCTTTCTTCTTCTGCCAACACAAAGAATACAATATAAATTCAACCCTTCCAAAGCTTTTCACCATCTCCTGAGGTGATCAGCAGATACCCCACTTCTCACTCATGATTGCATGTGTCACTGTTTTCAAAAAAAGTCATTGAGAGTCCTGCAAACTCTTCTTACTGGTGTGTCTTTTCTAAAACTGGAACAGTATCTCGAAAGGCATTGTGCCAATTATATTTGATTCAATTATTTTTGTTTTGTAGCATCTCTTTAAATATTGTAAGCTTTAACTTAAATATCAAAAACATAGGTAACAGACAACCATGTTTCTTAGTTGTACTGGTAAACAAATTATGTAGTAAGCCTTGACTTAGATTGTATTAAACATGCATACATTTGTGTATAAGCAAGGATGGTGAAGAAATATCTGCATTTGACATGCTGCAACTTAAAATTAGCTGAAGGAAACCAGTTCAGAAATTATTTATTAAAAGTACTGTTGTTTAGAAAATCTTGGTGGAATATCTTAGATATAATGACTTGACACCTCATTAATTGTAATACTGAAATGGTAATTTACAACTGATCCAATTCTAGCAGCATGGACAAAAATAATTCTGGCCACATGATTTATGACATTTTTAAAATTAATTTAAACTGGCTGAAATTGCTTGTCATTTACTAAGTAACCGTGTGGAAATGAAATAGTAAATTGCATGATTTCATAAATAGCCATGGGTGTATAAGCTTGGCAGCAATCTGCACTCCAATGATGTTGTCAAATCCATAAATAAAGTAATAAGCTATTTTCAACATTTAAGCATGCAACCAATAATAGCACTTGAAGGACAGATAAAATTGTAGTCCCTCAATACAGTATATATGTAACACAAAAACAGGATTAAAATTTCTCGAAATCATTGGCGGACATCACATTACCTTTGTGATATATGCTGCATTGCCCTTGTACTGTAGAATTAATCTCCTTGAAAAATTTGTTCCACATAGCATTGTTTAAATCACTTTCCTTATATGAGACTTTACTATAATTAGGATTTATTATTATTATGCATTGTAGCATTTGTAAATGATTATTGCTGTGAGTGGAGAAATAAAACAAATTTAAAAAGTTGCATATGGTGGTTTCTGACCTTGCTTTTCTTGTTTGGTGCATGTTCCTGATAATGTACAATGTCTTATAATTTGCTTAAATGTCTGCTTTTGTCAATTGTTATATCGCTCTGCACTCGCATTATCATGCATTGCTCTTATTACAATGTAAAATGTTTTCGTCTCTTCTGTCTTTGTTACTGCAAGCTGCTAATCAGAATGAGGTGGAAAAAGGTTAGTTGCTATAATTTTATATTAATATATATTTTTTCTTTATTTCTGCCTCTGCATCGTTTCTGTTGCTAGAGAGCATGGTCATCAGAGTCCACCATAGGCACTGCTCACTAAAGATTAATAAGAAGTAACCCATGTAATTTGGGTAAAAGATCTAATATATATATATATATATATATATATATATGTGCAGTATACTGTATATGTGTGTGTGTGT
>JANRMT010062808.1:29707561-29722176 GCA_026402145.1 Polypterus bichir lapradei | reverse complement strand
AGGCATTGCCTGATCTTTACTTTATATTCTGCTTTATATAACTGACTTTTTAAATGCCAAATTTATGTAAGCCTTGAAAGATGACTAGCTAGTTTTACACTAGCTACAGATGATATAGGTTTTAATAACAAAAAAAATGGGAAAAACTAGTGGAAAAGAGGCATCAGAATTTTTAATGGTAAAGTATAAAGCACAGTAAGTAAATAACTGCAAAGAAGGCATGAGAGTACAATATTTTGCAGTTAGCTTAAATTGTCTGTTATATACCACAGTGTCTAAAATAAGAGATAAATTCTTGCAGCATTTTTATATGCATCCTTGCAAACAAAAACTATATTTAAACATAGTGTACACCCCAGCAAAATAAACTCTTAAACAGATGATTTTACAACGGCTCTGTGGACAATACAGATAACTATCCCAACCTCTGTAATAACAAAATGAACAGATACAGGTCTATAGCATTGAATCTAAGAAAGAAACACATGAACTGATTTCAGAATTACTAGTTTCATGTACCCTTCAGCATCCAGTGTGTTTGTGCCACACCACTGAGTAGCTAACAGTATTATTCAGGTCCATAAAAAGGACCATAAGTACCTACTTATGCAAGTGGGTTTATATCAGTGGTTTAATGAGTGATACTAACATATTTGCAAATTTACATAAAGATGTTTGATTGTAATTTTGTAAAGAATGCTGAAATGTTCTTAATTGATTTCCTGAGTATGAATAAATATCATTTTGTAAATGTGATCAATTATTGTTTAATTGCAATAATGTACTTGGAACACATATCATTTCAGAATTAATCAATGATCACCTGAGGTCCCTTGCTGTTTATATTTACCATAACGTACAGCCTGTTTAATATGCATTAATAAAGATTACTTGTAAAACTACTGATCATCAGTCCAAGATCTTTAATCAAGTTTATATCCAGTAGTTCTAAACTCTTAAATCCTCTTCATATGCAGGAGTACTGTGATCTGTCCTCAATTCACTGATAATGAACTTCCTAAAAGTACAGATATTGTCAGTAGGATCCTACTGATTTATTCAGATATGACTGATATGTAATAATAATGCTAATTCTATGACCGTTAATGCTGTAAACGGGACTTCTAACATTTAAATGTACAACAAACATACTCAGAGTTATAATTCTTTACTTCTGAGTTCTGTTCCCTACTATTTTTGATTCTAATTTCCTAATATGATAAAGTGCTATCTGTAATCTAAGCTCTAATATTCTTTTCATGTATAAAAGTATATCTGCATTTGTTTCAAGTTAAAAATGCATTTTTAATCTTGCATTAAATTTTTGAAATTTCTAATTAGTAAATTACATTATTAGTGTTTTCAGTACTTTTCCACTATTGTTCAAATACTAAATTTGCAAGTGGTGTATTCAACAGAAAAACAGATACCTGTTAGTATACATTAATGTGTTTCTAAAACTAAACAATGCACCCAGTTATTGCAACTAATAGTAACATATACTGTATAAAATGGCTCTTATTCTTTGATGACCTTTATAATTAATCTTTCTTTGTCTTCAGTACTAACATGTTAAGAAAAACTAAGTCATCCAAAATATAACAATGTTGTAACTGAAATAAATATTACGTGCAGATTAACTTGAAAACAAAAAGTTTACATTCATGTTGATTTTAAAGAACTTGCAGTGAAATCATGACAGCAACAATACAGTGTCTGAATACTCTACAGTATGTTTAACAAAGAACAGAAAAGTATGACTAGTTATGCTGAACTTGTAGGGGCACTAGGACAAAGAAAAAATGCAGTAAATGTTATATTTGAATTTTAATGTCAGTGCACATTGAGGAATTTTTCAATAGAGCAGCACACTGAACCATCCAGTGGCAAATTACTTTGTTCCTCCTTATCATTGTCCAGAAGTGAAATAGCTATTTGTGATTGCTAGTACACATTACTCCTTAAATATTTTAAAATGAAATAAAATTCTTTAAACATTATCGAGATTTTATCTCCTTCACTACCAAGCTTGGTTGCTGCTCATTGATTTTAATCTTATTGTCATTAACAGTGTTCTCTCTATGTTAAGTCACAAACGATAACATACGTTACCGCAGACCTAGCTAATTCATCAGCTGGCTGCCTGCATGACTGTGCAGGTTCCAATGTTTTCACTCAGTTGGCACATGGTTGAGGAAGAAACTACTTATCATTCATCATGTAAATCCCTTAAGGGACTTCTAAGTGTGACTAGCATTAGAGATTCAGAGTCTTGTATGTAATTTCAAAAAGTCTCTTATTAATGTATGGCATCCTGGGAAACACATCTGGCATGCTTTAGAAACAGACACTTAAATGACAGAGTTCTTTCTTAAGATTTTTCAGCCATTTAAGGTGGCATCTTTACAGCTTTGTTAAGCATTATATTTGTGTTTAAGACTGCATCTTTTAAAGGAATATTTCAAAGAATGTACCACCTTTTGCAACATACTTTAAATCCAATAGTGGGAAATAGAATTATCTCAAATCAAGTGGAAATAATAACATTATCAACACAGTTTGTTGCAGTGAAGACTATGACTCTATTTACAAAGCTATTTGTGTTGACGCTGTCTTGAAAGATAGTGGCAGAGTCAAGCTATATTAAAATATTGTTATGATATTTGCCTGGCCAGAGTTAAATGAGCTAGTTTTGAATAAGATAAATGTGTCCTGTATGTTCACCTCCTGTTAAGAGAGTTATGATTATAACAACCAACTTGATGCCCTTTGTTGGCCAAAATAAAACCCCAGTGTTTACATTTACAATGGCCTATTTCTAGATTTCACTAAATACAGTATGCACACAGTCATTATTTTGACATACCTCTAGTCTATTTTTAAAATAATGCATCATTATGCCAGACTGGTTGTAATTTCTTTTATTATTTTTTTTTTGTTTTTTATCAAAAGGTGAATTATGTGAGGAAAAGCTAGATTTCTGTGCCCCAGAACTGAACCCCTGTGAACATGACTCCAAGTGCATCCTGACACTTAAAGGATACAAGTAAGTGGGAAGATCATATGATGCTCTTTGTTTTAAATGTTTCTTATTAATTGTTGGACATATTACACATTTAGAAACTATCAGATTTATTTTATCAAACCACAGAAACATGATTGCTATGGTAATCATTGTAATCATTGCCTAACAGTAATATTTACTATTGAAATGGCTGAATTGGTACATTTATTCTGTTATTGCTCCAGTTGCCAAGGTAACCTTTCCTGTCATTGTGGGCGTCTGAATTTGTCACCTGATGGTAATTGAAGCAATAGGTTTAAACAGGAGCCCACTTTGCCATGTTTTTTATCTGAGCTGTGAATGAAAAAACTTTGCTAAACCTTATGTGAATATTTGTTTTCTGGATTAATCTCTTGGGTCCATGACTTTTGTTTTGTCCTTCTGACCTTGATTTTAATCAAAGTCTCCTCCTTTTGAACCTTTTCTGTTTTGCATTACTTTCCTCATTTGCCTTTAAAAATCTTACTAGTTTCTGAACATTACATGTATTCTGTAATTGTGAGTTATATTTATTGCTTCAGCACAGGAAATTTGCACATTACCTCTATGTCTGTGTGGGTTTTCTCCAGTATACTTTGATTTAGTGTAAAGGCTCTTGTGTGTCCCAGTCTGCACTGCCAGTTCTACTCAAAGTTGCTGACCAAGCATTATAGAGCACTGTTCAGCTTTGTTTTTGAACCGTGATATAGAAATTGATGTTAGGAGGTGAGTCCTCAACTACCTCTAAAGATGCTGTCAGTGGAGCTTGACTTTTCTACCCAAACCAAATGTTTAGTTCATTTATTTCACTTTTTCTTGACAAGTTTTTGCCAGAATTATGGCATGCTATTGTATTACATGCTGCAGATGCAGACTTTAACAAATAAAAATGTAAGAATTATCCTAAATGATAGTCCAGTTGTTACCAACAATAGAATGAATCTTGAAATTTCTTATTGTTCTACTGAAGTGGACCAGGAAGTACCTAATCATCTTACTAGTAAGTTTAAGGAGTTCGTTAGAAGCATACTAATTAGTAGATTCAGGTTCCTTCAAATGTACCCAAGCTTTGCATACGTGCTACTGCCAAAAAGGACTAAATGAAATACTGGAGGAATAAATTAGCATTGCTTTGAGACTGGTACTTTTAACATGATGGGTGTTTGGTGCCATAGTGAACAATGCTTTATTGATGGTACACAGCTGATTTTTATCTAACGTATAGCTTATTCATGATCAGAGGAGAGGAGATTAGATTATATTGCATGAACATAATTAATAGACATTAGGATGAAATGGACAAAACTGCTGTTTGACATTTGTGAAAAATGCTATTTGTACTGTATTTGTGTGCTTGAATGCAAAATAGATTCTATTTTAGAAACCTTAAATGCTTTGTAAATATTAAAAATGAACATAATGTCTGCTTACTGTAATCCTTTTTTAAATTAGATCAAGAAAAAAAGTGTATTTGGACTTTGTTTACCTTCTTTATAGTCATAGTCTTTTTTAATTGTTGTGAAATCCTATTGCTGTATTACAAATCACAAGAAAAACCTTGGAGCATACTTTTAAAAATATAAATAATAAACTTGTTGAGCTATTTTCATGTATAATTTACTTTACAGGAAATATTACAGCATTCCTGATGAATTAGTTAATTGCTGGAGAAATACACGCTTCTTTAATTAATAGGGAATTTACTCCTCACTTTTAATGACTATAATTAGAGGCTGCTAATAATATAGTGGTATTATAAAATGTTCCATGCAACTTGCTTTTAATTTAATAATGTCAGAGTAATAAGTGCTGTGCACAGTGTGAAGGAGGCCCTACAGATAAATATGAGAAAAATGCTTAAAGGCAGTTACAGTTGTCTTGAAGAAAAGCTTTCCATCAATTTTAGTATTTTATACATATCACATTTTACTTTCTCATTTTAGATGTGAGTGCACACCAGGTTATGTTGGTGAGAAATGTGATGTTGACTATGATGACTGCAATGAAAATAAATGCAAAAATGGAGCACAGTGTATTGATGCAATAAATGGATATACGTGTGTATGTCCTGAAGGATACAGGTAGGCCTTCATTTTTGCACAATTACAATCTGAAATATTCCATCTGATAGATATTGACATCATCCTTGCTTGGTGATGAGAAAGTGGTGAGTGTTGTGTGTCACGTCTGTGTGGGAGTTATTTAACATTTAGAAGGAGTTTGCACCATTTTTTTCTCTGCCTTGGCGTAAAGCTAGCTGAGTGTTTGAGGGCAGCCAAGCATAGAGCACTGCAACAGCATAGGTTAGAAATCATGTAGCAGTTGTAAAAACTGACAGGACGGTAAGAAAATAACCAGCATTGTTTCTGCTAATAGTAAATGTATACTTGCTTCCTTAGTGAGAAGTAATTACAGTATAAAAAGGGTTACTAGGTAAAGTAGCACATAGGGCCGATACCAAAAAAGATTAGCACTAGTACAATATGGAGAACATAGGCATTCATTCATAAAGTGGACCCATTTATTTTAAGTATTGTGTAGCCCGTGGTGCCATAAGCAAAAGTAATAAAGAGAGGGTCTCTGCAATAAAAAACAGTCACATACAGAAGCAAGCAGGAGAAAGGGAAAGATAAGTAGCTACTAACGAAGATACTGTATACAGCAGGCATGCAAGGAGTGAGTATATTATGGGAGCTTAAGAGACTAGCAGATGTTAAGTAACTATAGTCATTCTTTTAAACTCATTTCCTTTCTTAGTTTAAATCGTTAAATTTAAATAATGCAAGGGGTGATACCTCTTAGATTGAGAAATAATCCGAATTGTAATAATGGCTCCAATACAAAGCTAATTCTGTTTGATGCTGGACCTTTTGAAGGTTGGCATGTTCAAGGCCTACCTCCAAGAGGCCTACATCTGTAGGAGATTCCAGCTGATCCAGCACCTCAAGCTCAGGTTCATGGAATTTGAGGAGGAGGTAAATAAGTTACAGTAGAGAACTGGTGGATCTTACCCTGGTCTCTTTTAGGGAGATAGTGTAAACTCCTAAGATGGTATAAAAAGAGACTCCAGACCACAGAGATAGAAACAGAGATAGATGGGTCACTGTCAGACATAAGTGCAAAATAAAGGGCTCACACTGTCTAGGGACATCAACTCCAGAGTTGGAGGTGTCCAACTATTCTCAAGACATTAATAAGATTAGATACTGACTCTAATAGCTCTGAGGTGGTAGGCAGATATGGAGAAACCCAAAGCTTCACCTCAAAACCAGGTTCCAGAAAGAGACAGGTACTGGTAGGGGGTGATTCAGTCTTTTGGAGTTTTGTGATGCATGTTTACTCCAGAGATAAAGAGTTTTGTATGGCGTGTTGTCTTCCGTGTATGTGGGGGGTTGGGGGAGACCTCCCTGGATGAATGGATATCCTCCTGGCCAAAGAAGTGGTGGATCTAAATGTCATTGTCTGTGTCGATACAAGTGACTTAGGTTAGGGCAGGCTGTCAATTCTGCAAGCTAAATTTAAAGTCAAATTTAAATGTAAAGAAGCAGAACTGACAATGTGGCCTTCTCTGAAGTTCTGCCTGTGTCATATGCCAGTCCAGGAAAGACTGAAGAGATTAGAAGGTTTATTATATTTTTCACATCTTGGTGTATGATAGAAGGTCATAGGTGTGTAATATTGAGCCACTGAGACTTCTTCTAAAGTTTTTCTGTAATGAGGGGTTATATTTGAACCAGAGGGGCACCAGTGTACTGGGGAGACATATAAGAAGGTTAGGCAGGGATTGTTTAGACTGGGGTGTGTGAAAGTTAGGGAATGAGGGCCAGAAATTTAGGACCAGCCAGATTTATGCCTTTACATAAAGAAACAAACAGTAGTGTAAAAACATATGCACTAGGCAATATGGAAATTTTTAGTCCAATGTTAAAGAGCCAAAGTAAAAGTAGTAATACCTTAAAAATCACTTGTATTAATGCTATGAGTAATAAAAATAAAACAGGTGAGTTGGATTTGCATGTAGCTTAAAAACCTAGCTAAATCAAAGAGATGGGAATGATTATATAAGATTATACTATTTCTAGGAAGAATAGGCAAAACAGGAAAGGGACTTTGACAGAAAAAGAGGTGTGGGTAGATTTATAGCAGGTGAAGTTTTACTATAAGTAAATGTAAGATATTGCATGATGGAAGTAAAAATGTTATATTTGAATACACAATAGGATTTCTGTTATTTGAAAGTGCACCCAATGAGAAGGACCTAGAAGTCATAGTGCACTCATCACTGTCATCCAGGCAGCGTACAGAAGCCATTAGGGAGGCTAATAGGGTGTATAGCACGATACGTATGGTACAAGTGAATACACATTGTGCTTCAGCTACTGTATATAGTGCACTAGTGATGCCTCAGCTGAAGTACTGTGTGCAGTTTAGGTCTCCCTACTGCAAAATGAATTAGTGGTGGTAGGAAAAACTCCAGAAAAGAGCAGCTAGGCTGAAGTCCAGGACTATAAGATATGAGTTATGAGGAAAGACTGAAGAAGTTGAATCTTTTCAGTTTAAGCAAAAGAAGACTGAGGTGACATGATTCAAAATTTTAAAATTATTCATGGAATTAGTACATTGGATCCCAGCTGTTACTTTAAAGTGAATACTTCAAGAACACAGGTACACAGATGAAAACTTGTTAATATTAAATTTTACAAAATTCTTAGGAAGTTTTTATTCACACAGAAAGAGAGTAGAAATTGAGGTGTTGGGCAGCAGAGTTCACCTCTTCAAATATCTTTAGCAAAACTTGTTGAATGGAAGAACTCCTTTTGGTTTCCTTATAGTCCTGGCTGATGTTTATCTCACATGCAGACCTCAAACAACTTAGTTTCAAGAGACCTGTGACAACTAGGGAGTATTCAGCTTCATTCTGGGCCATAGTTTCCCACCTTAGCATTTAAAAGTGTGCCCTGATGGCCAGAATAGATATTTTTCTCCCTTTCATATCTCTTGATGAACTTTCTGATCTTGTTTTTTTTTAATAGTGGACTCTTCTGTGAATTTCCTCCTCCAATGGTTTTGCCACGTACAAGTCCTTGTGACAATTTTGAATGTCAAAATGGAGCACAGTGTATTTTTAAAGATGCAGAACCAAACTGCCAGTGTTTACCAGGATACCAAGGTGAAAAATGTGACAAGCTTATTAGTGTGAACTTTGTGAATAAAGAGTCTTTTCTCCAGATTCCATCTCCAAATATCCACGCTCAGGCAAATATCACATTACAGGTAAACTCTAAATTTACTATAAATAAATGTGTAAAGATAAGGTTAATTTTTTATGATCGGCACAAGGTTAAAGAAAAAGGAATGCAAAATGCCGTTATTATTCAAATTTGCATGAACAAAATAAAAATTAACATTTTTATTATTACTTGATATTTGATATTTATTTTATTTGATAAATATTTACTTTAAGTGCAATACTCACATATGAACTGAGTAAAAATGAGTAAAAATGTAAAGCTAAGGAGACACTTTAGCTTTGGTCATAGAGTTGGTATTTGGCATGTCAGACTTCTTAACTTGTAGATTCTTATTTTAAAGACATAATTGAAAATCAAATATATTTAAAAAAGCAACTATTTGTCTTCAAATAATAGATTCCTTATTAATTCTAAGTTAAGGCATTATCTTACTATGAAATATTCTCATATTCCAAGATGTTTTAATTTCAATGACATAGCTCTGATTTAAAGTAGAGTCTGACAAAATAGTACCAATGCTTTCTTGTTTAAACTATCCACAGTTTCCATTATTTTAGTATATTTTTATTGCTATGACTGTCAGGTTTTATCTTACAACTATTGTGTTTTTGGTAAAGCCATATGTAAGAAAAAAATACTCTGCTACATTCCATCATGTACATATATTTATTTTTCAATTTTATTTTAAGAAATTTAACATTTCATACAATCAAATGAATCTTGTACAACAAATGACTTCTTACTCAAACTAGAAAAACAAAGATAAAAAAAATGTTTTCCATAATTGTGTAGCTAATTTATACTGCAGCCCCAAAATGCAGAAAATGAAAAAGGTGGTGCACACAAAATTGGAGGGTGGTAAAATTTACAATATTATACTAGGGGTGGCATCAAACCATTGTGCACTTAAAAAATTGTAACAGAAGCAAACGAACAACACTAATTGTTGGAATTTTCAGGCACTCCACACAAGTTTGCTGTCTTGCAGAATGGTTCGGGTAACGCAAACCTTTTACAACATGATCACGCACAGTTAAAACCTCACATTCTAAGTTGAGGAAAAGGACTCTCTTTGGCCCAGATGGCTAAGGTGTTGTTCACTCTCTCTGCATTTGTACAGGGTATACATTTGTGCTCTCATCTGAGTTAGGAAAGACCTCCTATAGGATGAAGGCTATAAGAGACATGTTCTAATAGACACACAAACACCCACACTTTGTATGTGTCACAATTAAACTCCTTTCTGTTTCAATTGGCCATGGGGCCCTCATATTCATGCAGGCCTACTCTTGGAACTTCAGCCTCCTCTCACGATCCAAAAACATTATTGGGGACTCCAAATTGCCACATCGTAAATTAACATGGCTGTGGAAGACACTGTTTTCTATGTATAAGTACACTCAGAGACTAATTTTTAAGGAGCTTTTTTTAACTACAGTTTCAGCATTATGAGTACAGTAATCCCCCGCCTATCGCGGAATTTACGTTCCAGACCCACCCTCCATAGGTGAAATTTCGCGATATAGAAAGACCACATTTTTTTATGGTTTAAACCTTAAAATACCCATCCCACACGCTTTAAACACATGTAAACTTATTAAAACACACTTTGTAAACACATATGATATGTGGATGTCGGGTTAAGGATATGAGTAACATCTCTCTATTATAAAACATTTTAACTTCATGCAAGACAAGGCAGTGAGACAGGATAAGAGCTGCTGTACAGGCTTTTAAATGATTGACATGCAGAGCGACAAGCTGAAAAAGCATCTTGGCAGACGCAGCACAGAGCCAGCACAAAGTTCACTTCTCCTTAGCGTGCATTCAGCTCCCCCCCTTTACAACACGAAGTGCAGGAGTGTAGCGGGCTTGGAGGGGAGGAGGGGGAGGGGGGGTTTGAGCGAAGAACGTTCAGCCGTCACAACCTCCTCCTCCTCCTCTTTCTCCTCCAGAACACACAGAGCGAACAGAACAGCAATCTTGGCAGAAGCAGCACAAAGCCAGTAGCTGATCTGTCCACTTCTGCTGAGCGTGCATTCAGACCCCCCCTTCAGAACCCGGGGAGCGTTTTAAGTGTCGCAAGAAAGAGATTTAACCACGCCTGGGGCAGGAAATAAAGGAAAAATATTGTTTTTACAAAAGTTTTAAAGTAAAAATGAAAATAATACATATGTAACAATTCTCATGAAAATAACAGTCTCTTTAAATTGTTTATCTGGTAAACCAAACGAGGGGGTGGACGAGCCCCCTAGTGATAATAATAGTATTAATAAATCCATGATGTAGCGGGGGCGCGATAGCTGAACCGCGATAGAGCAGGGGATTATTGTAGTACCAAATTTTGAACTGATGCTCTTCCATGCTGATAGTATGTGTAAGTACAAATTAAAACAACAAGAAATAAATTCCACACAGTACATTCAGATTCTTATTGTGATTTCTACAGAAGCTTTGGATTATTATAGTATACCCGCACATTTAAAGTAAAAATACAACTGGAATAACTTTTCCAGTTTCTGTTTGCCACTATCGTTAGTTAACTTCCAAAATCTAATCTGTATAACTGCCATCTATTTGGGGTTAGCATAGAGTCTTTCCCTGGTACTGCTAGATTCCATTCTAAATCCTTGCCTGTCAGGTTAATTGGCAAATGTAAATGGAAGCAAGTGTTGCCCCATTTTAGGTTGGCTTCTGCCTTGAGCCCATTAATGACTAAATGGGCTGCATCCTTTGACAACCCAGAGTTGAATTAAATGGGGTTGAGATTGTCATGTTATGCTAGTGTGAAACTGTATTGGTGACAATATGAAATAAATGCAAGTCTGTAAAATAAAATTTATTTGAAGTGGCTCTTCGCAATGCTGTCATAGAATAACACATTATTAGAAGTTTATTTTTATATTATCTGCTAAATAAAAAATAAAAAGAATTTGTAAATCTTGAGCAATCTTTTCCTTTTAACAGTTAACCTATTTTAGTTATCACTTACACTTTTTCACTATTTCTTTAAACTACATAGATTGCTACAGATGAAGATAATGGAATTTTGCTTTACAAAGGTGACAAAGATCACATTGCTGTTGAATTATACCGGGGACGAGTGCGTGTCAGTTATGATGCTGGCTCTATTCCTTCCTCTGCCATCTACAGGTAACAAATGAATTAGCTAAGTAATTTTGTTTATTCACTTTTAAATACTTTGTTTTTAATAAAGGCACTAAAAGTTATTTAAAATAAAGCTAAAATAATCTAATTTCAGATGTCTAAATCCACATTTCTGCCATTTGTTATACCTCATTCTAGTTTTGTATGTTTATTCCTTACCATAGAAATCAAGCAATGAAAATTTGAACCTATGTTTTTGCACAGTAAATCCCTTGTACATTGGTACAATACTTAGTATGCATTTTAAATAACCCCTCTTCACTTAAAGATTACTTTACTAAGAGGTCACTACATGGTAAATATATTATGCTATATACTGTATATAAAAATACACTTACACAGACAAAATGGAAAATGTACTTCAGACACTACGAGACAGCGGCTATCTCTCTCCCTTGCTCTCTCTGTCTCATATATACAGCAGATGGAGAGAGAAACAAATAAATACATTTATATTTATAGTAAGTACAGCACGTACTGTATGTATATTTCGTAAGCAAACAAACTGTCAATAAAGCTACAGAAAATGTTTGAAAGATGTATTGTATAAATAAGAACAAGGGAGACACACAAAATTATCAAATAAAAAGAAACAGTACTTCCTTTCAAAAGCTCCTTATATGACTTCAAGTTGCTGTCTTCACCTGTGTCCCCCACTTGCCTGCCTTAAAGTGCTTCAGTACACAAACTCCAGTTTTCTTTCACCTCTCTACAAATGCTGGGCTACAAGCTTACTAACATGCTGGTGAAACATTGTGGGCTGTCCTCGAAACTGCTACTGTCCATCATACCAGTGAATGCCCCTGTGTTTTGGCCCTTAAGGACACTAAGCACAATCAAAGGGCATACAGCCCACTTGCATTGCTCAATGTTTTACACTGGCAGATGGCATTTGTTGTTGCTGCCAGTACATGCTGCTTTCTTACGTTTAGAGAACTCTTTAATAGAGCAATCATTTACTTCTAAATTATTATTTATTGTAAAATTCTAAAAAGGCTTATTTATATGTTGTCTGATGTAGAAATATAATTATGCTATAAAAATATTTTTCAGGTTATTCTGACATATGATAATTATTCAGGTTTTTCCAAAGATAAATGTTCTGTCTTCATAAATTGTGGATAGTGGTTTTGACGCTAAAATAAATTAAAACTATCTTTGAAATATATTCATTATGCTTTATAAGTGCAAAAGCAATTTTCTTTTCTTATTTTAGGCTTTCTGGGTCCTTTTTGTTTGAAAAGTGTTGTAACCTTGTGTCAAGTATTTCATTATGAAAATAAGAATTATATAAAACATAGAAGACTTCAAAGATAATTTGTCCTTTAATAACCATGACCATTTTCCCACATTAGATATATTCATGTCTGTAATCCATCCATCCACTATCCAACCCGTTATATCCTAACCACAGGGTCACGGGAGTCTGCTGAAGCCAATCCCAGCCAACACAGGGCGCAAGGCAGGAAACAAACCCTGGGCAGGGCGCCAGCCCACCGCAGGACGTGCACACACACACACACCCACACACCAAGCACACACTAGGGACAATTTAGAATCACCAATGCACCTAACCTGTTCTATGTATTTCCTTTTGTTATTTTGTAGTGCGGAGACAATAAATGATGGGAATTTTCATGTTGTGGAACTGATTGCTATTGACCAAACACTTTCGCTCTCCATTGACGGAGGAAGTCCTAAAAGCATCACCACACTGGCTAAGCAGTCAACACTTAGTGCTGACTCTCCTCTTTATGTAGGAGGTAAGATTGATCTTAGCAGGACAGAGCAATACTGATTTTGGTTGTTCAGTTGTGTATACTAAAAGAAATTAAACAGTTAAATGCATTAATAATTGAAATGTGTGTACTTCAGCTCAAGGTTTTATGCAAGCAGGCATTCATCCTAATATATAATGTTAATGTATAATCATCAGCAGTTTCCAGGGTGTCACATTCAAATACACCAACAGGTAAAATCCAATCTCTTTATAGTTCATTTTCAAAGGAAATATTTTAACATTATTACATTTAACCATTTGTGTTCATGTTTCTTAGTAAATAATTTATTTTTAAATTAAAATCCCTTTTTGACCTTACTTGTTGCTAAAATAAATCCTGTACCTCTTCTCTGAACTTTCTGAGGTGTTGTTGTCACATCCTCCATGAAAATGGGAAAGAGAGCTACATAGAAGTTTCCTTAGGACCTTTCAAGCATATAATACAAGCTAAGCATAACCACACTTTTAAAATCAGTTCAGTACACTTTGTGGGTTTGGAAAGCGAGAAGTTCATTAGTACTTTCAAATCTTATTTACAAAATAATCTTTGTTGCACCAAGAAATAAGCAATGTAGGTACAGTACAGTATATCTATTGTTTTTCCTTACTAAATATAAAACTTTACATTTATTAACATTGGCTTTAAACCAGCCCAAATTTCAATTCTGTTTAGGCCCATTTGTTGGAATTTAAATGGCTTAAGTGTACAGTATATGTAAGTAATTTACAAATGTTTTTTTTTATTTTCTATTTAATTAGTCATATACTTAAAAGTAACCCAACAGTACTGTACTCAACTTCTTTTTACTGTTTGGGTCACTTTGTTCTAGTTTGTTAATGTGTGTGTGTTTTTTTTTTTTTGGTTTTTTTTTTTTTGCTTCTGGGCAAGCTTTATTGTGGGTGTTTGGAAAACTTTAAGGTTAGGGAATATTAATATGTGAGTTCTTTGTATTTAGCATAGTTAGGAACTAGTGGACATTATTTATTATTTAATTTTAACAGCATCGCACTTACATTTTGTATTTTCTGAATTTTGTAAATGAGTTGTTAGGACCCATTGTACTGTTGTTAGGGGAAGGCACTATGTGCCACATCTATGGAGGAATATTTCGGACAAAATTAAATAAATAAATAAGTGCGTAAATAAATAAAAGTACTGTGAAATGTGAGCATAAATAAATAAATGGGTCATGAAAGGAGAGCCTAAATAAATAAATATGTCATGAAATGAGAGCATAAATAAATAAATGTGTCATGAAATGTTTCTTGTTGCTTATTTATTTATTTCATTTTGTCTGTAACATTCCTGCAAACCGTCATGAAATACGACTTGAAATAAAACTGTCACTTTCACTCGTCAAAGTTGAGAGGG